>VDFB02252945.1:0-360571 GCA_007258455.2 Sequoia sempervirens | reverse complement strand
TAATTTTTAGAATCACTTTTCTAATTTATTTCTATATTCAAAATATTGATCATACATGTGAAAATCAGCCCTTGAATATTAGAAAGAATTCTAAATCCTTGGTTACTTAATTGGAATAATTAAATACATGGTCATTACATTTTCTTGCAACTTAATTTTCTTTCAAGAGGTGTCATTTTGCATCTTGGATTTTATTTGAGTTGAGAATTGTGTTAGAAAGAATTTGCAAATCAACGTATGCATGAAAATCCATACATATAGTCTAAACATCATCATCAAGAATAATAATAGTACCAAAATATAACATGATTCTCAACGTATAAAATACACACACATCAAGGTACATGACCCACAAAAATTTATGTTAATGTAATAAAAATAATTGGTAATTGTAATAAAAAATGAAATTTCAAAATTGATCAAAAAAAAAAGGCACAAACTCTTGTGGTCTTACATCACTAAGATGAAGTGAGAGCTATTGAGTTGGAAATTACACAATATCCTAATCTCAAGAGGATGAGAGCAATACTTTTCTGAAAGATATTTATTTTAGCCCATCTATAGAAATGAAGGTTTCCTCAAGGAACTTACAAGATGTTGAAATATATGTAAGGTATTCAAGAAATTTACATCAAATTCTTATGTGACTGAATTTTTAGGAATTGATATTTCCTCGACTTTTGATGCTGATGATTTATTTCATTACTATAAAGAGAAACCAAGTAAAGAGAAATGAACACCTTTAATTTTTCTAAAAAAACAATGGGTAGATTTATTTATAAAGAGAGAATAAGATGAATTTTAGGTAGTGATAGATTCCTTATTGAGAAAAATAAGTAAGGGAAAAGAGATAATATGGATGAGTGATATATGTGGTAGTTGAGCATGGAATTTTAGTCTTATATTTTATAAAACTTTCACAAGCCTTAACCCGTTGTAGATTTCTTTGACTTGGAACATATGATGTAGGAACATTTGAGTCCATAAGAAAATCCTTTGTCACGAAAAATAATAACAATTTATGGTTTTTAATTTCTCGCTTTGGTTTTGTTTGTTTGTGATTGGATGGTTCTTATAAACTTCCTTTTAGGTAATTCTATAAGAAGGATGCAATTATTTTATATTTTAAGTCCATTATAATATATACTACAACACATCTTCAAGTTACCTCAATCCTAAATAAAGCTACTATAGATCAATCTTTAGTTAAAATAGGTTGTTTCAAAAAATATGATTTCAAATCTATGTACAATGCTACAAGGAATATGCATTATGTTGTAGGAGCTATATCTCATGGTACAAGCCAACTACGTGTGTGTTATACATTTAATTACCTTGGTGATAGGGTACAATTAAATCCTAGTACAATTTTTTATGATAAGTTATATGTGAGAAAATGGGATGACATGATTATCACCAATTTATACAACATAATCACTTATAAAGAGATGGTAATGATCTCATGCAAACCCTATTGTTTTATTTTCTTTGTTATCAACCTCTAATGATTTCCTTTCTATTTAAAGACTTATTTTATCCTTGAATTCATTGGGTAAATCTTCACAAGTGACAAAATTGATATGTGAAGATTTCCTATGGTCTAATATACACACTTTTCTATTCTTGTTAGCTGATTTGAAGGGTTGTGTTAATTTGGAAAGCTAACATGATGCCTTTCTACAACCTTTGACATTCATTTTGTGTGTGGCATTTGACCTAGAGTATTTTTGCAAATCAAGTTTTCTTTAGCTAGACATTTTCTTCGTGTTTTCGTTTGGTACTGTGTGTGTTTAGTGTTCCTTCTTACTTATTTGAAATAATAGGGTGTGTTTTCTCTAATAAGGGTTGTGTACAAAGGATATATTGGTTGATCAGAGGACTTGAATTAAGAAAGAACAAGGATGTTCTTATCCATGGAAGTTACTTGGAGGTTATGGATTAATAAATATAGTGTTGGATAAAAAGAGAGAATAGGATTGATGAAGAAGATGTAAAGTGATGTAAAAAGAAGAATAGAGTTAGGGAATGAATAAGGACAAATAGATGAAAACTAATGAAAGGGCCAGATCTATCTAAGATGAAGGCTTTGTTGATGAATAGGTTGTGAGTGATAAGATATAGACTGTAAAAAAATTGTATGGTCCTCGAAGCACAATGTATTTGTATAAGAAAGTTGTATTGTATTATAGAGAATTGATTTATGAAAAATTCATTCAATGTCTTTCTTCCATATGGAATTTTGTGTGTTACTCAAGTTTGGATTGTTAGATTGCATGATTTTTAATAGATTCTCTACTCTATGTTGTATTATGATCCTTCACCACCTCTTACTATTGACTGTATTGCCTCAATGAGCTAATATTTTATCTATAATGTCATAAGTCGTATTTGATGCATCTCTTAAAGATTTATATATTTTTTAAATATTGTAAGTTTGATAATCAACTACTTCAACTTTGGTGATTTAAATATATATATATTTTTGAAGACATACTCTAACAAGTTTATTTTAAAACACAAATTAATTATAACTCTAAGATGTGAGAGCCAAATAGAATATCTCAATCAACATATTTTAAGATACTCAAAATTTAATATTATCTTACCATTTTTTCCAAATGATATAATTAATATTTATTCATTTAGTTTTTATGAAGAGTGACAAAACCTCATATTCATAATTTACCAAAAATGTAAATAGAGAAAGGGAGAATCAAAACTTCTGTTCATTGGGAAACACAACAGTAAAGACATGGGAATTATTGGGGAACATAGACTACGGCGAAATAGCAAAAAGAAACTCATACATAGACCTCTGACTCATTCATGGCCGGAAAGCATTGCGAATTGGGTTTCAATAGAGTGCTACAGCACCGAACGGCAGTTGGTCCTGATCTGCCCTCGATTCCCCGTGAGGGGACTGATGTTTCCCATCTTAATTATTGATTCCACAAATTGCTTCAGAAATACCTCCTCCTGTTCCGCATATAATTTCACCGTCTCCATTGTTTTTCCTTGCCCCTTGGTAAACAACACCTCATCAGAATTCAGAAGTCCTTCGTTGCTCACCAACAGCTTGAAATAGTAGTTGTCGAACTTGGTAGGAGTGACTGCATCCAACGGGGAAAGATTATTATCTCCTCCTGATTGTGGACACACAGATTTCAGCTTAGCGTAATAACTCTTCTCCAGGGTGTAGTCGGGCTGCCCATTTCCGCTCTGGTTGTATAGCCTCTGTCGGAAGCTTGTGCACCGAGATTGACCGATGGTGTGGCTACCTGCATAATGTTATAACATACAGATTACGTGTGGTCAGCTTCATTGAATAGCCCGTCACTTTCTAACAAAAATTAAAAAGGTAGAAGTCTAAAAGGTACCTGAAAGTGCCACTAGGTCCACCTCATTCAGACCTTGGCGTTTAAACTTAGTGATAAGAGTTTGAAGGGTTGAGTTTGGTGCAGGGATATTATTGTTTGAGCCTTGCAAGCTTGCACTCGTGGAATCTCTTCTACCCAATGCAACTTCCCAATTCGGTCCTCCACTCTGCACATCAAGATTAACATAAATACTAACAATTGGGAGATGAGTTTCTGGATCTAACTGAGAGTTCATATGTTTTGGTCAAGAGCTTAGTTAATATGTTTTTGGATCTAGCTTAGCGTATATGTCTAGTTGGGTATATAAATCCATCTCATAACTTCACACTGTGAGCACAACTTATACACACACCACAGCATAAGTAATGCCAAGATTAAAATAGGAGAGTTTGAAGATGACCATTACCAACACGACAGAATCACGAGCGGCAATGATAAGAAGATCTGCGCAGGACACAGTTTTTGGGCATGCCTTCTCTAGCTCACTCTTTATCTGGTCGATTACATCGAATCCTCTGGCTGAATTTTTGTTTGGATTTGATTGCTTTTCGCTCACAATGTTTGCACTGTCGTCCAGAAAGATTGATGCATCACACCCCTGTTAAGACAGACACTTCGTTTATGAAGAGTTTTTCCCATATTAATTATTTAAACAATGGAAATATCAAGAGAAACTCTAATTGAAAAGTTTAGAAATTAAATCCTACAACCGAACGAAGAGCTTATACAGCTGGTGTATTGTGGTCAGAGCATCACTGTTTATTTAAATAGTTGATGTGTTAGCCACAAAACACCCACTATTTACATCAGTGTCAATTTCACCTAGAAGACATTAAGAATTAACATTATCAAGAAATAAAGAGAACAAAGAATTGGCTTCCAGGTTAGATCGGATAGTTGAGTCGTTGAAAATTATGGACAATGGTCACAGGTTCGAACCCCAACTCAAATATTATGTTCAAATGAAAGACATTTGAAACACGGCAACGGAATTATAGATTAGTCCTGATGAGTGTTCTGACATTTGAAGCACGACCACAGAATTATAAGATCAGTCTTTACGCCACGGAATTATAAGATCAGTCCTACTGACTGTTGATTCTCCGTCTTAGAGAAAAGGTAAAGAAACAGAACAAGGAATGCACCTTGACAAAGCAGTCATGGAACTGAAGACGGAGCAAAGACGCGGCCATTCTAGCTTCCTTCATGACAGCATTCTGCACAACGGACTTAACAATTTCCTGAGCATTGGGACAGGACTCGTCATAGAACTTTGGACTCAAGTCATTGTTGTACAGGGAATATGAGGTGGATGACCACAACATAGACATACAACACACTATGAAAACACTCACACTCCAAATACTTATCGCCATCTTAAAGATCTCAAACTGAAGCTTATTATCACTCTCTACTCAGCATAGACTCAGAGCCAAGAGTTTGTAATAATTTAGGACTGAGCTGATGCTCTTTTATACTATATCATGGGCAGCAGACTAGGTCCCAGTTTCATAAAACGTTGAAGGAGCTGTTAGCCGTAATTTTGACTAGAATCGATATAAAACAAAAAAATATAATATGCCTACCTATGCAGGTTGATTGATATAGTCATTGCTTTCGAAATGGGATGTCGCTGGATCAATTCTCTATTTATATTTTATAGGTTGAAAAATGATTAGTTGAGCTAATACAACGACGTCGCGTAGATTCTTCCATTAACATGGAAAGTCAAAACAGCCTTTTTAAGAAACGCATACACTGGTCTCGTTCTCTAGAATTCAAGTAACATTTTTTTAATGGAAGAACAACTGCAAGAACGTCTGAAAGAGTCTTCGATCCAGTATTGAAACCTGCTCCCGGATAATATTTTCGACCCCTGACCTCACATGTATATAATTTATAATAAAGTACAGATCATGTAAGACCTGATCAGCCTTGTTTGAATTAAACTATTGTAACCACAAGAGTTTGATTGCTTGCAGTACACGTTACTGTGGACAGAGATAAGACCTACAGTGCTGATTGATTGGTAGGTGCTAGGCAACCGATGCGCGTTCTTTCAAGAACCTTCTCTGCGGTTTCTTTTTACTCACTCTCCGACGCTTTCCGTACTTTCATATGATACTTGTTCTTATTATGTGTGCTAGGCAGCATTTTGTTTCTTCTACGTAGTTGTCATCTACTTTGTTTTTGGAACATATGATTGTTAGAGCGGCCGGCTGAATCAATGCGAATCACGCCTTTATTTGTGATGGAATAAATCCATTTACCTAGGGGAGAGGGGTCTATAGTGGAGTACCCTAACTTCTTGTTACTCAAAATCTTATGTGGAAATTTCAAATCATTCCCAATTCTCTACAACAATTTATTTGGCAATTCTTGTGCTTCTATATTTCGTTTTAGGGCCACATCATCAAATATGATGCCACATTAGCATGCTTTTTGTTGAGGTATCCAAAAAGGCCCAAAAGAAAGTGAGACCGATAGTGGTGCACTAAGTCATGTTTTATTGGTGCACTGATGTGGCATCACATGATTTGTCAATTTGTATACTTTATGGATAAAAAGTGTTTTATAATTAAATATTAAGGTGCTCCACTATGGGGCCCACTAAGGACTACTTCTATCCTCACTATTGGACCTTGCTCCACTATGGGCCCCTCTCCCCTATCTCCTCTTTTGAAGATATTTGTACCATTTGAATACTTAATTGTTAAAAATGTTTGAGAAGCCAATCATTCTATGATAATACATGTATACTTATTTGTTTTTTGCTTCTTTCTCATTAATTGTTTGTGAGCTTGTTATTCCATCATGCTTGCCACTGTCAATTGGAAGTCTAAGATTAGTTGTTTGTGGGACATTGTGTAATTTAATCATTCCTTTTAAATCTTCATGTGAGATTCCAAGAGGGTTACAACTTAGAGAATTATTGTTTGGGTGGGAAATAGGGTTTGCATCAAAATGAATCAACAAGATGATGAACCATTTAGTTTTCCCACTCAAAATCACTACAATTTATGCAATTATGAGAGAAAATAACAATAAGAAATGATACCTAATTGTTATATCAACTATGAGGGAAATTTTTAGACCTCAAAGAGGTGTGTACCTTGCTGCAAGAAGCCTATTTTTAAGACACAAAGGACACATTTTCCTTTAGTGGTGAATGGGTCCCTGTTAGGGTTTCTAAAACTCAGATCTGGGTTAGTTTTCTTAATGTTTGCACTTTCAGATTCTCAGTTGTTAGCTCATGAAAGCCTGTACTTAATTTTGTAGCTTCAATTCTTTATTCTTGCACTTTGAAGGTCAACTTTGCAACTTGAGAACTTTTGTAACTTTGCTCTAAACTTGCTCTCCACTTGATCGTCAACATGTAAATATGCAAACACACACTCAAGGGAAGAAATACTTGTTGATTGTTAGTGAATAGGGGTTTTCCTAAGTCAAACCCATTGTAGGTAATTAAACCAAATTATGAGATAGTGAAATTGAAGCATGAAACATGAAATGATGCAATGTAGATACCTTGTAAGATGTCTTGAAATGAAAATCTGCAAACTAGTATGAAGTGGCCATTTACAAATACAAATCTTGATCCTTGAATATGATGTGAACAATACTTGCAAGTAGATCTTCAATGCTACACTCACAATCTTAGCTCAACAACATGCATGAATGCACTAAACCCTAGACATGATGGAATGGTCTTGAATTGTTGCAATAATCACTTTATAATCTATCTTGAAATGTTTTTGAAAATGTTCTTGAAGTGCTCTATAATTCTCCCTTGAAATTGCTAGAATGCCTCATAAACTTGCTAGATCTTCTTAGGAGAAACAATGTGAATTACCCCCTTATTTATACTAAATTAAGAGATTAATCCCAAAATTCAAAAAATTCAAGCCTACATGAGATCTAGAGATAAACAATATTAAATTCCTACCACAATGAAATTTAAAAAGGAGGTCCTCATTATGGGAGGACCCATTCACCACCTAGGGAAAATGGGTCATGTCACTATTTTCTAGGACCATTCCTTTGGGGGGTGAAAGATCACTAAAAACCCATGTAGAATCAACTAATAAAGGGGAGTCCTATAGAGGGAGGACCCATTCGCTACCTAGGGCGAATGGGTCCTAGCACCAATTTCTAGGACCCTAATTTTTCCCAATTAAATGTTATGCAATTTGAATTGTGGGTTTCAGGATAGATCTTCGGGAAATGTCATAAATAAGGCTTAAATTTAATTAAAGGGACTAATTAACTCCAATTAACCACAATTAATTAAAAGGACCATAGATAAGTGTGAAAGTGTGTTACAACATTTTACAACACCATAAATAGGGTACACATTAGGTACATTTCATTAAAGGGGCCCATTAGGTTTAATTAACTAAATAAACCTTAGAAAAGTGTGAAAGTGTGTTACAACACTTTACAAAACTTTCGCAAAGGACAAATTAAGGTATGTTTTAAACAAATAAGGGCCATAGAATGATGTGAATGTGTACAATACATTACAACACTATTCCAAGACATCATTAAGTTAACTTAATATCAATTATTCCCAAATCAAGTAAGGGAAAAAATATACTTTTTCCATTACTACAATTATGTTGATGAAATGATAATTAATATTAATGAAATGAAAATTAATATTTTTATTTATAGCTATATTTATAGATGACAATGACATAATATTTTAATATGATTTCAATCCTTTTCATTTCTAGGAAACATAACCTATCCAAACAATACAAATATTATACTTTATTTTATATATTATCACAATACCTTATATTAGCTTCATGTCAATCAAACATTATAATCAAATTATCTACTTATTGAGCTATATAGATTCCATAATCTAGTTATAGATATAATTAGCTAAATGCATAAGCACTCATAAACTATGCGATACCTATAAGTTGCAAACAACAATGGTACAATCACTTTCAAACAATATTAATACATAGTTTCAGAATTAAAAGAGTAAAAAAGTAGCTATATCTAGCATTCCTAGAAAATATAGCTCCCAATGCAAATATTACAACTCTATGCTCAATGAAAAAAGACTCAACTTGTTGCCTTCTGCAATACTAGCCTATCTCCAATATAATCAAATATTATATGCTCTCAAACTCACAAACAATATGCTCTCAATTCACAATATAATCTACTCTCAACTCACAATAAAATTTCTTTCAAACTCTCAAAAAGAATGCAAATGAATAACACGAATTCACACATAAAATGAACACAACAATGAAAAATCAAACACCAAGCTAAAACCCTCTATTTATATAGATCTAGAAAGTGGTTTCTAGTTGAAAGATAACTAAGTTTTTCACCACCTCTCTTCCCTTTTCTAGCCACAGGCTTTGCTGGTTGAAATGGTTACAAATTTATCTCTCAAACACTCTTACATGCCTCCTACAAATGCCACGACCCAGATGACTTCTTCTACCTATCACTAACTCAGTAAAAGGCTACAATTTCATAGCACACATGGAGTCCAAAGCATACTTAGTTTGTTCCTCTACCTAAGTCATTTTTTTCTTAAAATGGCACATGGTGTTTTACCAAGTCAAAGCTCCCTTTTTGTAGTTGCATGTGGGATTTAAACTCTCTTTTTTGCTTTCTTATTCTATTTTTTCCTTTTACCTTCCTTCTTGCTTTAATTAGAACCTATATTCGCAGATTCGAGTTTCCATAAGAACTACATTTAAATGTTTACAAACAACATTAAATTTATACACCACTCATGTCATATGTGTGGAAGTTTGAATCATTCCAATGCATGGTTTCTCAACCTTTATGTGGCTGCTCATGCATGCTTTGAAATAGCATTATCACACTCTCTTTATGTTATAACATATTCACTTCTATCACTATTTTATAAGACATCAATCATATGCTTATAAGATGTTATACTTTACATTCTTTCCTTCACATTATTTATATTAACAACAATATACAACTATCATCAATATTATTCATATATTCTTATATTATAATATATATCAATATATATGTAAGAAAGGGGGACCAACCACATCAAGGCCCCAACTCATGGAGAGCCAAGAGCGGGAGGATGCCCTAACACTATAAGGTCCTTAGATCACTCTGCAGACCCGAACTTCAGTTTGGGCTAGGAGAGCTAGCTTTTTAGAGTCAGTTATGTGCATCAAATAGCTCTCTATCTAAGGATGACAATGTAGTTCTGGGAACAACGCACTAGTGTCTCTTAGACACGTTGGTATCTATACGGCCAAAAAACAGTGAACATAGAGAAACTGCCAAAAAGACATACTAACAGCCTAGCTAGTGCAATCTAGATGGTAAAAACAAAATGAGAAAGTATGCAAAATGGATACTGAAATAATAAAGCAAATAGACTAGAACTAAGGTGACGAAGATAACCTCACAAAAGTGTTTACTCACCAGTTAGCATGAAATGAATGCCCACCTAGACATAAGAAAGAGGAGAAATTTATTGGGGCTGTATAGGAGTCTACCTCATTTAGACCCCCATTTTTGTGTTTCCACCTCCATGGATAGCCAAATAGAAGAGGGAGAGAAATGTATGATAAAGAAGTAAAAAAGGAAGTACACAAATAACACTACAAAACAATATATAGCTACTCAACTAAATCGTAAAGGAGAGGAATGAAAACATTACCACCTCCACCAAGAGTTCACTAGCTAATGATGGAGAAAGAGAGCTTGAACAATCACCACAACCTCGATTACGATGAAGGGAGGTGTTGCAAAATCTCAAGCCCCTGCTACAATGGCTTGCTTCACACTTGCTTGGAGTTGATAGAGTGTTGTTGCTAGAATGGAGTGTTGAAGTGCTACTGAGAGTGAAATGAAGGTTGAGAATGCTTGAGAATGCAAGAAGTAATAGAAAAAGGACGAGTTTAATGCTTAGAAGATGGAAAAGAAGATGGATTAAATGAAAAATTGAAGAATTTGAAGGATCAAAGTGAGAATCTTCCATTTTTCAGGGTCGGCTGGTCGAAGAGGGATGTTACAAATCATTCCCAATGGGAAGTGTAATGCCTCTACTAGCTTCAAATGCAAGAATCAATCAGGGACGTAAGTGCATTATGTAGATGTATCTGTGTTGCACAGGCATCCCTGAAAAATATTCTTCTATGGAAACAATAGATAGATGCCAAGTAGAAGGAAATTAGCTAGCCGATGTGGAATTTTTCCTTTAAATTTGGTTTTCTAAGGTGAGGATGTGTAAAAGGGAAATTTGTGTAAGGGGTGAAAATTCGCTAGGACTATACATTTTTCCCCCACTTTAGCAAGAATGAATACTAATGAGTGCTTCAGTAAAGTAGGTTGAAGAGTGAATAGGGTTAGAAATTATACCTGAACCATCAAGGAAGTAAACTACAATCTGGCGAGCTCGAAAGTGCAGGGTAGGAAAAGGACTCCATATCCCCACAAAAATATGAAATTATAGAATGAAAGCATCCTATAGGTCCATAGACCTACAAGGAGGCAACCCCCAACATCACTTGCATGAAGGAAGCCCCAAGAGGTAAGTTCCCCATGATAGACTTGCAAACCTACAAGGAAGGTGTCCTCCAAGATCTCTCACATGAAGGAAACCCAAAGAAAGTTCCCTACAAACTTATAGATCCATAGGGAAGGTGTCCTCTGAGATATCTCACATGAAGGATACCAAATGAAAGTTCCCTACAGACTCGTAGACCTGTAGGTAAGGTGTCCTTCAAGATCTCTCACATGAAGGAAACCCAAAGAAAGTTCCCTACAGACCTACAGACTCATAGGGAAGGTGTTCTCCAAGATCTCTCACATGAAGGATACCCAAAGAAATCAACCTATAGACCTACAGACCTATAGAGAAGGTGTCATCCAAGATCTCTCACATGAAGGAAACCTAAAGAAGGCACCCTACAAGCCCAAAAACCTATAAGGAAGGTGTCCTCCAAGATCTCTCACATGAAGGAAATCTCATAAAAATTCCTTACAGGCCTATAGACCTATAGTGGAGTGACCCCCAAGATCTCTCGCATGGAGGAAGCCCAAAAGAAGTTCCCTTTAGGCTTACAGACTTACATGGAGGAAACCCAAGGAAGGGGACTCCATAGAGTCAGAAAGTGGCTTCATAGGAACATCTGTAAAGTGACATGTTTACCCACAGATAGAACATGTTCCAAAGCAACCACACAAGCATGTAAGCAAATAGTCACACAGATCATCGATAATTTGGAAAAATTTCAAAGGGGTCCCTCGGGAACCTGGTGTGAAGAAAGGGGTCCACTCAAGGGACACACTATTTTGAAAGTGCGAAAGAGATGTTTCTTTCTCGATTTGATTGAACATAAAGGAATCCTTTAAACTCAAAGGAAAGGTCGAGCTAGTTCTTTCTTTACAAATCCATCATGAAGGAAACACATTCCATTGAGGTTTCAAGTTGAGAATATGATTATTTCGCAAAGATTCTTGAGAAAAGATTCATTTGGCCATGAATGTATTTTCTAAAAATTAGAGTGTTATGGAATTGTCACACATGAAAGGGACAACTCAAGAAAATAAGAGTGAAAGAGTGAAAAACAAAAATGAACGCCAACAAAGGGCATAGGGGTGATCTGATATTTCAAGGTCAGAGCTGCTCATATATATATATATATATATATATATGTATAATAATAGTATATAAAATGAATTTTCATCAACCCCCTACTATATCAGACCATGTGAAGAATGCATGAGAAGAAAAAGTAACAATAAAAAATTGGGTCAACATGGAAGGGAAGCCTAAATGCCCCCAATGCTTTGCATCATCCACAATTTATCAAAAATGAATAACAAACATGGAAGAATGATGATACAAATAGAAGAAGGTTTATGACACAGAAAAATGTCTATATCCAAGCACCAACAAGGGTGAAAAGGGCCATCCATGAACACATAGCATGATAATGGGTGAGCATATCACAACACACACACACATCTAATCTAAACATAAAGAAGAGGCCTCACCCTAACACTGATTGACCAAGACATCATTTGCTTCCCACTCTAGGTCATCATAAGGGGAAGGAGAATGATCCTATAGTGGTGGGATGTTAAGAGGAGGAGGATCTGACCCTCCCACAACAAGGGCTAGGGAAGAAGGCCCCACAAGGTCTCCTCCACTTGGCTCCTATGAATCTATGGTCAATGATTTTGTGAAAATCGCTGACAAGGCTAGAACTTCATCTAGAGAGTTAAACATGAACTTAACTAGAGTGTTATGTCATACCTCAATGGATGGAGAATATTTTTCCTAAGGTTCACTGCTAGGCTCACCAAGTGACTCTGGAGTGGTGACGAACATAGCAGAAGCTAGGATTGGTTCCATTACTAAAATAGAACAAGTCAGCGTAGGATGACCTTTTAGAGAAGGTGGACCCTCTTACCTCCTTTGTTGCTAGAAGGACCACTTTACACCTTCTTCGCTATCATGGGACGTGAACTCTCCACAAACAAGGCAAGAGGTGTAGAGGAAGAGGAGGAAGAGAAAATCGCAATAGATAGGTCACCAAAGTGTTCGACATATCTATGGGTTTTGGGAAAGGTGGGACATCTTAAAGGGACATCAACAAGGGTGGCTCCACCAAAGGAGTGATGAACACCTACACCCTTTTAGGGTCAGGAACATTCATACTCATAATAGAAGCCAAAAGTGATGAAAAGCTTGGTTGAATGGAAGAAGAGGGGAGGAGAGAGGAGGGTGTAGTAGGAGGTCCTGATATAGGGGCGATCATCTCCTCTTCCCCAATAAGGCAACCTGCTCAACTGTGAGAGCTGATGGGAAAGGTCATTAATGTCACAACTTGCATCATTTAATCAATTTATTTATCAAACCAGGTATGTTTCACAACAATATGTGATAAGGATAGTTATCAAAAATTATTTTGGGGGGGTTTTGATTATTTTCTTGATTTGTGAACTAGTACTATTGGATATTGTCTTGATCAAAATCAAGATTTCTTCTAAAATAAATGTTACATGGAAGAAACCTTCCTAGATGGTCTTCGTTTTGTCTCATCCACAATTTTAGATCTATCTTCCCTATCAACACTAATGCTTCTCACTAAATAGCCATATCTTGTTTTAATCCCCAACAACGGCGCCAAAAATGATGGGAAAGGTCATTGATGTCACACCTTACATCATTTAATCATTTTATTTATTGAACTGGGTGTGTCTCAAAGCAATATATTATAAGGATAGTTGTCACAAATTCTTTTGGGGGGTTTTGCACTATAAACAGTGACTTTAGGTATCATTTTGCCTACTTCAGTAGCTCTCGGGAGCTCTTCAAGAGCTTTCAGGAGCTAAACTATAGCGACTAATTCCTAAAGTTTAAGTCTATCTTATCTTCTAATTTAAAATCTTGTTGACTTATTTTTTACTTTATTAAACTCGATTTAGACCAATTCATGGAGGTAATTAATGATTACTTTAATCCTTAATATAAAACATGAAATCCAAATTAACTCTACTCTACTTTAAAAGAAATCCATAATTTAAAATTTTCTAGAATTTAAACATTGATTTAAGAGCAATAATGAATTTGCAGGAAAATGATGATTATTCTAGAAAGCATAAAAACTAATCTCCATGAAAATATTTTTAGCATACCTCAACTCCATCTTTCCATAAATTCCTAACATTTCTTTTAATGAAAGTTAACATATAAACATCAAGTTTTAACTAATTTGAACATCTAAATCTAACTTATCTAAGAAACATATTAATGATTCTAATGATTCAATTCAACAATTTCAATAAATGTGTCTAACCATTCTAAAAATTTAATCTAACCATAATAAACCGAAACTTTGAAAGGTAGTTCTAACAGAAATAACTATCCAAAACTTATCATTCACTAAGTTGGAAAATGATTTAACAACTCAACAATTCAGAATTATCATCTACTTCAAATTTAATATGTATGAATTAGAAAGAGCATAACCTAACAAAATACAAACACAAGATTGTTCCAAAGGTTGAGAGGGCCTTGTTCTTCCTCAAGTAAGATCCTTTAACACAGAGATTGGACTAGCTTCTTTCTTTCCTTCCCATTGATCAAAAGTAGAACGTAAAAAAAAGTATTGCTTGTGATTACAAAAATTTGATTGAAAATTATCTAACTTCTAACTAAAACCAAAACATGGATATTTATAAACATATCCTTATTGAAAGCATAACATGGCATTTTCTGCCAAGATTTAAGATGTTTGAACTAAAGATTATAATTAAACTAAAACAAAACTAAAACTGGACTAAAGGGAACTATGCCAGATTGGCACTGGAAGTAAAAGTTCCACAACCGACTATCAAGAAATCGATTCAAACTTTGAGTGACTCATCATCTAGTGGGGACCATCTATGGTGTAGTCTTTTCTCATGATTAAATAGAGAGTTTAACCATATCATCAACCTTTAAGATACTCTGTTAAAACTCTTAAGAAAAGGTAAACAATCATGGTAATAAAGATCAATGCAACATATAATTATCTCATCCAAAATATCATAAAGCAACACATTTAACATAAGCTATCACTTCTGATATATTCACTAATTTAGCTAAACATAAAGAAAAATAAGCAAATATTTTAATCCATTTTCTACTTCCAGTCATGTTAATTAACAATAAAAAGAAGTCTTTTTAAACATAAAAAGACTTAAAAGAAATTATTTCATATCTCCCATCAAGAGGCTTTCATCGATGGTTGTGTTCACACACAAGGTAGTTTCTACGACTCTTCGAGCTAGAGACTAGAGGTTGCAAAGGGAAAAAAGGCTCTTGCTCAGCCATGGAAGTTTCCTCCATAGCTATTCTAGTGGAGGCACGACCTCCTGAGTGGGAGGAGGAATGGGTTGAGAAGTAGTGAGGGGAGTCAGCTCTAGTGCCTCAATAGTGGGATTCTTCTCATTTATTGCCTTGGGAGTAGAAGTGGTAGGAGGCCACAAAGGTCAAGACACAAAAAATTCCCCACGGGGACCTTTTCCTCTACCATACAAGTAGTACTTTGTAAGGCCCAAGTGGTTTAGTAGGGAGGTTTGATATCTTGATCTTAGTTCTATGCCAAGGTGGTATCATTGGACTTAGTAGGTAAAAACCAAGCATATTCATCAAAAACTCTTCTCTAGAAAGAGTAGGAGAAACATCCTAAGGATGGGGTTGCTTCTCTTTCCCTTTCTAAAAAGGGGAGGTAGTCGATTGTTGTACTATCAAAAGAGCCAATCTTAGTAGTCCCTTGTCCCCAGTCTTATGCTTCATATAATTTTTGTAAAGTAGGTCCATTCTAGGAGGAAGTGGACCAACCAGGGTGGATCAAAAGTGGTCTAATAAAAATCCCCCATGGGATACCAGAGGCTGGTATCCAGTGTCATGCACTATGCACACAAAACCTTCATGGGATAATTTTAAACATTTTTGGATAAAGGAGGCGATTCCATTAATGGAAGCTAGCCAAGGTATGCAGGTAACTTTATCTTGAACAAATTTGACTCTAGGATAACGTCAAAAATTGCATCTATAGCCCTAGGTCCTACTAGGATGGACAAAGTTGTTGAGTCATATGGATTTATACAAAGGCCATCGCATGTACAGATGGTAGATTTAATTTTTTCATACTCATTTCTATGTAATGAATTAAGCCACAACGTTTCTTCTATAATGACATTCACTCAACTCGTGGGGTTGACCAAGACCGCTATCACAATGTTGGCATTGAGGCAAATGTGAATGTAGAGGGGAGAAGGCTTGTTTAAAGGCAAATATTGTGATGTGAATGTCATGTCTGGAGAGTCGGGTGTAGGTTGCATGGTAGGAGTAATTGTGACAATGTTAACATATGCCTTAGGCTGAGTATTAGGGTATGTACAGGATCATGATGGGCCAAAAAGTGGTGATATGATGGGTATGTGGCTGATGACTTTTTTTACCCAAAATTGAGAAACAAAAAGAGTTTTTAAAGGAGATTCTCAACTTTTCACCAATATAAATTATGCTAAATACTTTGAATTTAATAAATTATTATTATTCATTTTCTATTTGAATTATGACTAAAGTCTTGATTGATAGGATGATTGAAAAAAAATTATAGCTTTCACATGGTATCACATTTTTTGAATCCAAAACATGCATCACATTCTATGTTTCACATATAATAGGATTAAAAAAAAATGAATTTCATGAGGTTTTGACCAAGTTAAGGTGGTTAGACACACAATTTTTATATTTTTTAAAAGTTGTAATAAAAAATTCATAATTAATTATTTATTTAGAAAAAAATTACAAAAAATATGCATCACATCGGGACTTGAGTCCTCTACTTATATCTAAAATATTATAAAAAATATTATCATTTTATTGTGGTTTGGGTGCTCAGACAAATGCCTACTTCTTATTTTTCCCTAAAATTTAAGTACTACTGCATTGAAATTTTAAAATTTCACCAAATAATTTTTTTTCTTTTAAATAAACCTAGTAGTTTAGAAACCACATTCAATTTGCTGTAGATTCTATTCTTACATTTTTTTGAAATAATATAGATAACTTAGTCAATTTTTTTACGTCAAGTTTCCTAACTCTAATTTTTCTAAATTTGTCGCCACTTAAGGGCCTAGTTATACCATGATGATCTTGCACATATCCAGTATAATCAGAGTGATCAATAATCATGTTGGAAAACTATGACGAAAATAGTTTTGTGTATATCTGCAACTCACTATTCACTTTTTCCACCAATTTTTTCATATTTTTTTACTTCCATCAAGATGGATAGTACCATCCTCAATGCGATCCTGTATCTCATGATGCAAGTACATATAGAATTCGGTATCATGTATATTAACCCAATGGTATTGATAGAAGTTATTTGGATTGTACCCACTAGGGAAAGGTTGTTTAAGAGGCTCAATGTTCCCTAGAGTTACAATCTTATCCTTTAGCAACTTCTCCAAGATGGAAGAATAAGATTCTGCTAACTTTGTGAACTTTTGGTTGCACCTGAGGCTATTATTAGTCGTAGTGGCTACTACATTCACAACATCCTTACCCTTCCTAGAGATATATACAATGGACTTCCTTTCTGAACAAGAGCACAAGGAGGATCCCTCAAAATTTACTACCATTTGTTGGTACTCCCGTAATGAAGCACACAAATGCGTGAAAGAAGGGTATTGCATAAGGAAAAACTTCTCCTACCAAGGTTTTTGCAAGCTCCCTATGAACACCTTTTGCATGTTAGAATCAGATAGCAAATACAAGATTTTTGAAAACAGTGCTTGGTATTGTGCTATAAAATCAATAATCTTTTCATTATCTCCTTGCTCACATCGAACGAGATCCGAAAATGTCATCTTTGGTCTAATGTTAGCTTGGAATTGTCGTAGTAATTGGAGATGTCATGTGGAAAGATGCACCAGAATCAATCAGCCAGACATCATCTGATGCCTGTGTAGCCAAGGCAGCAATGAAGGCATTTGAATCAGCCCGAGAAGAATCATTATCAGAAGAGTACTTCTTCTTCTTCTTTTTCTCCTCTTTGCAATCCTTTCAGACATGACTAGGTTGCCCATAGTTCTAGCATTTCACCTTGGACTTCTTGCAAGGAGACTTTGATCTCCCCTCTGATTTCGATTTGGACTTCTTGTCCTTCTTCTTGCCTTTCTCTTTCGGTCTTCCTCTGACAGCAAGAGCTTGCTTCACCATCTCAAAAGATTTCCTTCTCATCTCTTCTAACAACAAAGAACCAACAACATCTTCCATCTTGAAACTCGATGTTTTACTCCCAATAGCCATCACCAGATGATCCCAAGAGTCTGGAAAAGAACAAAGTAGAGGCATACAGTGATCCTCTTCATCAATTTTTACACCAAAAGATGTCAATTGAGCAATCAACATATTAAATGTGTTCAAATGATCAGCTATAGACCCTCCTTCCTGCATTCTCAAAGAATACAACTTCTTCCTTAGGAATAGTTTACTCACCAAGGACTTCCCTTGATAAATAGATGCCAATCTCTTCCACAAAGAAGAGGTAGTCTTCTCCTCATGGACATTCAAAAGAACTGAGTCTACCAAATAGAGCCTTATTAGCCCCTTAGACTTCCTATCTGCAAGGTCCCAATCCTCTTGCTTCATGCCTGTAGGTTTAGTTCCAGACACTGCAAGCCACAGATCATGATCAACTAGAAGATCCTCCATCTTGAGTTTCCACAACTCAAAGTTACTGCCATTGAACTTCTCTATTTCAAACTTTCTAGATGTGCTAGCCATCTCAACCTGTAATCAGAAATAACAAACTCTACAAGACTCCCACTGAACAGAATTGACTGAAAAAACCTAACATACCCACAAGGATAACACAACTGGCCAGGCTCTAATACCACTTGTAAGGAAAGCTAGATGCGAAAACAACTCTCCTAACACCAAAACCTTAGAGAAGAATGTAGATATAATTTTAATTTTTCAATTATAGTTCAATTAAGATGCACTATAAAGTAAATAGCAGAAACATAGTATTTGACAAACAGACAAGAACACTAGATATAAGTGGGAAAACCCTTACAGGAGAAAAACCCACCACACCAAGAAAAGTCACTTTGTATTACAGTAATAAATATTACATGCAAGTTTCAGACTTATCTTTTTGATGTCTGTTTATAGCAACATTCACCATGAACAATCTTGTACAAGAACTGTCAAGTTACAGTTTGAACAGAATAGAATTCATTCACTAATACAATTCGAACTGATACAAGAACTGTTGATCAAACCAACCATTTTCCCATCCAACCATTGAGCATCTATAACTGCAAGCTATATCCATGGCATTCCTTATCTGTCAAACTTCCTCATAGAACTATCACAACGGACTATCTTCCAATGGTTCCCATTCAGCTCCTCCTATTCATCCACAAGATGCCACATAGGAAAGTTTCACTTGGTGAAATGGCTTCAAGTTGTATCAACATGTTGGTGAGACACAAGAAGTGTCTCCTTGATGCCCTAAGACTTCATCATTGATATTGGCTTTAGTTTTCTATTGGTGAGACTCATCGCTATCACTAGGAGATCATACCGAGGTCCATGAGTTATACTAAAAAACTCATCTATCTCCAAGACATATTGCTTTTGGTGAGATGTCATACCAAAGCTTCAAAGGCACACTGATCTTAACATTCATGTTAGCAAGACTTACCGGTCACCAAGAGGTTCCATCAAGATACATTAAGTTACACTAAAGCCAACAACAGTCACCAAGACTATACCGCTTTCTCTAGGATGTTACTCTGAAACCTCTAGTCATACTGGGTGCCAAAGAATAGTCGAAAAGACCTATGTCTTTCACCGAGAGGTCTTATCAAAGTTCTCCAAGCTACCAAGAGTCCACCATTTGCCAAGAGTTATATCGAATATCCCTTATCATTGGCGAGACTTACATCCTTCGCTGAGACTTCTTCCCGAGACCATTTGGGTTACCCCAATAGCCATAGACTATCGGCAAGCCATTCTCCAGTCACTAAGAATTCTCTCCAAGATCCTTTGTGTTACTCCTATGACCAACACTTGAACCTCCATTGGTGAGACATTTTCACATTGGTAAGACCTCTTACTGATAGAGTATAGCATATGCTGAAGACCA
This sequence comes from Sequoia sempervirens, assembly GCA_007258455.2. Lineage (NCBI taxonomy): Eukaryota > Viridiplantae > Streptophyta > Pinopsida > Cupressales > Cupressaceae > Sequoia > Sequoia sempervirens. The sequence goes on along the minus strand of VDFB02252945.1, from coordinate 340,500 downwards.
CAAAATGTAAAAACTATTGGTGAGACTTTAATACATCACTGAGAGCTCATAGCGAACACCCAAGACTCTCCATGATATCTGATAGAATGGCCTGTTGACTAGATATCTCTATGAGCCGTGAGAGGTCACAGAGAACAAAATGTCACAGTGACAGGCTCCAAGGTAAATGACGTTCGGCAAGACTTCTGCAAGGTCACAATGACCTGTACAAAACATGATGTTCCAAACTACTAGTCAGCTAGACATAAGAGCTATCACAATGACTTGGCTCCAATGGAGGTTTCAACCTATGATGATTGAGGCATACTTTTCCAACAATCTCCCACTTGATGAAGATCACACAGGCACCTCCAGAGCACAACATAACTTACTGAAAATCATGGGCACTAGTAGTTAGGATTAGTTTCTAATTGTTATATTTGGCATTTTGGCCTTCATAATTGAATGAAACATCCACCCAATGAAAATTAGGTTCATCAAAGATACCCTATTGATGGTGAACCTCTTTTTCTATGTTTCAGAAAGCACACAAATTTAACACAATAAATAAATATATGTCTCCATTTAGAAAGGATGATAAGGTTTACTCATAGGTGGGTATAAAGAATTTCAAAAGGTCAAGCCTAAATAAATAATCAAGTGTCTCACCATGAGCATATACATTTAAATAAGATAAATTCAGAGAACATCAAGAACATTGGGCAAGTAAATAGTTGTATTCTAAATTTGTTTATGGGTACAAGGCCATGAAGCAGTTGTAGATTTAGGATATGAATAAATGCATTTCATATACTATTTTTATATTTAAAATTAGTTTTTTTTTTTTTTTATGGGTTATTCTAATTGTTGTTAATTGAAGAAGATATATGTTTTATTTTTTTCTTTCAGATATTTTTTGTTGAAAAAATTCATGTCCTTTTATGAGGTGGCCATTAAAAATGTGTTTAGACAAATATTTTGTAGTAATAAATTCAAACTGTTGAAGGAATACATTTTATTTTTTAGAGATTTCAATAGAAGATTATTAGAAGATGTTAATGAACATAAAAACTTAAGATCATGTATCCTTATAGATATGAAAGATGCACCCTATTCAATCGAGGATGTACAATAGAAAGAGGACTATTGAAGATCATTAGTATCTTAGGCTAGTGTTGAATACAAGACATGTAAATATAAATTTCATAGTGCTAAAGAAGGAAATGATGTTTCTATTGACATGAGATGTTGGATATGGTATAATAAGATCTCTATAGTGAATTTTGTCATTTTGTAAAGTCAAATCTATGACCATTCTTATCTCAAAATGAGGCCTTTATTGTGAATGATTATATATATGTGTCCTATAATGGTAATTAGGAGAATTTTTTCCATACCTTTACATCCTTAAAAATATTTAAATACATACAAAATTTACCTTCTAGAAGATAGAAACCATTTGGAAGACATGACACTTAATCAATTAAATTTACTTTCTATTTCTTCCTTTTCCTAATTTTTTAGCCACAAGATCATATTTTTGCTACTTATACATTAAACACAATATAATTTGATGAACCAAAATAAACACATTTATGTAGTATATGTGCATAGAAATGAGTGACCAAAATGAAGTCCTCATAAGCCACTTTTTATTTAAATCAGTAAAAAAATAATATTGGGTGAGAAATTGAAGATAGTTATACTTAAAACTGAATATATGACAAGAACAAGAGTTGTAGTGCTCTAAATCTATTTTTTAAACTACCATTTCTTTCATGGAGATTAAAGAGTTTAGTTAAGGTGAGCACATAAGGGATTTTATTTTCAAGAAAATATAACATAGTATTTGTAGTGTTAAAAAATGTGTCCCTTGACATTTTCACACTTGATATGGGAATAATTCATGATAAATTGGATTTAATGTCACCTTGGTCTAGTGTTGTGAGGTTTTTTACACATCTTCATTAGGTCTTGGGCCCTTTTTAAGTTAAATTAACCTAACTTTTTCCTAATTTTATGTTGTAAAATGTATTTATCTACATCTTCACATTAAATTTGGGAGGCTTGTAAATCAAGTGGACCTAATCTAATGTTGTAATGTGGTGTACATTCACATGAGATTTAGGGCCCTTCCAAGCTAAATAGACTCAATTTTTCTTCAATTTAGTGTTGTAAAGTGTATTTATTTACAATCTCACATTGGATTTTAGGCCCTATTGCACTTATGACCTTTATATCACCATTAATAGGCCCCTATGACCCTATCTTGTGCATCCCAAGCCATATTTCAATCAAAAACTTGACAAAATCAACATAAAATCTTAAATTCTTCACTCCCCAACAATTTAGCATGAAAAATAGCCCCTGTGGGACCCATTTTACACCTTGGTTTAATGTGTCCCGTCTAGGTGGGACTCATTCACCTAGGATGGTGAATGAGTCCCATCTCACCTATATTGAAGGCTTTGAGCAGGAAAAGTTGGCTTTTAATTCAAAATTTTCCTATGTGGGCCTTTGGGATCAAATTAATGGTCATTTGAGTGAATTTCCTATATAAAAGAGTTTTCAAATCATTATTTCATCATACATTCATGAGATCAAGCCAAGCAAGCAAGAGTTAAGCATTCCAAGTCTTCACAAGGTCATCAAGATAGCTTTTGTGCCATAGAAAAATGGACCCTTTTCTTGATATGGATTAATTCATTACTAAATTGACTTAATGAGGTCTTAATCTAGTGTTTTGAAGTATTTTATGCATCCACACTATGTCTTGGACCCTTGCAAATTAAATAAAATTCATTTAATGACATCTTGTGAAGGTGTTGTGAAGGGTTGTAACACATTTCTACATTCTTCCAGACTCTATTTATTATAATTCATTTAAATATTCCCTTTTATTCTTCATCAAGTCCTATTTTAAAGTGTTGTAAAGTCTTATAACCAAATTTCACACTTTTCTAGGCATAATCTCCTTATTTACACCTTTCTTATGACTTAATTGACCCCTTTATTCCCTCACATGTCTTAATTAAGTGTATTTTTGGATAGTATCCCGACAAACAACATTAAATGAAACATATTTCTCAACACTTGTTTTTAGGTCCTAGGTGGGACCCATTTGCAATGGGTGGAAAATGAGTCCCCCTTGGTCCCAAATTCAAAATATTTTAAATTTATTTTTGTGATTTTATTAACAGTCACTTGATTTCAACTTGTGACTAGGTATGAATAGGAAACTATGACACAATATTGTATAAACAGGCATTTTTCACTTCATTTTACATCTCCCAAGCAATATTTTCTCATACAAGCATTCAAGCATCTTATAGCATCAATTCAAGCACTTTGAAGTATCCATTGACATTACTTCAAACTTGCATTATCAAGGATTTGGTGAGTTAATATCATTTTCATGTTGTTAGTTTACATTTCCTTTACATTTAATTATTCTATTAAGGGTTTGACCAAGGCAGGCCCCTATTTGCTAACCCTCAACCATTTTTTCCTATTGCATGTGTGTTTGCAGACTTAGGTATGTAGATTTATCAAACATTTGTGTATTGAAAAGTGGAAAGCAAAGTCAACTAGGTGTTTCAAGTCAACTAAAGTGTATTTCAAGATTGAAGAGTTTTTTATGTTTGTTTCCTACAGAATTGACTTCGACAACTAGACAAACAAAAATTTCTAGATCTGGTGTTGCAGAATTGTCTTCTAATTTTCCAAAATTTTGCGAGTGGAATGATTCACCATTAATAGCAAATGATCCCTACCTTAGGACTAAAAATATAAGTTTTTTCAGATTCTGGATCTTGACTGTCAGAAACCAGTTTCTAACACAGTTTTACCAAGAGGAGGACTAATTTGCCATCCCGGGTGAATGAGTCCCATTGTAATAAATAAATAAATTTCATCAGCATTTAGAATACTCCAGAATCATTACATTCCATCACAGTGCACTTGAATTCATCCCTTCTCTTTCTGTTATGCATATTTCATTCATTTACTTAGTTATTGCATTACACAATGTGTTTTCAAACATAGCTTTCCATTGCACTTTGCATTCATTCTAGTTCATTTTAATTATTCAATTGAATTTAGTTTAGTTAATTTAGGCATTAACAACATCACACATAACATTAATTGAATGAATCGCATGCATTTTTGGGTCCTATCTCTCTCCTTTTAGGTGAAAAACCCTAGAAGAGCTAGAGTTGTTCATAGTGACCCGAAAATCTATGGTTAGCTTTCAAGATAGCTTCCAAGGATTTCAAGAGCAAGATTCTTCATCAATTTTTGTAGCAATTCAAGATCCATTATCATAGCAAGGATCTAATGTCATTACTTCATGTTCATACTTCATTATCTTATTTCATCATTTGGTTTAATTACCTATAAGGGGTTTGACCAAGGCAAACACCCATTCCCTAACAATCAATATTTTCTCTCTCTTTCTTTGTGTGATTGAAAATCTAGGTGCTTTGAAGACTTGAAGATCAATGAAGAATAGGTTACAAGGTTGTTGGAGTTGTCTCCCCATTTTCTAGGTCATCATCTTCTCAAAAAGTCACCTATAGGCCCAAAATTGGCAGTTTCAGATCTGGGAACCTAGAGAAGCAGATACACGAGACTAAGAGGTGTAGATCAGAACTTTGAATTTCTAGAAAATCCAAATTGGACTCATTCGTCATAAGTTTTTTTGTCAATTTTAAGATTTTGGCATTTTTGGATACCCTTTTTTGAGAAACTTGTTCCTCTGTAGAAACCTTGATTTGGGACTAATTCACCTAGATTGGCGAATGAGTCCCAGTGGGACAAAATTTAAGAATTAGTAGCATTTCCAATCTCTACAAGTTTCCAGGTTCACACATTTAGTTTTTTAACTTTTTGTTTTGTTTTATTTGCATTTCTAGGTCATTTTTCATATCACACTGTGTTTTGTAATTCATTTTCTTTTCTGAGTTTACACCTGGTGGTGAACCCATCATTAGACATCATTCAATCCCTAGAAAAATAACTTTACCATATTTCAATCTCCTTTGCATTCAAATCTCAAGGGTATGTTCTTGCATGCATAACAAGGAAATGGTATCTCCTTTTAGGTCCAAAACCCTAGAAGCGAAAGAAAGCCCCCCTCCAAATTTTCTTCTTTTCATTTTTTTGAGCTTGCATATAGAGCATCATAATTATGATTTTGAGTGCATGTACATCCGAGATTTATCTTTCATTAACTTTTCATTAGGGTTTGCATTAGTTAATTTGCATCTAGGGTTTCCAAATTTTTGCATTAGTGAAAGTGCATATAGGTTGCATTTTTTATCTCAAATCATTGAAAAAAATTTGAAACATACATTTTTAGTATTCACAACATGGAACATAAAAAGCTCAAAAATCCATTGAATTTTTTTTAAAATTTTGAAGAAAAATCCTTAGTGGGACTCATTCACCACCTTGGGCGAATCTGTCCCGGAACATATCTGAAACAACCATTTACAACATCAAAAAACTCTTTTTTACACTTCTATTTGCTGCCATTAACTATCTGTTTCAGTTGGTGGAGTTTGTGTTACATTCATTTCATAAAATCTAGCTTAATTTGGTCCATTTCATGCATTGCTTAATTTCAAATTTTCATTTTCACATTGTTACATAGCATAATCAATCAATTGTCATCTTTAAGATCTCAAAAATTGCATTATATATTTGCATGTATGCTTTAGCATTTTTTCATTTCAATCTTGTAGAACAATATTTGCATCATGTTTTCATTTCAAAAATCTATAGTTATCATACTTCATGTTCTATTTTCTGATCTTGATGATGTTACAAGAATTTTTTGTTAAGAGCATATAAATATAAGGTCATCTCCCCTCTCCTAGTATCCCTTCTAAGAGTGAGGTTATACTAGTGAAAGAAACCTTGGGTAATCATAAAAACCACACTTGTTCTTCTCCTAATATCTCTGCTACTTGTGAAGAATATATTATAGTGTTAGAAGAACCAATTGATGAGAGTTTTGAGAACCCGAGTTGTTTTTATTTTCTTACCTCTCCTATTAGACAAGACATTACTAAACAAGAGGGCATAGAAATAAGTAATCATGATGATAACATAAGACAAAAAGAGACCATTGAAACCTACTATGAGCACCCTTCAAATCTGTACACAATCTAATTTCTATTCCATGGGTTAGTTTATGTAAATTTGTTAAATGCTCCTATGAAATAATGCATAATGCCTTTCAAATAAGATAACAAAACAAACTAATTAAAAGCATGAAAGGAACATGATGCACACCTATTCCATAGTGGATTGGTGTCACTTTGTTGTGAAAAGTGACCCTTTCCTAGCCCTTGACAAGCAAATGATGAAGTACCTTGAAGATGGAGTGGACAAAATCAGCTCTCAATGTCAAGATCAAGTAACTTTGCATAAATTGTGGATGATGATCCATATGAAAATGCTAACTTGGATGAGTTGTGGAGGATTAATACAATAGAGAAACTCTCTATTTATAGCCAAGAAGGATTAAAGAATGCCAACCATGGAGGATGTAGGACTAAAGATCCACCATTGAAAAGATGCCACTTGTTAACATGTGAGAGGTTGAGGAATGAGCACATTTTGGTCAATGTGCCAAAGAGGGGGAGATTTGAAATTTGAATTTGATGATAAGATGAGTTAAATTATAAGTTTGACCTTTGCAAGAGACATGTAAGAGACATGTATGAGCTCTTAAATGCTTTGTTGGATGTACATGTCAATTTGGGGGGAGATTCAAATTTGGAAGAATATTCTCTTTTTATGCCATGTTGAGAGAAAATGTAGAATTTAATAAATTAATAAATTAATTTATTTGTGCAAGTGGGAAAAGCTAGAGGATGTGATGGGTGATTAGGAGTTAGCATTAATTAGAATTTGATTAATTAAGATGATGTTAGGTGATTTTGAATTTTGAATTAGATACTTGGATTTATTTAAATCAAAAGGGAGCAAATTGATGCACTATCCAATTTAATTAAATACATTTGATTTAATTAAATTAAGAGACCTTTTTTTTTTTAGACTGCAGGAATCAGGTAGCACGACCCCCTATAAACTGCAGTGCCTGGTAAACTTTTTAACGTGACCGGCGGCGCTGGCGCGACACGCCCTCCGGTACCACGGGACGGGGGAGACTAGAACTCATGACCAGCAGAGCCGCAACGGAATTACTTAGCCAACCGAGCTAGGGCCCCCGCCCTAAATTAAGAGACCTTAGGAGATAATTAAATAAAGTGATTTATTTAATTAAAAATATAACCTTAGGAGATCAATCAAATAAACTTGATTTAATTAATTGATGGGAAAATATGATTTAATTAAACATGTGTGATGTCAATTTTTGCATGTCTACATTTTTCCCCTCTTTGAAGCAATGTACTTGCTACTTTGGTTCAAAGAATAAACTTGCCACGATCAAAATTCAATTTTTTTTTTTTAAATTTATGCCCCAATGGAAAGAAGTACACTGGTACATTTCCCCCTCGAGAGATCGAGCGGAAGATTCGATTTGAGGGTCGATCTTGTGATAAAGAGGTTCAAGATGGACATATGGATGGTTATGATGATGATGCAAATGAGATGATTTTAAGATGCTTAGAATAACCAATCTATATTATCCTAAACAACCTAAATGATGATATGGATTGCATGTGAGATGGATGAGATGGATGATGTGATATGCTCGTATTATGAAATGGATGTTTTATGCATTTGTATGAGATGCTTAGACTAAAAGATCTATATTATGATAATGATGCAAGTGTGATGTTTTTAAGATGCTTAGAATAACAAATCTATATTATCCTAAACAACTTAGATGATTATGCAATGCATGTGAGATGAATGATGTAATATGATACTATTATGAGATGTATGTATACTGATGGTTTATAGATGCAAGATGGATGCGTTGGTGATGTTATGTTAGTGCGGAGAGAAGAGAGAAGAAATGAGATGAAGACAAGTGGATCCAACAAGTCCATGATCTGATGAGACTTTATTAGAGATAATGATGATGATGATAGATGATGTTTCACTTATCAAGGATTGGGATTTTAAAAGGGCTACTTACCTTATGTTTGATAACATAGATAGATACGATGCATCAACATATAAAGAAGCAGGATGGTGTTGTACCTAGTGCGATGGACTTTGACTTGACAAATAGATAGAAGTATTCTTGTTCACACTTGACATACAAAACCCTTGCTAGGACGTACCTAACAAAGCAACTATTTTCTAGTTATATTATAAGAATGTCCAACAAGTGTAGAAGACAAAAGGATAATGATTGATGCCCCATTCCTTTCTCTCTAAATCGCTTTGATTAGACATCATCGAGAGGTCATTGGAATGAGTGCAATAAGATAAATCAAAAAGAAAAGATCAAGAACACAAACAAGTCAATGTTCTCCATAGCTCTAGCTAAAGGGATTTGTTTTGTTTAGGATAAGAATCAAAATTATTGCCAATAGATAATGCACATTGTATGAAGGATACATCTTAGGACATGTTAGTGGATGACAACACGTCATTTTATTTATCCAAAGTGCTTTGCCAAAAGATAATGCCCATTGTAGGAAGGATACATCCTAGGACATGTTAGTGGATGGTGGCAAGTTGATAGGTTGTTCAAAAAGGCTATTGATATAAGGTTGATTGACATGTTTGCAAATGATCAAGAGTTTGATTTTGCATTTAAAGGTTTGTTGCTTCAATTTTGATTTTGTGTTTGAAGTTTTATTTTGCTAATTGTTGTGGTTGCTTCTGTTTGTTTTGACAAAGGGTAAGGGTGATGATCAGTTTATTATGGATGATTGATTATTTTGAGTGAAAGCGAGATGAGACTAATGGATTTTTTCAAATATCTAGATGTTTTTGACATTTTTGGAATTTTTTGAGGTTGTTTTTGGTATTTTCAAGATTTTAAAAATGTTTTTGATTTTTGATTTTCAAATGTTTTGGGGTTTTATGAGATTTTATGAATGTTTTTGGATTTTTTGTTTTTTAAATGTTTTTGGATTTTTATGTCTTGGGGGCTAATCAAAGATTAGCCTTGTCTATGTTTAAGTTGAGAGAAAATGTATTTTAGATACCATTTTTTTGAAATTTTCTATTTTTGACTTAGTTTTGGATTTTGATGTGTTTTGAATATTTTTGGATTTTCTAATTTTCTGATGTTTTGGATTTTCACATGATTTTGCTGACTTGGATAAGGATGTGATATCAGTGATCTATTTGGGATTTTGTTGAAAACAAAGCTAGGATTGATTGATCGGATCGATGGATTGATGATGATAACATTGTTAAGGATACACAACAATTCAAGGATACTATTAAGCAACACAAGGATTAGGATGGATATCCCACGATGATAAGGGATTTATGATTAGATTGATCAAGATTGGTAATGATAACATTGTTGAGGATGCACAACAAGGAAAGGATAGTGTTAAGCAACACAAGGATTGGGAAAGATATTCTGAAATGATGATGGATTGGATTTGATTGATCAGGATTTTGAAGATTGATTTTGGAACAAAATTGTTTTGAATGGTTTGATGTGATGTTGAAGGATGTGTTAGATGCGACTGATATTGATTATTTGGATTGATGTTCGATGGAAGATAATGCTTGATAAGGAACATCTGCTCATCAAAAATATGCCATGGACTAGTGATTTGGAATTTTTCTCACAAGTGGTTGACTAGTTTGATTTCACATTTATCAATGTTTGGATCACCACATAAGTTGGAGACTATATGTCAAGATTGATTCTCGAAGCAAGATATAAATATCTGTCCCCAGTGTCTAGCAATGTATGGAAAGTCATGAATTGATGCTTATATGGTAAGCACACAAAGGATGCTAAGGATTATCTTGTGATAAGATAAGGTGTTTGGATAAAGAATGCTCATTTGGATAATGTTGCATAGCTTAGATAACACTGGATAGGATAGGATTAATGAAAATGACCCATGTCAAGATGTTTACCATAAGCAAGTGTAAAGTGTGCCCCAAACTTTCATCAAGATCAAGATAACTTGGATGATGGATGCAGATGGATGGAAATGGATTAGATAAATGGTTCATGGATGAATGGATTTATTATGGCTGAGATGGATGTAATGCTAGATTTATTATGGATGGAATAAGATGCTTTCACCTAAACTGGCACATGTAGATGCTTGATTGCACATGTGATGCATGTTTTCTAGGTTTTCGTTATGGTACCTATCCAAAGCACCACCATAGTGGTTTTCACTAGAGGATGACTTTTCTCTTTACTATTTTCAATCATTTTTCTGATTTTTTTTGGATTTTTATATAATTTTATTTTTTTGCATTTTTTTGTGATATTTTAAGCTCATGTTGAACCACCTGGTGATTTCCACGTAGATGCTTCTATCATAATGTGCCATTGATATCCTTCCTAAAGAAGTTGTTTTGCTAAGATACATGCACTTGAATGGAACTTTTGAGATTCTTGATCTATTTTGTCAATACCAGAGTTAACTTTGTCTTTGTGCGCACATCGTGATAGAGTTCCTTTTGAATCCTTATAATGAAGGGTCACTGCCAATACATGGTCAATGTGAGAATTGGATATTATGTGTGGAGGCGTCGATGGAGTGTGTTTAGGAATGAAATATGGATTGGTTGATAGTTTGGAACCTTTGACTCTCCAAACTTGGGAAGATGAGCAATGATGGGTGGATATAGAAGTGTGCAGGGAATTAGGACCAACAACTTGATATACTTTGTATGTTTCTTGTGAAGCCCACTTTTTCTTTTGTGGATATATTTTATGGATACTTTTCCCTTTTTTATTTTTCCCCATAGTTTCTTTGACTAATGGAGTTTGATAGGGATAATATTTCTTTGTATTCTTTGGTATCCATCTGTATTTGATTTATCCATTATTCTTCTTTGCTTCTTTTGCTTTGATAACATTCTTTGTGCTTTGATTCAAATATTTCCTTTGATGTTGGTCCCAATTTGTGGATGGGGTGATGGGTGGATGAAGATTCATTGCATGGTTGGTTGTAGTATTAGCATCAGTTTCATCATAAAGATTCTTTGTGCTCCCCATGTTGATGTTTGCTTGAGATATAGTTGCCCCCAGTATGGTGGTAGTGGCACCTTCATTCCTTGATTCTTCTTGTTTTGAGATGTCTTTTTTAGTAAGAGTCCTCTGATAAATGACCATTGTAGATGACGTTGTTTCAATTTGTTGCTATGTTGACTCTGAAATGTCTTGTTCTGTCTGACCTATTTCCTTGAGTGGATATTGTTGGATATCTTCATACATGATGTCCTCAATCTGAATTTGGGATATATCTAATCTTGATGTTGAAAACTCTTTTTGACTGTAGGAATCAATAACTTACTCTTTTTATTTAACAAAATCTTGTTTTGAATGAAGATCATCTACATGTCCATCCACAAAAAGCATCTTATGGGTAGATGGAGGAGTATGTGGTATATGGATATGATCATCTTGTATAGATAGGAGAGTGTCCATTAGATCATTTTAGTAACTCGGGGATACAAATTCTTGATCTTGAATGATTTTGGAATTCCTTTCAACATGCGTTGGATCAAGTTCTTGATGTGGGTCAATTTCAAAGGATGGATTGCTTACAAAGGGTTCTTGTATATCTTCTTTAGGCATGGGAAATAGCTCAATATCCTCTTGATCTTTGAGTGGACTTAGATCAAATGTTGAGTTGAAGATTCCTTCAATATCTGCAAACATGTCTTGGAAAGGACCATTGCTAGACTTTGGTGAGAGATGTTGATCATGCTTTGGAATAAGTTCTTGAGATATATCCTCTAACTCATTGGATGATGTAGAAAATTTTTCAACATAATCATGGGTCGATGGATCATTGATTACATGATCAAATGATGTTAACACTCCTTTGAATGGATCACTAAAAAGTGGATCTTGATGTATGGTGAGTTGGTCATTGGATGGAGTGGAAACATCTTCCATGTGCTCATTGATGGATAGGTCTTGATCATGTGAGCATTGACTTGGATTGATACATGGAGTTGTTAACAATTTATTGGGATTTTGAACAACATTTGATTGTTGGGCTTGGTATTGGGCTTGAGCTTGTGCTTGTGCTTGAGCCTGGGCTTGTGCTTGTTGGGTACCTTATGCAATCTATGTAGCTTGTGTGGCTTATGTGGCATGTTGTTTTTGTTGCAATAAGGCTTGGGCTTGTGCATCTTGTTGTGCTTGTTGCACTTGTAGTGTGGCTTGGGCAACTTGAGCAGCTTGAGTAACTTGTTGAGAAGCTAGTTGTGCAACTTGTCAGTTTTGGAGTGCCTTCTGATAAGCAGCCTGCTGAGAAACTTGCAACACAATTTTGTATTGGTTTGATGTGTTTGGATTGGGTGGTTTTGGTGGTAGAGGTTGGTTTGGAATATTGCTTTTTGTGGTGATACGAGGTACCATCGTATTGATGATTGTGATTTGAGTGGTGGATGTTGCGATCGATATAGTTGGTCCTTGAGAGACCATGTTTTGAGGGATGATAGATGATGTGTTGGTTTCTTGTGATATGGGGATGGTTGCCATCTATTGTTGCAATATCGATGGCAAGGGGGGGATTTGGTATGATGCCTTGATTGATGGTTCGGGGGATGTTTTGGATGAGTGGTGGTAGCAAAGGTAGCCCCAAACCAAGAGGTGATACAGATATTGATGGAAAGGGTGTGAGTGGTGGGAAAGTGAGTGGTATGCTTCCTTGGGGAAATGATGATGATGATGGTTCAAAAATTCCCCCTGGTCCAAACAGGTCACGTTCTCCTTGTGAGGTCATGGGGAGAGAGGTTTGCGGTGTCGAATGAAATGATGATGATGATGGATCATTGTGAAATGCGAGGGGGACATATATGATGGTTCAAAAATGCCCCTTGGTCCAAACAAGTCATGTTCTCCTTGTGAGGTCATGGGGAGAGAGGTTTGCGGTGTTGAATGAAATGATGATGATGATGGATCATTGTGAAATGCGAGGGGGACATATGGGTGTGATGTATTTTGAACAAAATTCATGTGATTTTCAAACATATCTATCCCAAATTTTACCAATTGTGGATTTGAAATTTTCATGTTTGGAAAACTTGTACTTGGTATATTCACATTTGGCATGTATGGATTTGGTGGGATAATGTTTTTCATTTGTGGAAGATTCATGCATTAGGTGTTTGGTTGATAGATTTGTAGGTTTGGACTCGGATTTAAATCTACCATCGGGAAAGGTGTTCCAAAATTTGGATTGGGCATACTCACATTTGTTGTACCATTGAGGTTTGTAGGAGATAATGATCCCATGTATGGATTGTATAAATGTGACTTTCTATAATCAATCGACATTGTAAGGCTTTGATAGTTTGGTTGACTTGGTTTACTCATGATGTATGGATCAAGTTTATATTCCATGTTGTTCTTGTTTTTTGACCTTGTTGCAAAAGTGAACCTCTAAGGCATTTAGGACCAATGATGAGATGAAGGATGAAAGGGGTGAATGATATGGACGTCAAATTTTTTTAGGAACTTTGGATCAATGCTAGACTTTAGGATTTGATTTTGATGGTTTTGATTTTATTTGGATAATGGACTTGTAAACCCTAAGATGTTAGATGTGATCTTTAGGATAAAATTTTCCAAAGAAATGATAATTTAACTAACTGTGTGAGGAAGGATTTATCCAAACACACCTAGCTAAACAAATGATTTTGATTTGGTTTAAGGATGTGCCCAACTAATGATGTTTCCAAAGCTCTAAATTTTTTTATGAGATGGAGATGATAAATTTGAATGGATGAAGTGTTTGATTTGATCCTAAATGAACCTAAGAAGGAACTTGTTTACTAGACCAAGATAGTGAAGAACATGATTTTCTCTAAGAGTAGTTCAAAAACAAAAGACCAATGTTTGCATGAAAACCATATGACCAAAAGATGCCAAGCACATATATGGGGTCCAATCGATTTAATCTTTTCTTAATGAATTATTGTTTACCACAAACACTTCTTGATTATCTTTTGAAACTAGATGTCCAATGTCCTAATTCTCTTTTCATCCCACAAAGTGCATTATGTGAAAATTGAGTAAATCAAGGCAAAGGTTTCCAAATGTTGACTTTATTAGGAGAAAATTGAGATGAAATTAAAATGCTTAGAAGCCTCTAAGGATAAAATCCCAAGGGAAAGAAATAACACATGAATTTGGTCAATGGTATTTGCTTCTCCTAAAGGGTTTGAGATTTGATGCTCATGTTGAATATTTGTTTTGTCCAATGTTTTCGATCAAGTAATGTGTTTTGATTGCAAGAACAATCACAACCCTATGGATATTTGAGATAGTATTTGTTGAGTCCCCACTTGGACAAGTCCAGTTACACTTATTTTTAGTGAATGGTTAGATGCTTGACCCCATTGGCTCCCCTCCATGACACTCACTTATTGGGGAATCCAAGCATCAATACCCATGAAACTCCTATGGCATACATTCCATTTCTACTAAAAACCATAAAAATGTGGGGTGGCTTCAGAATGACCATTCTTGCACCAACAAATAGATAGGGATTTTGGCCTTTCTATAACAAGGGTTTTAGTTCAAACTTTCCATTCATAGGAGTTGACCCATGTGGTGAGAGTCCCTTTCGATCCATCTCGTCAGAGCCAACCACATGATACTAGCATTTATTCCAATACCCACATTTATATCCCAACTAGAAATACTCTTGGCTTTAGAGTGTTACTGATTGATTCATTCCCTTGGGTGAGTATTTTTCACGCAAGGCAGGCCCTCTAAGATAAACAAAAGTTAGTAAACATATTCATAGTTCGATCAACCTTCATTTAGAAACAAAGGAAGAACACATGAAATAGGTTTACTCACACTCACACAATGTTTTGTTCAATTTTAAGTCCAAAATGAAGTGTGGAGGTAAATACTTTATCCCAACCTAAGATCACCAAAAAGGCCTTTTGATTCTCAAGATCATTGTGAAGCGCAAGAGAAGCACATACATCCTTTTCGATGATGTTAATTTAAGTAAGCAATCACAGAAACAAAGTAGCACATGTTCATTTTAACCTTTCAAAGCAATTGTGAGTTCTTTTTAAAGCACCAAAGGAGAAATGAGAGTTGTTTTGTTCAATTTTTAACCTCAAACGAAATCTAGTCAATTTTCCTAATGTTCATTTTAACCCTTTGCAACAAAAATTGAAATTTTTTTGTAGTGTTCATTTTAAAGCCTAAAAACAAGTGAGTTACTCTAAAACAGAAAATTAAAGCATAAGATGGAAGCTCCAAGCATTAAACAACACTTTTGAGTTTTAATTTTGATGCTTAATTCTTTGACTTCAATCTTGCTTTTGTTTTCACTTGATTCCAATGTTTGATTTTGATGTCAACCTTCACCCTTTCCCTACAAAAATAAAAGATAAATCATGTGAAGACCAAATTATTAAATTTGTTTTGATTATTACCTTCAAATAATAGCATTATCTCAATTGAAAAGACAAATGATTTGGATGATCATGATAATAAAGAAGTATTTACAATTGCATCCTACTTTTTGCAAACCTGAAAGAAAACCTTAATCAAAAGTAGAGAGTTTGCTTGACAACAAGAAAAAGTTTATTTTTCTACCAATGATTCAATCTAACCCATCTACTTGATTCTATAAAATTGATAAATACAGTCAAGTCACAAAATCACCAACTTTTTTGAGACGTCCCCCAAGTAGAGTCATTATAAATATTTCAATATTTAAAATTGTGTGGATTCTCAGAAATCAAAGTCAATCTTTCAACCCAAATATTTATCTAGGAATATCTACTTTGTTCCAAGATTATGATTATTTCAGTTATGAATCGACAAGGTCACTAATATGACAAGTAGGTTTAAAGACTTCCTGATTTGACACCTCATGTCATATGTTGGGAATATATCATCTCCTAGCAATGTTATGATAGATTCTGCAAAGCAATTATTAGTAGATTTTCCTTCATGTCTTGGACTCATGAAATCAGCTGCATCACTAACAAATACCACGTTAGCCCAAAAGGTGACCGAAAACATAACTTACCCAAGCTACCTAATAAAGCGTAGTTATTGACCCTTCGATCTATGCCTCACTGGTATTCTCTTTACAGTGTAAAAATTGGTTATTATTAACGTTATGCATGCTACGAATGGGATCACTTTGATAAATAGAGAATAAAAGATTCAATAAGTGCATCAAATTTTTCTAAATGAAGCTTGTTGTGTTGCGCCTTGCATGGCGGGTTAGTGAATATAGACTCTTAGGGTTTTGAATCCAACTCATCACTGGAAACACATCAAAAGTGTGGAGCCCACCTCTAAACATTTATATGCAAAAAGTGTCCCTTGAATTCCATGATGAAGAGTTTAAAGGAGATTTTATCTGGATTCAATTTGTACATGAGGATTTTTTAACAACACCTACAACATTTGGTCAGTAGCATGTGTTGCTTAATCTGCCAGGGAAAGCCAATGAGTTATTAAAGAAGGCCTGGTGCTTTAACTATGCTTTGAAGGCTATGCAAGGAAATGCATGACCCCTATTGGTAAGTTGATAACGTCTCCCACCAATCTCGTGCAAACGTGGAAACTTTATCAAATGTTGTAGTTGTAAACACTATGGTATTATAAATGCATTTCAAATTAATATGTTTATTTTCCAATATAATCACGTGATACTAAAAAGACATCAGAAAGTGACTGATTAAACATTTAATCAATGATATGTGACCTTAATTAAGCAATCACTCTATTTATTTGTAGTCAAGCAATTAGTATGTTCCTTTCTGTTTGCATTCAGACACTCAATCTACAAGGGAAATGATTTAGATAGTATTATCTTGTGCCACGACATCTAAGATAGAAGATATAAAAGTGCTTTGTTGATTTTACACATGTAGCACAAACTGACTCACATAGTCCTTATTAAAGATGGAGGATACTATCATCAGATTTATCTTGTTTACACACATCTCCACTTTCAACTCAAAACATACAAAAGAAGCATTAAAAAAATGATTTAGCATCTATAGTCGACTTCTACTTCCAAGGCATCATATCAATGATTGAAAGAGCTATCACATATCCTTAAAGTCTGTGTTATGGGAAAAACAAAAAGAGAGCTATATTAGATGGGTAGACTAGAACATTGCCTTAAAATGTAGCTGACCAAAAAAAACATGTTTTGCATACTACCATCATGACAGATGTGACTGGCACAAGAGAATATTATTTCATCCTATCAACACATCACTTTGAAATACAAGTTATAGCAGAAATAAAAGTTATAGTTGAAATACAAGTTACAGCTGAAATATGGTCCCTGCACATTCAAATGCATTAATTGTCAATAGTGTGTGGTGTCATTGGCCATAGGCTACATCTTGATTTTCCCTACGCTAGGAGATTATGAGGCAGACTAAACAATGTTGAATGGTGTAGGCAATGACACGAAGATTATTAGAGGCATTTAATAATTGAAGCTTATCCACTCTTCCAAAAAAAACCAAATGAAACCCAAATCAGCTCACTTTATAGCCTCCAGGTATTAATTTTTCCCTAAATGATTTCAAACAGTCAATGTGAACCCATTTTTTTTTTCATTAATACACCTTATGGAACTTCCACGCATTGAGTGCACTCAACAATTACAGTTTTGTGCATCCACCTGAGAGTTGCAAGACATGTCGTTAATCAGTAACATCTAATGTCTATGGTAATTAATTTCAAAAACGTTACTAAAATTCCTTACATGGGCTCATCTACTAAGCATTTCCAAGTTTAAAAACCTAACAATATATGTTATGATATAGTAGCTATTCCTCATCCAATCCGATCTTAAATATAGTATGTTAAACATAGACCACCTAGAAACTTTCTTTTCTACTTAAAAGAGAGATAAAAACTATGATGAATGTAGACAAGACAAACATCTGTTAATAGTAAAGGCAGCTACATATGTCAATGTTAATACAGATAATAGTTAAAGGTAATAGTTAAAACAAATAATTGTGAAATCCTGTGATGAAAAAGAAAACAAAATTGGTGACAAATTCATCAAATAATTCCAATGCATGTAAACTATGCCCTCCTTCTAGCGCCATATGTGAGCACCCTTCAAATTTGCACACAATCTAAACTCTATTCCATGGGTCAGTTTATGCAAATTTGTTAAATGATCCTATGAAATAATGCATAATGCCTTTCAAATAAGATAAAAAAACAATCTAATTAAAAGCATGAAATAAACATGATGCACACCTATTCCATAGTGGATTGGTGTCACTTTGTTGTGAAAAGTGACCCTTTCCCAACCCTTGACAAGCAAATGATGAAGTACCTTGAAGATGGAGTGGAAAAAATCAGCTCTCAATGTCAAGAGAGTAACTTTGCATAAATTATGGAAGATAATCTAGATGAAAATGCTAACTTGGATGAGTTGTGGAGGATTAATACAATAGAGAAACTCTCTATTTATAGCCAAGAAGGATTAAAGAATTCCAAACATGGAGGATGTGGGACTAAAGATCCACCAATGACAAGATGCCACTTGTTAACATGTGAGAGGTTAGGAATGAGCACATTTTGGTCAATGTGCCAAAGAGGGGGAGATTTGAAATTTGAATTTGATGACAAGATGAGTTAAATGCTATTTTTTTTCTTTGCAAGAGACATGTAAGAGCTCTTAAATGCTTTGTTGGATGTACATGTCGATTTGGGGGGAGATTCAAATTTGGAAGAATATTCTTTTTTTATGCTATGTTGAGAGAAAATGGAGAATTGTATATGTAGACATCTAAATTTAATCACTTCCATATGATTAAATTTACCATCTTTCCACCTATCGTATTAATATTAATTTATTAATATCATATCTTTCGTCTCGTATCGGTAAAGTATTTAATTTAATAATTAATACTTTATCTTTCATCTTATTCCTCTCTAAATTAAATAAATACGCTAATTTATTTAATTTAGTCATTTTCCCCTTTTTTGATTTAAAATCAATTTAAAATTCCTCACTTTCTCTCTCCTTGTCACATCCTCCATAACCTCATCCTAATATGAATTAATTTAATTAATTCATAATTATGATGTGCATCCTCTTAATCAGAGATTAATGTCACATCCTCCTACATTTGCCACTTGCCTCTAATCTTCCATTAATTAGCCTAATCTAATGTTTGCACAACCTTAACCAAGGTCATTAGCCAAATTTAGCACCACTTTTTGGTCAATCCTCCCATTTTTCCTTTTTGGATATTGACCCCCTTTCCCATGTGAATTTTTAATTCACATTTATTTGCCTAGGTTCATCTCATTTATATGTGAATTTTTAATTCACATTCTATTCTTCCAAGGCTTCTAGAACCTTGGACTTGTCACAATCTCCACATGTGACCAAGTCCCACCTTTTTGGAGCCCACCTTTTACCCTCTAGATCATCCTAGGAATGTGAATTTTTAATTCACATTTATATCCCCAACCACCTTTCCTTTTCCCATGTCGATTTTTGAGGAATTCCAAAATTCCTCAAATGTCCCTTTCACTCCCACTTGGGGACAAGGAATCCCTTTTTGAGGAAATCTCTTCACTCCCCAAGGTGCATGTCATTTTTCCACCTCATGTACCTTCTTGACACCTCATCTCCATCTCATATCCCCTTGGCCACTTCACATGTCAAGATGTAAGGGCTTGTGGATTCTCAATCCATCATATCCCTTCATCTTGACATTGTTGGAGCAATCTTGACCATTGAATTCTCTAGAGAATTCAAGATCCTCTATAAATACCCCCTCCTCAAGAGCATTTAGAACACTTAGTCATTTTGCAACTACATGCTGCCATTTTGTGCACTCATCTAGCCTACAATTACATCCACTTGCATTCACATCCAAGCACATAGTAAAATCCTCCATTTTAGCCACATCAAGAGCCATCAAGGAGCACACATATCATTCTAAGCAAGGGCCAATCAAAGGGGTATCAACAACAAGGAAGGTAAAACCATTTGTCTTGTGCTATCTATTTTCCTTATTGTTTTGTCACTCTCTTTTGGCTAATCTTGAGGTGTCCTTGGTTTTCTTTATCATTCGTATTTTGAGTTATTTTATGCACTAGAATAGGATAAATTCCAAGGTATACAATATAAATCAATAAATTGATTTATTTGTGGAAGTGGGAAAAGCTATATGATGTGATGGGTGCTTAGGAGTTATCATTAATCAAGATTTGATTAATTAAGATAATGCTAGGTGATTTTGAATTTTGACTTAGATACTTGGATTTATTTAAATCAAAAGGGAGGAAATTGATGCACTATCCCTTTAATTAAATGAAGAGACCTTAGGAGATAATTAAATAAAGTGATTTATTTAATTAAAAATATAACCTTAGGAGATCAATCAAATAAACTTGATTTATTTAATTGATGGGTGAATATGATTTAATTAATATGTGTGATGCCAATTTTTCATGTCTACACCTACCTACATTCATCTCCCAACATCTTTTCCTCTTGTGATGATGATAAGGATATCTTGGTGTTAGATGAGAAAACTTTTAAGATTTATGACAATCCTCTTTATGATCCTTCCCCTACTTATCCTATTTTGGAAGACATTATGGGACAAAGGAGTAGAAATTTGGACAATCTTGAAAAGAACACTTGTTCTTCTCTTAGTATCTCCCCTAGTGGTGATGAGGATACTTTGATGTTAGAGAACACAACCAATGAAAGTCATGAGAATCCTATGGAACAAGACAATCCAGCCATCGATCATTCCCCTACTTGCGATGAAGTAATTTAGAACAAAAAACCTTTGAATGTCGTGAAAATTTAGTTTGTAGATCTCCTAAAAACTCTCCTCCTAGGGAGGATATCATGGTACAAGAAAATATAAACATTGACACATGTAACAGGGCTTCCTTAGATGAAGATGATGAAGTGACATTAGACTTCCCTTTACTAAGATATCATGCAAATGAGCACAATCTTGTTGAGGTTATGATGATATAAATTAGATCTCCTTTAATTAGTGTGCTTCCTAAGTCACCTTCCATTAGTGATTCACATAAACAAATAAGAGATTTCTTCAAATATAGGATGCAATCTAACATTGTTTTGTAACAACCAAGATATAACACAGTTGCTTAAACATGTAGGGGACCAAAAATATCTCCCACAACATCACCATTACTTCAACATATTTTTCCTAGTGCTACTCGATCAACTTTTCATAATATAGTTCAAGATCTTAAGAAGACACTTGCTAATATATCCATATTGAAACTCATTCACATATCACCTACATACAAGTTCCTATTTCAGGAAAAGTTACAAATAAAGTAGGAGGAAATACAATCTTATATGAAATCAAATAATGTAACATCCTCCTTTCATTCCATGCAAGTCACATAGTCAGAAATCACATTCCCTAAACATGAATTTCCCTCACTTGAGATTCAAAACAAGAATAGCCTTGATGATAAAGGTGATCATTAATGAAATTGTAGTTAGGCGCACTCTCATAGACAATGGAGCAAAAATTAATGTTTGTATCATTGACCTCCTTGACAAAATTTGCATCGAAAAAAGGTTCATTCAACTTGATGATGTTCATATTCGTGGCTTTGACAATTTTAATAGGTAACCACTAGGGATGATCACCTTACCTATTGAGGTCAGATTTGTAGTGTTGCCTACCCCTATCCATATCATGCACGGACCCCTTTCATACAATCTTCTCATAGGGAGACCATGGATTCATGTTATGAATGGAGTCCCCTCTACTCTCCACTGTACAATGAAATTTGAATACAACAACAAGATATACATGGTTCACATAGATGAAGGAAGCTATGAATCATATGATCACAATATTTCCAACTCCTCTGTAAAAGTGTATTTTTTTGTCAAATTTGGATGAATGGATAAAAAAAACAGAAAATACTATACATAGTTTCTTAGAAAAAAAAGAATACACTAAAAAAAGAAATAAAAGATCAAAACCTTAACATATTTGAAATGTAGAAAAAAAATCATTGTTAGAAAGGTAATATGTTGTTTGAAATTATTGTGGTATTTTTTAGATCAACATTGGAAGACATGCAAACTTGATGGAGAGAACACTTGAAATGTGGTTATTATTCTATATTTTATAGAAAATATATCTTTTGACAATGACATGCATAATTCCAACCCTTTGGGTTTGATGCCCAGGGAAAATCCAACCCTAAGGGTTCATAGTTTCCAAGGAAAGTTATAATGCAAGCATGTTATAATATGCTCATGCTATAACATACTCACATTATGAGAAAAATAAAAATGGACTAAACCACATGATCTTAGACTATTTTTTATGGTTTCCAAACCATGATTACATTATAGAAAACAAAAAATAATATTAAATCATGTGATTTATACTTTTTTTTCTTCATAATGAGAGCATGTTTTAATGCTCTCCTCTTGCAACATGATCACTTTATTGTTTGGTAGTGATCAAGACACTACCAATCCATAATACAAACACATTATATTGTGAGTATGTTATAGTGTTCTCACATTATATGGAAAATGGACCAAAAAGTGTATGTAGAAACTTTTTTTTTCCTTGTCTTTGTGCACTTACGTTATAGTTTGGATTTAAATATTCACCTTTTAAATTTATTGCTAGAGCTACAATTATAATCTATCCATATAATAAAGGTGGTTTTAACTACATATTTTTACATTGAAATTATCCTTAGAAGATGCACCATCCATTGTATTATTTGTCACTAGTTGTTCAAAGACAAGAAGTGGTTTTGATAGGGTTTGTCTACTTACATAGTGCAATTAAAGAATGATATTTTCTAGGTTCTTCCTGATCCTTCTCTCTCTCACCTTATTTTGTTTTTTTTTATTACCTCATTTAGAATAGAGTTTGTATACCATTACCCTAAGGTTTAATTTAGGATTTCAATATTTTTAATGTATATTGATAAATTGGTAAAGGTTATAAATCTAAACTTTGATGTTATATAGAAATCAAGGAATATAAATTAGTTATTTTTTTTTTTCCATTTGAAGTATGTAATAAATACTTTGTATAAATATGAGAAAAAAATTATTTAAAATTATAGTTTCTCATTGGTCCATAATATGAATTTCAATGATTTACATTGTTGATGATTTTTATAAGGACTCTATGGAGTCAAATGTACATATTAGCATCCCATAAACAAGTTATAAATCAAAAACAATAAAGGACTAGTAACTTTTTTTTGAGATTGCATTGGAGCCCCTTAAATATGACATCTAACATGCATACCTATTAATCCATTGATTTATTTTTGAAACCCATTACCTAGCATTGAAGACTCTTTAGGTTAGGAAATCTTTCAAGTAGCTAAGGATTGATGTAATGCCACTTTTCCTCCTAAAGTAGTTTAAATATTAGAAGAAAATTTAATATATTAAACAATAGAGTTAAGATGATTCACAAGATATAATGTTACTAAAATAATGTGAACAACTGGTAAAATAACAATGGTAACTATGATAAGCAATAACAAGGATTATAAAGTAAATAATTTCAACATAGTAAATTGAATCACACATCCATATAATTCATATAGATTAACACCAAAATCATATATATAATATTATCCATATATTTTAGAATCAATGATTTTAGTACTTATTTGAATAATAGCAACTGGAAAAGCACATCTCACCCTAGTAATATGTCAGTGGTATTGGCTCTTGTTATGGAGCAATCTAGGAGAAATAAGCATACTTATTTGAATAATAGCAACTGGAAAAGCACATCTCACCCTAGTAATATGTCAGTGGTATTGGCTCTTGTTATGGAGCAATCTAGGAGAAATAAGCATACTTCTTTGCTCTATATGAGTATTAGTTCCACTAGAAAAATGCTCAACACCTATGCAATATCCAAGCCCTGGACAAGATAATCCTAAGTGCACTTTTGTACCTTAGGTTGGACACACACATAAGGTGTTCCCCCTTCCTATAATGTCCATAGCTTACCAACCACTTTCCTCTTCCTCGAATGTTCTTCTTCCTTGAATGTTCTCCCTTCTTGAGTGCCTTTTCAAGTCTCACATTAATACTTATATAAGCCTTAGGGGGTGGCTCCCCAAACCATCAAACATTTTCACAAAGGTTGCATTTAATAATTATTTAAATAAATAATAATTTTTCCACCTTTTTTAAAAGAGTTTTCTTGCACATATTCTTTATTAATATCTATTTTAACCAAATGATCATAATGTCCTTTATTTTTCTATCTCCCTTTTTAATTTTAAAGGGTTATTTCATAACTTTCTCTTTTCTTGTGGAAAAATTCACATAATAATTCTCTCCCTATAAATTAACTACTATCCTTAGTAGCATAAGATGGATTTGCATCACAAATCAAAAAAGCACATGATCCGTAATGGAAGATACTAACATTGAATACTTGTATTTTTAATAATACCTACTTTATCTACATTATTTGCTCCTTTTTAATTTATAAATCATCGTTTTTAAATTTATTTTAGATTTACAAGAAGAATCACTTTCCCCAATCAACATTGTGATGACAACTATATAGATGTCTTATGAAATATATCATGATTTTATAATTGAAAGATAATTACAATTTATGTGTTTCACCTCCTATCCTTCAACTTTAACATTTTACCCACTCATATAACTCTTTCAAAGTATGATCACACAATAATTACTATGTATATCCAATACTAGATGGCCATTCATAATGTATAAGAGTATAACCAATAACTTCAACATACATTCCAAGATGATATTCATGCATTATGAACTACATGAATATCCATTTTCATATATCAAATTCAATGTATAAATAAAATATTAGTCCTATCTACTAAGGAAATTGTACAGGGTTATTGGTTTGATCAAGTACAATAGAGAAACAATCCATTAAGCACCTTAAGCATAAGAAAACAACAATAGATTATGACTACCCACCTGGTACTTGATAAAAATACTAGGTCCAAATTATTGATATGAATCTTCAATAACCTTATTTTTTTCTTGTAGGTTTGACAACATAGAAAAATTCACTAAAATGATTTATAAAATAAACATGTGAAAGATTTAAACATCACATAACCTACTTCCATATCCTAGAAAAGGTTGGAATAGATAGTCTCTCCTCCTGTAAGATTCAATATGTCCCCACGTCAGTCTAAGATCCTATTTGGTTTCATACCTTATAACAACATAGTACTATTCTCACCAACTCATTCCAAACACAATGCCAATTTTCCAAGTTTAAGATGTGAATCCAAGGACCTGTGGGTTATGGTGCCACATTGTAACTTAAATTAGACAAATATAGATGCTGATTTTGTGCAAACATAACAAGTATAGTAAAATCACACAAAATAAATAGAAGGATAATTAAAATATACATTCTAGAAAATACTAATGCACTAACTCTTAATTCATAGACAAATCTTCATAGAAGGGTACTACCCAAATAGAAATATGAACTTACTACCACTAAAATGATCATTTCTTTTTGGAAGTCTTGAGACAAATCAATCTTTGAAGAGCTTCATGAATCATCCAAACCTAGATGTGTGAATTTGATATTTAGGGTTCTAAAAATTAAGCTTTCCTTTTTGTATGGTGAAACTCAAAAAGATAGTTTTTTTCTTTGGTTGGATTTAAGTGCAAATTTCAATATCACATGTAACTCCTTGTTTCTGAAAAATTAATTACTTCTATTTTCTAGCCTTGATCAAATATGCATGTGTAGAATTAAACCTAGTCATCTCTACACACAAACTTGAACATCAAAATTTAAAAAATTTGATCCTATGCCAAATTTTAAATTATGTTATTGTACTCAAGAGAATTCATTATTCTATTTACACACTATCATAATAGCATTATTAAGAAATGAAGAATCTAATAGCATTGTCAAAACCTTCTATCATCTTATACATTCCTAAATATTTATCTATTGTCTACAATTGTTTTTTTTTTGTTCCGTAAGATGTGGGTTAAGGGCCACTCCCATATAACATAAAGGGCATAAAAAATAAGAATACTTCAGACCTGAAAGCAGGGAACAAAAGAGACAAGAGGGAATAGATGAAATGACTTTATAGGGACCTGAAAAGACCAATGAAGATATGCCAATAGAGCCACAAGAAATCATCCTTTCTTTTGTTTCCTTTTGCTTCTCGTGAGAAGTTCTTCCATAGTCCACTAAATGCCTTCATCAATCTCTTCTTGGGATTCCAATCTCAGTTTCTCAGCTTCTATTTTCCTTCCCCTACGCTTTCCAACCTTAACCAAATTTGAATCCCTTCCAGCAGTGATGGGAATGGAGCAATTCGTTGGGCTAGCCATAGCAACCACCTTAACCAAAGTGTATTGATCATTTGAGAGAACCAACCCTTGCTCCGTTTGCATTGAGGCCTCTAAATCCAACTGTTTATCCTTATCCACTTGCTGATGTTGTGCATTCTCAACTCCACTATTTGGAGGGAAAATGTTTCTAGATTGCTCATAAACCCAAACTTCAAGAGAAGACAAAGAGCGATGATCCATGAACATACCATGATTTCTCCAAACAAAATCAGTGTTAGAATTTCCCTCCTTGTGAACCCATTTCTTAAGATTGATGGCTCGTTGGCCATTGCTGATTTTGGAATGGAAACCAACAATCTTATGATCGAGTTGATTGCACCTGAAGCATCTCTCAGGAAGCCCTTCATAATTAATGTAGTACCCCTCCATTTATGCTTATGCTTTCTGTTGTTGTGTTTTCACACTATTAGACTATGATATGTTGTTTGGATATTTTGATCCCTGGTTTTGAGCGATAGTGGATTTACTCTGTGACATGATGATACATTGTACTATGATATTTGATTTCTTTTATGCTTTGAGATAGCGTAGATGTTTACTTTCAGATGATTATTGCTATGTACATGTTTTGATAGACTAACAGTATTTATTTCATTAGTTTGCTATGACGTGTATTGGTGTGGAGAATGGAATCGCATCACTCGCTTGCAAGTGCCCTATGATATCTGTGATTTTCTCCGCACGGTGTGCCTGTACAATGATTTATATATATATGCACGTTATTGCTTGGTTGCAGGAATTGCAGGTACATGACACCGACTCCACCTGGGTACTCAGGTCTGAGCGTGTCAAGAAACAATGGATATGTTGATTGGGAGATAGTAGTTTGGTTCATCCTAGTCTAATCTATAATCCCAGTCTTAGTACATCGTCTGTT
The DNA here is from genome assembly GCA_007258455.2 of Sequoia sempervirens. Taxonomy (NCBI): domain Eukaryota; kingdom Viridiplantae; phylum Streptophyta; class Pinopsida; order Cupressales; family Cupressaceae; genus Sequoia; species Sequoia sempervirens. The sequence continues at coordinate 313,119 of VDFB02252945.1, read as the reverse complement.
TTGGTTTAGAGTTATAGGATTGTTTTGTCATTTTCTGTTTGGATAAATTGCTTGAAGGGTAAATTTGTTAATTTTTAATGATAGTTTATTGTGTTTTAAATTATTGTTATTTAAATTAATGTTTAAATGTGGAAGAGATTAGTTGCTTGATTATTTAATTAATTAATTAATTAGCTTATTTGGTTATGTGGTTTGATCTTAAAAGATTAAACTTATTTAATTAAATAAATAAATTAATTAAATTAATTTATTAAGTGTGTAAATTATATTGTATTTGAAAATTAGAAAATTAATAAAAAAATAAATGCATGAGATTTGTATAATGGTTGTAAATTTAAATTAAAAAAAAAACAAATTTGCATGCAATTGGGATTTGGCAAGATTGCTGAGAAGTGGTGGAGAAGATATTTTGCAACCACTTCTCGACATGTGTGCTAGTGTAATTATTATGTTTGTTGAGGAAATTTGTTATGGAGGTAATATTGTATCTGGAAAATGACAGAGGTTGTTCAATTTCCTCACGGGAAAAATATTGGAGTTTTGTAAAAAAAAATTTCTCTATTTTTTTGTTAATTTGGAAATACTGTATATTTGTGGAAGATCCCTTGGAGAATCTTGGTGGATAGTTAAAGCTCTCTTGGTTTTGGGACTTCCTTTGAAGAAGATTTTGGAATAGTACGCTACAGGCAAGTGGATTTCTTCTACAAGAAGCAAACTATTAATAGGTACTTTTCTTGTTGTTTTGTTTCTTGGTTTTTGAAAAGAAAATCTATTTATTTAAATTGCAACTTCTTGGCAAATGCTTGAGGAAGGTCTTCTGTTAATATCTGTTATTTGTTTGCAAGAATCTTCGAGAACTTAGATAAGCAAAAGAAAGAATTCAAAACAAAATTCTTTTGAAATCCTCTGTGAAAATTGTAGAAAAGAATTTTATAATTTGTTACAAATCTACTATGAAATTGATTGAAAATTCTTATTTTCTTTAAAAAGGGTTAAACAGATAAATTTCTTAATTATTCTGTAGAAGAATCCCTATGTCTGATATTTTTATAGTCACAGTATTTGATTATTGTAGATATTATATATATATATAAATTATGTTCAAATTCATGAAATTTTACATCAAGGTTGAGAAACCCATACGCGGATTTCGTTTTAAAAAAAAAAACGCACGGAAATTTTAATCCAAAATAATTTTTAGCCAATGAAATTATAGTGAAATTTCATTAAATAAAAATAAAAATTTGGAGGCTGCCGCAAGGGGCTACCCCCACGGCCGAACCCCACGCGGGAGCCGGCTGTGAGGGCAGCGCCCAGTGCTGCCTTCACAGGCAGCGCCGGCGCTGCCTGCACAGCCGTGCCCTCCCATGGAGGGTTCGGCTGTGTGAGCAACCGGGCCCTACCCAAATGTAATTTATATTTATTAAATTTTGATTAATTTAAATTGTTCTAAATTATAAATATAATATATATTTATATATTACATATATAATATATATTAATAGATATATATGTTATATATGTAATGTATAAATATTATTATTATATTTATAGTTTCTTTTTTTTTTAATTTTGATATTAAGATGAAGGAAATATGGATAATTTTAATGATATTTAATATCATTATATATATATTTAAGTATATGTGTAATTATCTGATTATAAAGTGTTTTTATTTATTATTTAATTAAACGAATGAAATAATGTTAATTAGCATGTGAATATTAAGAGTAGATAGTTATAATGAAATGTATTTTGTAGAGTAAATATAATTTCATTATTAATTATGAATGTGATATTGGGATAATCATAGATTTAATTTTCATTTTAAAAGGAAGATAAATTTTGTATTAGTTGGTTAACATTAAACTTCTAGTTCTTGTTTGAATGGATTTAGTAAATCCAAATTGTAGATGTGAATTTGTTTCAAGTTGCTTTATAATTTATTAGTTAATTTGGGAGTGTCGTAGTTGTTCAAGTCTTCCAGACCAGTTGTTTAATGGGAATTGTGATTATCTAAGTAGAGTACATGTGTTAACTAAGGGTGTGTACATGGGTTTGTATGGTGTATTGACACCTGTTTTATGATCAATGACTTGATGTTTGTTATAACACGTTTGGTCTTTTATATTGAATTTGGTTATCTGTACACTTTATAAATTTTAGTCAGAAAACTTAGAAATCCATGTTATGTTTAGGGGAGTGGCTTTTTGTAAGGGCCGATAGACAAAGTGGTGTCAAGGTAACTTACAAAGAGTTAGTAAGTTAGTGGTAATTAAAGAACACATTAGTTAGAATTAAAACTTTTAACAAGTTCTTTTCCTCACTTATGACTCTTGAGCCACTTCAGTCCTTAGTATCAGATGAGAAGGCCTGGAATGGCAAATCGGTGTCTTGTTTCTTCAAGACACATTCAATTCCGCAATGACTTGCAATGGGGTCGGGTTTCGTAAGAGGTTACCAAGGTAACCCAAGGTTGGGGGCTGGAACCTAGGAAGAAACACCAGGGTAACCTTTGCAACGTTGTGATGACACTCCACCTAAAGTAACAATTAACCTTATGTTTGTGATATAATCGATTGTCAAAATATGGAAGCAATGTAACCTTTTATTGTTGTGTGCTAGTGTCTAGGGTTAGTAGTTTTGGTCTAGGTAACCTTATTACTATCTCCTAGCATGGGGGGTGGACCTACGGGTACGACATGGTTGGGTGGAATGTGCACCTTACTCTGTTGGGTCCCCAGTTTTGTGATCATGGCATCGAGAGCTTCATGGATGGAGAGCTTGCACTTGGATCTTGTGTGTACTTCCTCATTGTAATTTGTTAATTATGTTTTTGAAAACATCCCTCAAATGTTGTGAGGTGAACAATGTAAATGTAATTGTAATTATTATCGAACTACCTCATCAGATGGATGAGTATTGTATATATAATCAAAAGCAATGTATGAAGCATATTTGTACTTTATGTAATCTTGAATGGAAATTTCAATGTTATGCAATATTTATCTTTATGTTAATGTTAATTAAAATGTGCAAAGCGAAATACTTAAGTCACTTATGGAAACTCAAGTAGTGTAACGTCTAGTAACTTAACGAATGTGTGCAACTAATTAACTTAATATTAATACTTTAAAAAAAAAATTATTACACTTTTATACACAATTGCAACATTCTTAGGTTATTAAGACGGGGCATTACAAATTGGTATCATAGCAAAGGTTACAAACACTAGACACTCTAGGTAATCATGAGCCCATTAGGTTGACCTAGTACGTAGTGTCGCAAACTCTTAGCCTTGGTTGAATAGTATCTAAGACTCATTATTGTTATGTGTAGGAACATGCCTCTAGGCGAGGAGGAAGAGGTCATGGTAGAGGTCGAGGTGGAGGTCGAGGGCCAATCCCTCAGGTTACTCCCCCTCCTAGCCCTCATCACAGTGATCAGGCAGAAGATTTGAGTCAGAGAAATGAGGGACAGAATCCCGAACAGTCAACAATAGAGGGTTCTCAGATACATCCATTACTAGAGGAGGTCCTAGCTCGTCTTGGACCTAGATAGGTAGATGAACAGGAGGTTGTCAGAGAGAGAGATAGATCTCCTAGGAGAATAGAGGACACAACACATCAGGATGCTATCATTGCAGGTCACATGAGAGATTTACTAAGGGCACGTCCTCCTACCTTTGATGGTACTGGAGGTGGCTTAGAGGCTAAGACTTGGCTACTAGATTTGGGTAGATGCTTCACCATGCACCCTTATGGTAGCAATACCCATGCCAGATGTGCTATTATGCACTTGAGAGGATTCACCTCTACTTGGTGGCATCTAGAGGAGAAAAAGCTCCATTTGGATATTGGTTTTTTGTCTTGGGAGATGTTTCTAGAAAGGTTCAGAGCATCGTTCCTTTCGAAACACTGGAGGCAGCATAGGGCTGACGAGTTCCATGATCTACATCAGTTGGATCTTTCTATAGAGCAATATGAATGTAGGTTCTATGAACTCAAGTAGTATGCTGGTATTGGCGATGATGAGCCTATGTTAGTACAACATTTTATCAGGGGTTTAAACACCCGCATCAGTGGTGGTGTCTGAGTCTTTGAGCCAAAGACTATGGAAGTAGTAGTGGAGAAGGCTCACATAGTCGAGGAGAACCTTGTTATGGCTTTAGGTGGGCACACAGGAGTGCAGATTGGCAGTGCTCCTATAGCAAGATTTAGTCCACGAGGTGGATAGGCACAGACAGGTGGTTCCTCTAGGAACCAACAGACACCCACAAAGGGTGGGCAGCAACAACAACAACAAACACCTCAAAAAAATAATAACCCTCAACCACAACAACAAAATAGTCCTCAAACAGGAAAGGGTCGTAACTGGTGGTGCAACAAGCGCAATAGGCAGGATCAACCTGTGCAGAGTGCTCAGTCTACCATCAGTAGGGGTAGTTTCCAGCAATCCAATGCACCTTCGGGTGGCAGAGGATTTGGTAGAGGCACAGGTGTAGGTTGTTACTCATGTGGGTAGGAGGGACACATAGCTAGGAAGTGTTTGATGAGAGGTTCTACTGGTTATGGGCCTCGACCTACAGTTTCAGAGCCTATGGTGGGAGATGCAGGATGATCACATACAGTATATGCTACAGTTAATGACTGCCAAGCCGATCACCAGAACACGGTGGTCGAAACTTCAGGTAAGTTACATGGTGTTAGTGTTTCTATACTTTTTGATTCTGGATCCATTGACTCCTTTATTTCACTGACCATTGTAGACTGTTGTGGTCTTGTGGTGGTAAAGCAAGGTGGTAAGTGGCAAGTTGAATTCACCTCTGGGGTGAAAGTAGCAGTAGAAAACTTAGTACATAATTGTGAACTTAAAATCGATACGTTAACTACTTTAGTAGATTTATATGTTACACCCTTAGGATCGTATGATATAGTTTTAGGTATGGATTGGTTAGCATCTTATCATGCTATAATTGACTGTTGATTTAAGACAGTTAGTTGCATTAATGATTTAGGTGCGAAAGTGGAAATCATAGGTATTCAAAGACCTATCTCTTTGCGGATGATATCTGCTATGCAATTAAAGAGATGTCTTCATCAGGGATGTCAACTATTTGCAACAATAGTTACTGATTTGGAAGAGGGTGAAAGTCGAGAGGTATCTCTTGATGATCATCCTATTCTTAGGGAATTCACTAATGTATTTCCTGATGACATACCTGGAATGCCACCAAAGAGGGATATTGACTTTAGGGTTGACTTAGTTCCTGGAGCTGAGCCTATATCTAGAGCTCCTTATAGAATGACAACTCAGGAGTTAGAGGAACTTCATATCTAGTTAGAAGAACTATTAGAAAAAAGGATTTATTCGTCCTAGTGTTTCCCCTTGGGGAGCACCTGTTATCTTCGTAAAGAAGAAGGACGAATCTCTTAGGCTGTGTATTGACTATCATTAATTGAACAAGGTTATGATTAAGAATCGTTATCCTTTGCCTAGAATCGATGATCTTTTTTATCAAATTAAGGGAGCTAATGTGTTCTAAAAAATTGATTTGAAATTTGGTTATCATCAATTGCGAATAGTTGAAGCTGACATTCATAAAACTGCTTTTCGAACTCGTTATGGGCACTATGAATTCACAGTAGTACCATTTGGGTTAACGAATGCACCATCAGTATTCATGAGTTTAATGAATGGTGTTTTTCGTACATACCTGGATCGCTTTGTCTTGGTATTTCTCAATGATATTTTAGTTTATTTGAGGAACATGAAGGAGCATGAAGAACACTTGAGACAGGTATTGCAGTGTTTAAGGGAAAATCAATTGTATGCAAACCTGAAGAAGTGTGACTTCTTTCAATCTGAGATTAAATATCTTGGACATGTGATATTTGGTAAAGGTATTGTTGTGGATCCTTCAAAGATCCAAGCTATTGTAGATTGGCCCGTGCCTACTAATGTGGGTGAAGTTCGTAGTTTTATGAGTCTAGCTGGTTACTATAGATGTTTTGTAGAGGGATTTTTTAGAATCGGTCATCCTATTACTTCTCTTCAAAGGAAAGGGAAGAAGTTTGTGTGGACAGAGCAATGTCAGTTGGCTTTTCAGACTCTTAAAGAAAAGTTGACTAATGTGCCTATACTAATTGTTCCTGATCCTACTAAGGATTTCGTAGTATGTGTAGATGCTTCCTTAGAGGGTTTGGGAGCAGTTTTGATGCAAGATGGACGTGTGGTTGCTTATGAGTCTCGCAAACTTAAGGATCACGAATTAAACTATCCTACTCATGATCTAGAACTAGCTGCGGTAGTACATGCATTAGTTCGATGGAGGCATTTCTTATTAGGTCATCGTTTCGAACTACATACTGATCACCGTAGTTTGCAATACATCTTTACGCAACCTAACTTGAATGCTAGGCAAAGATGGTGGATGGAGTTCTTATGTGAGTACGATTTTGAAGTAAAATATGTTCAAGGAAAAGAGAACGTAGTGGCGAACGCTCTTAGCCAACGTCGACATGAGATATCCGCTACTACTCTTGAAGTAGATTTGAGAGGTCAAATATTAGCTACACTTCCTATTGATTAATTATATCAGGAAGTGAGGTCAAAGATTGAATCAGGTAGACCTTTAGAAGGTCGATTTGAAGGGTATGTCCTAGAATCAGATGGTATATTATGGCATATAGGTCGCATTTATGTACCACATGTTGAGAGTCTTCGTATATTAATTATGACTGAAGCTCATCGAGCTCCATACTCAGCTCATCCAAGAGTCAAGAAAATGCATGCTAATCTTCAGCAATTGTATTTCTGGCCTAGTATGAAACGTGATATTGCTGACTATGTATCGAGATGTCTTGAATGCCAGCAAGTCAAAGCTGAGCATCAACATCCCGCTGGATTATTGCAGCCACATCTCATTCCAGAATGGAAATGGGATATTATATCCATTGACTTTGTTGTAGGGTTACCTACATCATCACGTCGACATGATGCCATTATGGTAACTATTGACCGACTGACTAAAGTGGCTCACTTTTCACCTGTACGATCATCATATAATGCTTCATCTGTAGCTAGGATATTTATGGAGGACATCGTTAGATTGCATGGGATTCCTCGTAGGATCATTTCTGATAGAGATCCTGTATTTACTTCAACCCTATAGACTTCGTCACAACATGCTTTAGGTACACAATTGAACTTTAGTTCAGCGTATCATCCTCAAACCGATGGACAAATAGAAAGAGTTAACCAAATATTAGAGGATATGCTTAGGATGTACGTGATGTACCAACAATCACGTTGGGAGGATTATCTCTACTTAGTAGAATTTTCTTATAATAACGGTTATCAGAGTTCCATAGGTATGCCACCATTTCAGGCATTATACAGTCGTCCTTGTCGAACTCCGCTTAGTTGGGATCGACTAGAGGATAGAGTATTACTAGGACCTGAGATGCTTTGAGACATGGAGCAACATGTTGACCGTATTAGAGAACATCTAGAAAATGACAGAGGTTGTTCAATTTCCTCAAGGGAAAAATATTGGAGTTTTGTAAAAAAAATTTCTCTATTTTTTTGTTAATTTGGAAATACTGTATATTTGTGGAAGATCCCTTGGAGGATCTTGGTGGATACTTAAAGCTCTCTTGGTTTTGGGACTTCCTTTGAAGAAGATTTTGGAATAGTACACAACAGGCAAGTGGATTTCTTCTACAGGCAGCAAACTATTAACATGTATTTTTCTTGTTGTTTGGTTTCTTGGTTTTTGAAAAAAAAATTTGTTTATTTAAATTGCAACTTTTTGGCAAATGCTTGAGGAAGGTCTTCTATTAATATCTATTATTTGTTTGCAAGAATCTTCAAGAACTTAGATAAGCAAAAGAAAGAATTCAAAACAAAATTCTTTTCAAATCCTCTGTGAAAATTGTAGAAAAGAATTTTATAATTTGTTACAAATTTGCTATGAAATTGATTGAAAATTCTTATTTTCTTTAAAAAGGGTTAAATAGATAAATTTCTTAATTATTCTGTAGAAGAATCCCTATGTCTGATATTTTTATAGTCACAGTATTTGATTATTGTAGATATTTTATATATATATATATAAATTATGTTGAAATTCATGAAATTTTAGATCAAGGTTGAGAAACCCGTATGCGGATTTCGTTTAAAAAAAAAAACGCACGGAAATTTTAATCCGAAATAATTTTTAGCGAATGAAATTATAGTGAAATTTCATTAAAAAAAAAATTGTTAGAGGCTGCCGTAGGGGGCTACCCCCACGGCCGACCCCCACGGGGGAGCCGACTATGAGGACAGCGCCCAGCGCTGCCTGCACAGCCGTGCCCTCCCATGGAGGGTTCGGCTGTGTGAGCAATCGGGCCCTGCCCAAATGTAATTTATATTTATTAAATTTTGATTAATTTAAATTGTTCTAAATTATAAATATAATATATATTTATATATTACATATATAATATATATTAATAAATATAAATGTTATATATGTAAAGTATAAATATTATTATTATATTTATAGTTTCTTTTTTTTTAATTTTGATATTAAGATGAAGGAAATATGGATAATTTTAATGATATTTAATATCATTATATATATATTTAAGTATATGTGTAATTATCTATTATAAGGTGTTTTTATTTATTATTTATTTAAATGTGAATATTAAGAGTAGATAGTTATAATGAAATGTATTTTGTAGAGTAAATATAATTTCATTATTAATTATGAATGTGATATTGGGATAATCATAGATTTAATTTTCATTTTGAAAGGAAGATAAATTTTGTATTAGTTGGTTAACATTAAACTTCTAGTTCTTGTTTGAATGGATTTAGTAAATCCAAATTGTAGATGTGAATTTGTTTCAAGTTTCTTTATAATTTATTAGTTAATTTGGGAGTGTCGTAGTTGTTCAAGTCTTCCAGACCAGTTGTTTAATGGGAATTGTAATTATCTAATTAGAGTACATGTGTTAACTAAGGGTGTGTACATGGGTTTGTATGGTGTATTGACACCTGTTTTATGATCAATGACTTGATGTTTGTTATAACACGTTTGGTCTTTTATATTGAATTTGGTTATCTGTACACTTTGTAAATTTTAGTCAGAAAACTTAGAAATCCATGTTATGTTTAGGGGAGTGGCTTTTTGTAAGGGCTAACACACAAAGTGGTGTCAGGGTAACTGACAAAGAGTTAGTAAGTCAGTGGTAATTAAAGAACACAGTAGTTAGAATTAAAACTTTTAACAAGTTCTTTGCCTCACTTATGTCTCTTGAGCTACTTCAGTCCTGAGTATAAGATGAGAAGGCCTGGAATAGCAAATTGATGTCTTGTTTCTTCAAGAGACATTCGATTCCGAAATGACTTGCAATGGGGTCGGGTTTTGTAAGAGGTTACCAGGGTAACCCAAGGTTGGGGGCCGGAACCTAGGAAGAAACACCAGGGTATCCTTTGCAATGTTGTGATGACACTCCACCTAAAGTAACAATTAACCTTATGTTTGTGATATAATCGATTGTCAAAATATGGAAGCAATGTAACCTTTTATTGTTGTGTGCTAGTGTCTAGGGTTAGTAGTTTTGGTCTAGTTAACCTTATTACTATCTCCTAGTACGGGGGGTGGACCTACGGGTACCACATGGTTGGGTGGAACGTGCACCTTACTCTGTTGGGTCCCCAGTTTTGTGATCATGGCATTGAGAGCTTCATGGATGGAGAGCTCGCACTTGGATCTTGTGTGCACTTCCTCATTGTAATTTGTAAATTATGTTTTTAAAAACATCCCTTAGATGTTGTGAGGTGAACAATGTAAATGTAATTGTAATTATTATCAAACTACCTCATCAGATGGATGAGTATTGTATATATAATCAAAAGCAATGTATGAAACATATTTGTACTTTATGTAATCTTGAATGGATATTTCAATGTTATGCAATATTTATCTTTATGTTAATGTTAATTAAAATGTGCAATGCGAAATACTTAAGTCACTTATGGAAACTCAAGTAGTGTAACATCTAGTAACTTAATGAATGTGTGCAACTAATTAACTTAGTATTAATATTTAAAAAAAAAAAATATTACAGTTTTATACACAATTGCAACATTCTTAGGTTATTAAGATGGGGCATTACAATTAAGGTATTGTATCCAAGAGCCAAGGGACGATTTGATGTGAATCATAAAAGGAAAAGGCTTAGAAATATCAATCAAAGCACAAAATCTAGCATACCTTTTGGTATTTTCCCCTTCCTCAATTTTAATGAAGGTGTCAAACTCCAGTTGAAAAATGATTTGATTTGAATTGGGGTTCACAAAACCAATGGCAGATTGTAAAGGTGCAACCAAATTGGAATGGCAGAAATTTGGAACTTTGCAAGATCAAAGAAAGGGGACCATGGGGTCATAAATAAGCCAGATCTACCAAAAAACCATGGCCCATTGTCCTGAACAAACCTACAATCCTCAACATTTTGAAAGATGACCAAAAACAAACCATAATCCAGCAACTCCACAAAAGGGGGAATCAGATTGTCCAACAAGCTCTTGCACCAAGCCATGAAATCATTAACCGAAGGTGATTGCCCCACCGATATGAAGATCAAAGATAATGATCCAATGTCTAAGGAGACTTTCTTTATGCACTCATCAGAGATATGAAAGTCCACAGGTTCAGAGGTCAAATCCACCCTGCAGTTGCCCAGAAACCACGAGGTGCACAGATTGGGAGGAGTAACCACTGGAGGGGGCAGGGGATCTGGAGCAGCAGCAATAATGCTCATATTGGGTGTTGTTGCAGAAACTGAGACAAACCCTAGATCAGCCTCAAGATTGAGGGAGAGGATCCCCTCATTGTAGAAATCACTACAGACATCGTAAGGGTTTGTAGAATTTTTGCATAGCCTGAAGTTGCCCGTCGTTGATCCTTCGTAGTAGAGGAGGGTGAACCAGTGGAGAAAGGGACCATGGGAGGAGAACCAATGTTCCTAACAGTGCACTGAACCAGTCGTAACTTAACCTCTTCTACCTTCCGCCGAAGAGCAGCCACAAGCTGCTTAATGTTGCTGCTACCCAACACCTCTGGTGAAAGCACCACATCTTTCACTAGCATGCGCATAGTCCCTAGTGCCAGCCTTGAAGATATGAATGACTCAATAGTTTTTTGTTTTAAAACATTTTTTAAAGCATCCTTATTTTAGCTTTAGTTTTTAGCTTTTAAAGCATAATAAAACTGCATGTTTGTGTGCAGCTAGTCTTAGGCATAGCTTTAGTTTTAATTAGCCTTCTTTTTCTCTTCATGCCTTGTTTTTTATTTTAGCTTTCTTAGTTTTGTTCTTGTATAGCTTATTCGCTGTCCTCAAAGCTCTTAAATAGAATTCTTTGTAATAGTGTTAGACAATTCAATACAATACAAATAGAATTCTTTGTAATAGTGTTAGACAATTCAATACAATACAGTTGAACAGAGATAATATTACAGTCTGCTATTTTTTTTTAGTTTTCTGTTCAATGTTCAATTCTCTATAAATGATGAAACTATTTATCAAGTTTATGGCTTTGTTAATCTCAGTATAGTATTAATGTTTTAGAATTAAATATTTCATTTGGTATTAGAGCAGGTTGCAGAATTTTCTAATTGTGCAGATAGCAAGGTTAGAGAAGCAATTATCTCCAAATGGCCAATAGCAACAATTTACCATTTCAGCTTCCATTGTTTTCTGGAGATAACTATGATTATTGGAGTATTAAAATGAAGACCCTACTATTATCCCAAGAACTCCAGGAATTAGTGGAAGGAGGATACCCAGAACCTGCAGATCAGACTGCATTAAATGCCTTGACACAACAACAACGAAATCAGCTGAAAGAAGACAAAAAGAAGGATAACAAAGCTCTTTTCGCCATTCAATCTGCATTGGATGTTTCAATTTTCCCCCGAATTGCTGGTATGACAAAATCAAAGGATGCATGGGAGGCTTTACAAATTGCATATCAAGGTACAAATAAAATCAGATTGGTAAGACTTCAAACTTTTCGAAGAGAATTTGCAAATTTTATGATGAAGGAAACTGAGTCTATTCATGAATTTATTAGTAGAGCCCAAGGTGTTGTGAATCAGCTTAGGATTCAAGGGGAAACAATAACTGAACAAACAATTGTAGAAAAAATTCTAAGATCCCTTCCTCCTAAATTTGATCCAGTGGTGATAGCCATTGAAGAAAGTAAAGATTTAACTACTTTCAAAGTTGCAGAGTTGGCAGGTTCTTTGCAATCTCATGAAGAGCGTATGCAACGTTCTACGGAAAGTTTGGTGCAAGCTTTCCAGTCTTCTGTAAAACTTGAAGAAAAGTCGCTTCACACCACTAAATATCAAGGTGAATCTTCTTCTAATAATAGAGGACGAGGTAGAGGAAGAGGAAGAGGAAATAAAAGAGGACGGGGACGAAGTTTTGTAGATCGGAGGAGTATCTAGTGCCGATATTGTGAAAGGTATGGACATTATGAATCTGAGTGCAGAAAGAAGAAATCTGACTTGAATAAGTCAAGAGCCAATTATACAGAAGATTCTTCTGTAGATACAAAACATTCCACCTTCTTCACATGCAATTTGCCAAAAGAACACCAAGAGGATGTCTGGTTCTTAGACAGCAGCTGCTCCAATCACATGACAGGTAAATCTGATCTCTTTATCAAGTTAGATGATTCAATACGAAGTCAAGTTAAATTTGGAGATGATAAGGAGGTTTATGTAATGGGAAAAGGTACCCTTGCAGTCAAGACTAAGCAAGGAGAAACTACTCATATTCATGATACTTTGTTTGTACCATAGTTACAACATAATCTTTTGAGTATTGGGCAGCTTGTAGGCAAAAATTATAAAGTAGTGTTTGAAGATAACTGTTGCAAGATATTTGATAAATCTAAGAATCATCATCTTGTAGCAAAGACTTGTATGACAGAGAATAGGCTGTTTCCTCTCACATTGGTTTCTAGTCAGTTGCATGCACTCAAATCAACTATAGATGATTCGTGGTTATGGCATCAACGATATGGTCATCTGAATTTTCAAGGGTTATCTTTGCTCAATAAAAAGAATATGGTAAGAGGGCTTCCTCTAATCAAGGAAAAAGAAGAAGTTTGTTCAGGGTGTGCATTTGGAAAGCATCATCGAGATAGTTTTCTGGTGAATAAATCTTGGAGAGAAAAATCTCCTCTAGAGCTTGTGCATGCTGACATTTGTGGTGACATGCAAGAGGAATCATTGGGTAAGAACCTTTATTTTTTGACTTTCATTGATGATTACTCACACCACACTTGGGTTTATTTTCTTAAGTAGAAATCTGAAGCCTTTACATGCTTCAAGAATTTTAAAGCTATGGCTGAAAAACATAGTGGGTGTCATGTCAAGATACTCAGAACAGATAGAGGGGGAGAGTTTACCTCTAATGAGTTTGCTGATTTTTGTATCAAGAATGGGATATAGAGACAACTTACTGCTGCATATACACCTCAGCAGAATGGTATTGCTGAAAGAAAGAACTGTACCATCATGGAAATGGCACGAAGCATGTTGCAGACAAAAAATCTTCCAAATACTTTTTGGGGAGAAGCAGTTGCCACTACAGTATATATTTTGAATAGAAGTCCCACGAAAGTTGTTCAAAACATGACTCCAAAGGAAGGCTGGAGTGGTCACAAGCCTTCAGTGGCTCATCTTCGCGTCTTTGGATGTTTGGCATATGTGCACATTCTAGTTCAAAAGCAGAAGAAGTTGGATGCCAAATCCCAACTTTGTATCTTTGTGAGATATTCTACTGCAACTAAGGGATATAGATTCTATAATCCTGACACAAAGCAATGGATTGTTAGTCGGGATGTGATTTTTGATGAAGGGGGAGTATGGCAATGGAAAGATGTTGTGCAGAAAAATCCATCAATAGTCATAAACTTGGAAGATAAAAATGTTCCTCCTCTCCCCACAAGCTCAAGTGGAAGTTCAAGCTCAAGTTCCAATCCTCCAAGTTCACCCAGGTCTTCTAGTAGCACAAATTCAGATAGTGATTCACCTCCACCATCACCTCCACCATCAGTTCCAAGAAAGGTACGAAGTTTGGTTGATATTTATCAGAGGAGTGCAAATATAGTTCCAATTGTTAATTTTTCTTTATTTAGTACAATTCAAGTTGAACCCTTTGTGTATGAAGAAGCAGTGAAAGAACCAGTATGGGTTAATGCTATGAATGATGAGATGAATTCCATTCATAAGAATAATACTTGGGAATTAGTGCAACTTCCCAAAGATAAACAGGTGATTGGTGTGAAATGGATCTACAAAGTCAAATATCATGCTGATGGTTTAGTGGAACGACATAAGGCAAGATTAGTTGCCAAAGGATTTGCACAAACTCCTGGAGTGGATTATGTAGAAACTTTTGCTCCTGTGGCTAGACTTGATACAGTAAAGATTATATTGTCTGTAGCTGCACAATACAAGTGGCCAATATTTCAAATGGATGTGAAATCAGCATTCCTTAATGGTTATATAGATGAGGAAGTTTATGTGGAACAACCTATGGGTTATGAAGTTCAAGGAAAAGAACACTTAGTCTACAAGTTGAAGAAAACTCTTTATGGGTTGAAGCAAGCTCCTCGTGCTTGGTATGCTAGAATTGACAGTTATTTCATGAAGAAGGGATTCAACAGAAGCCACTCAGAGCCAACCTTGTATGTCCAATGTATTGGTAATGATATTCTCATAGTTTTCCTTTATGTTGATGATCTTATTTATACAGGTAACAACAAAGCTCTCATAAAGAAGTTTCAAGCAGAAATGAAACAAGAATTTGAAATGCCAGATCTGGGACTCATGCACTATTTTCTTGGTGTGGAAGTACTACAAACATCAAAAGGTATATATATTTCTCAAACCAAGTATGTTGCTGATTTATTGAAGAAGTATAGAATGATGGCATGCAAAGCATTTGCAACCCCCATAGCAATTGGTGAGAAATTAACTAAGGAGGATATTAGTCCCAAGGTTGATGCTACTTTATATAGAAGTTTGGTTGGTAGTCTCATGTACCTCACAACCACTAGACCCGATATTATGTATGCTGTGAGCCTCATCTCTCGGTTCATGCAGGATCCACATGAGTTTCATTGGCGAGTTGCTAAAAGAATTTTGAGGTATGTGAGTGGTACACAAAATTTTGGAATTCATTATTCTCCCACTAAACAGTTTGAGTTAGTTGGTTACACAGATTCTGATTGGGCTGGTTCAGTGGATGATAGAAAGTCTACATCTGAATATGTTTTTTCACTTGGTTCTGGAGTTGTTTCTTGGAGTAGTAAAAAACAAGCAACGGTGGCTCTTTCTTCAGTAGAAGCAGAATACATGGCAGCATCATCAGCAAGTTCTCAAGCGGTATGGATGAGAAGGATATTGGCAGATCTACATTTGGTTCAGGAGCATCCAACCACCATTTATTGTGATAATAATAGCACTATTTCCATGACAAAGAATCCTGTGTTTCATGCCAGAACGAAACACATAGAGATCCGACATCATTACATCCGTGACTTGGTTCAAGATGGACAAGTGGAGTTGCAGTTCGTCCTACATCTGAGCAAGTTGCTGACATCTTTACCAAGGCTCTTTCTACAGAAAGTTTTGTGGCCTTGAGAAATCAGTTGGGACTCACCCCTATTGATCATTCAGGGGGAGATTGAACATATGAACGACTCAATAGTTTTTTGTTTTAAAACAGTTTTTAAAGCATCCTTATTTTAGCTTTAGTTTTTAGCTTTTAAAGCATAATAAAACTGCATGTTTGTGTGCAGTTAGTCTTAGGCGTAGCTTTAGTTTTAATTAGCCTTATTTTTCTCTTCATGCCTTGTTTTTTATTTTATCTTTCTTAGCTTTTTTCTTGTACAGCTTATTCGCTGTCCTCAAAGCTCTTAAATAAAATTCTTTGTAACAGTGTTAGACAATTCAATACAATACGGTTGAACAGAGATAATATTACAGTCTGCTATTTTTTTTTAGTTTTCTGTTCAATGTTCAATTCTCTATAAATGATGAAACTGTTTATCAAGTTTATGGCTTTGTTAATCTCAGTATAGTATTAATGTTTTAGAATTAAATCTTTCAAGCCCTATCGTGCGATCACTCGTGAGAGTCTCCTTGTGTGCAGCAGCGCCTGGCTACGCACGCTCCATCTATTGTCTACAATTGTTATTCCAAAGTCGATGAATAAATTCACCTAAAAGTTTGACCAGATATAAAGGATTGTAGTGCAGGTTTTTATTCACATAATTGCATAGATTGTAATTCAAATGTGGTAGAGCATAAAATTAGTTTCCTTCGACTAACATGTCCGCCATGTCTACTATTATAATCTCCTATCTGCTTTAATTCTGCTTTCTCCATGACACATGCATTGACTAGGATAAATGGCACCTCGTTTTGATTTATCTTTTTCTTTAATATACTGAACTTGAATTATCTTTTTCTTGAATATACTGAACTTGAATTAAATCTTTTTCTTTAATATACTGAACTTGGCATTTGGTTGTTATAGTGACTAATTTTGGCATGAAAACGTAGACTTGGGCATAATTTTGAGGTGGCAAAGCCACCCAAAAAGTGCGACATAATTTTGATATATATTGTCTTATTTAGGCACTGTTTTACTTAAAGGACACTTTCAATGGCATTACCAATTAAAATATTTGACCAAGGGTGACAATGAGACAGGGAAACCGTGCTCATTTGTAAAGACAAGGAAAAAAAAACATAAGATGTCAGGCTTTGTAGAGGGCAATGCCAATTGAAATATCACGACTCAAGTGGCTAACCTCAAGGGAAACGCCCCAAGTATGAAATCAAATTAAAATAAAGACCAAGCCACATATTTTTTATTGGTAACACCATTCCAAAATGGTGATTTGACCACAACCTGCATGATAGGTAAGAAGATCTGTTGATTTTTGTAGCTAGAAAAGTGGGATATGGATTTGTTTTAAAGCAACTCAAGATTAGATATGCTTTAAAACAATTCGAGTTGGATTTTTAGCAACAGCGGGATTTTTATTCTTTAAATAGAATGTTTATGAGTTTGTGAGGATAAGATAAATCCAAGAGTGGGATTTTATTCTTTAATAGAATGTTTCTGAGTTTGTGAGGATAAGATAAATCCTAGAGTGATTTTATGTGTAAATAAAGCCAAAGAAAGTAAGGAAAGATTCTTTCCTTGCACACTAAGTAAAGCAGATAGGCTCTATAAATACAAGATTGCTGTAGCAAACTCGTATTGTATTTTTGAAAGAAAAGTTTGTTGTTAGGCTGAATAGAAGATCCAACATTTGCAGGTTTTTCCCCACATTGGGGTTTCCTGGGTATATCTGTGTTATTGTCTTTAGTGATTGGCTTATTGTTATTTTTGCTTCCGCTGTTATTAGTTGTTAATTAACCCAGTTGTATTAATTGTTATAAATCATATTTCTTTCTGTGAATTTATTGTGCAATTAATCTGTTGCTGGGTTATAGAAATTAACATGGTATCAGATCACTAAACTCTGAATATGAAGTCAAGATTTGTAACACAGATTTCAAGAAAAAAAAAGTCATCAAATTTTCGTCTCCAATTATTTTGTGGCTATGGAAACCAGTGTTCGATACGAGGACAGGCTCGAGGGTGCGTCTAACTTCTTGAAGTGGAAGGTTCGGATTACATCCGTTCTCAAGGAGAACAGGCTATGGACCTATGCTAGCACAGAAGTGACTCCACCAACAAATGATCCTGTTGCCTTAGGTTCGCATGAAGTCAAAGAGGCCAAAGCTCAAAGGATTATCCTAGATGGAGTAAGAGATCATTTAATTCCTCATTTATCGGGGAAAGACACCGCCAAAGAGATGTGGGATATGCTCACAAAACTTTATCAGAGCGACTATCAGAGTCGTAAGATGATGCTCAAGGACAAATTGCATAATACCAAGATGTCCAAAGGTGAGAGTGTGACCTCTTACTTGTCCAAGTTGACACAGGTTAGGGATGAGCTTGCTGCTGTTGGAGAGACGATTAAAGAAGATGAGTTGGTGCGTATAGCCTTGAATGGTTTTTCAAAGCACTGGGAAGTGTTTGTCAAGTGTGTTGTCGGCAGAGATCGGCTACCTGATTGGGCAAGACTTTGGGATGATTTTGTTCAGGAGGAGATCCGTGAAGGTGCTCATCGAGGAGATTAGACAAAGAAGGTTCAAGATGAAGAAAATCTTGCTCTTGCAAGCAAGGGTAAGAAGAAGTCCAATAAAGAGCAATCGGAAGGTTCTTCTTCCAAGAGTGGGAAGAAGAAAGATCTGAGCAAGATTAAATGTTTTTGCTGCCATCAGATGGGTCACTATGCCAGTCAATGTCCGAATAAGAAAAATAAGGACAAGCAGAAGAAGCAATTTGCTGCTATAGCAGAGGTGGACAAGTTTGCATCACGATTTGAAAATGAGTTTTCGCTCATTGCCTGTCTCTCAAGTTCAATTATCAATAGGGTATGGTATATTGACAGTGGGGCTTCTCGCCACATGACGGGAGTCAAAGAATGTTTCACCAAGTTGGAGGAGAAGAAGCTGGATTTCTATATTGAGCTCGGAGACAATGCCAAGTACCATGCAACTGGTATTGGCACCGTCAAGTTTCAGAGGGAGTCTGGCAAACCTTTGTTGGTGGAGGATGTGTTGTATGTCCCTGGCATGACAAAGAATTTAATCTTAGTTTCTGTCTTGGAAGACAAGGGTTACATCGTGACCTTTGAGAGGGGAAAAGTCTATATTCATCCCAAAGATTCCAAGATTGCAAAAGTGATTGGTGTCAGGCATGGTAGCTTGTTACAGTTTGAGCCAGCACATGCGTTGGTTAGTAGCTGTAAAGGGATAGGAGAATTATGGCACAGGAGGATGGCTCACCTTCACTATGGAGCATTTAATATTCTTAAGGAAATAGTGACAGGGCTGCCTGAGATGAAGACAGAAAAGCATGAGGTGTGCAAGGGTTGTGCTCTTGGGAAATATGCCAAGACCAGTTTTCCAAGCAGCGACACTAGATCCGAAGGGATTTTGGATCTCGTACACTCAGATGTGTGTGGACCTATGTCAACAACATCCTTGAATGGATATGAGTATTATGTTACCTTCATTGATGATTTCTCCAGGAAGACATGGATATATTTCATGAAGAATAAAGATGAGGTCTTTAGTAGGTTCAAAGAGTTTAAGGCTCTCGTGGAGAACCAAACTGGGAAGAAGATCAAGATACTGAGGTCTGATAATGGAGGCGAGTATACCTCGAATGCCTTCAAAGATTTTTGTGCTCAGGAAGGTATCAAGAAAGAGTTGACAGTTCCGTACAACCCTCAACAGAATGGGGTTGCTGAACGGAAAAATAGGGCTATAGTTGGAGCAGCCAAGGCCATGCTTCATGATCAGGATCTGCCTTGGTTCTTATGGGCAGAAGCTTGCAACACAGCTGTGTATTTGCAGAATAGGAGCCCTCACAAAGTGTTGGGAAAATTGACTCCAGAAGAGGCATTCACTGGTAAGAAACCAGATTTGGGGCACATTCGCATCTTTGGATGCCTTGTGTATTGTCACATTCCTGTTGAGAAGAGAACCAAGTTGGAACCTACTGCAGAGAAGGGTATCCTTGTTGGGTACAGTGAAACTTCTAAGGCTTATAGAGTTTATATTCCTGCTCTCAGGAAAACAGTGGTTCGCAAAGATGTGAAGTTTGAGGAAGAGAGGGCTCTTCAAAAGTCAAGTAACTTGATGAATGAGGAGGAACAATCATCCATAGTTGAGGTAGCAAAAATCCCTCAAACTTCAGTAACACAAGCTGGAGAGCAGAACAAGCAGGATGATCAGATAGAGGAACAAATAATTCCTCAGCCTCATATTCCTATGAGTGAGAAGAGGAGAAATAGGGCAGCTGAGCAGACATTGAGAGAAGCTCAAGAATACGTAGGTGATCCTCAAGATTCAGTCAGACAAAGAAGGGCTCCCAGACGTTATTCAGATTATGTGGCACTTATGAGTGAATTAATTGAAGTAGAGCCTTCCAGCTTTCAGGAGGCATCCAAGCACCAAGTGTGGAGAGATGCCATGGTGGAAGAGTATTCTTCCATCATGAAGAACAGTGTGTGGGAGGTAGTACCAAGACCAGAAAATAAGTCTGTGGTGGGCTCGAGATGGCTGTATAAGATTAAGCATGCTGTAGATGGTAGTGTGGAAAAGTTCAAAGCCCGGTTTGTGGCTAAGGGGTTTTCACAGAAGGAAGGAGTCGACTATGATGAGACTTTTGCTCCAGTAGCCAGGTACTCATCCATAAGAGCTATCATTTCTATAGCAGCACAGATGGGTTGGAGGATTCATCAGATGGATGTAAAGACGGCCTTCCTCAACGGGGTGATTGAGGAAGAGATTTACATAGAGCAACCAGAAGGGTTTGAAGCACATGAGAGGGATTCTCATGTATGCAGGTTGAAAAGAGCATTGTATGGACTCAAGCAGGCTCCTAGGGCGTGGTATTCACATATTGATAGTTACTTGCAGAGTGTGGGCTTCATCAAGAGTGAGGCAGATTCGAACCTGTACTATGTTCAGGTGAAGGGTGAACTTCTCATATTGTTGTTATATGTTGATGACCTATTCCTCACAGGGTCAGAGGAGCTCATAGCACATTGCAAGCGGGATCTTGCAGGAGAGTTTGAGATGAAGGACTTGGGGTTGATGCACTACTTTTAGGATTGGAGTTGTGGCAGAAAGAGGGAGAGATCTTCCTTGGACAAGGGAAGTACTTAATTGATATCTTGAAGCGATTCAGGATGGAAAACTGTAAGCCTATGTCAACGCCACTTGTGACCAATTGGAAGAAGATTGATGCTTCCAGATCAGAGGCAGTGGACCCTACTTTATACAGACAGTTGATAGGCTCTCTTATGTATCTGGTCAACACTAGGCCAGACATTTATTTTGCAGTGAACTCACTCAGTCAGTTTATGGTGGAACCTAAACGTGTGCACTGGATAGCTGCAAAGCATGTTTTGAGATATCTCCAAGGCACAGTTGATTATGGGCTGAAGTATGTTCAACAAGATGGAGTGAAGCTCAAGGGGTTTACTGATGCAGATTGGGCAGGCAGTACAGTTGATCGAAAGAGCACTTCAGGGTGCAGTTTCAGTTTGGGATCAAGAGCAGTCTCTTGGTACAGCAGGAAACAAAAGTCAGTTGCACTGAGTTCTGCAGAGGCTAAGTATATGGCAGCCAGTATGGCTACATGTGAGGCTATCTGGCTTCGGAAACTTCTAGCTGGGCTCTTTAATCAGGAGTTGGATCCTACAGTCATTTACTGTGATAATCAGAGTTGCATCAAACTCTCTGAGAATCTAGTGTTTCATGACAAGTCAAAGCACATTGAGACCAAGTACCACTTCATCAGAGATTGTGTGGAGAAGGGGATAGTGAAGCTCAATTACATTCCTACGGATGAACAGATAGCAGATATCCTGACAAAGGCCTTGATGAAGAGCAAGTTTGAATTCTTCAGGGACAAGTTGGGTGTGGTGCAGAACACTTTCCTCGCTAAGAGGGAGTGTTGATTTTTGTAGCTAGAAAAGTGGGATATGGACTTGTTTTAAAGCAACTCAAGATTAGATATGCTTTAAAACAATTCGAGTTGGATTTTTAGCAACAGCGGGATTTTTATTCTTTAAATAGAATGTTTATGAGTTTGTGAGGATAAG
Source organism: Sequoia sempervirens (assembly GCA_007258455.2). Taxonomy (NCBI): domain Eukaryota; kingdom Viridiplantae; phylum Streptophyta; class Pinopsida; order Cupressales; family Cupressaceae; genus Sequoia; species Sequoia sempervirens. Next base: position 291,294 of record VDFB02252945.1, on the reverse strand, counting down.
ATAAATCCAAGAGTGGGATTTTATTCTTTAATAGAATGTTTCCGAGTTTGTGAGGATAAGATAAATCCTAGAGTGATTTTATGTGTAAATAAAGCCAAAGAAAGTAAGGAAAGATTCTTTCCTTGCACGCTAAGTAAAGCAGCTAGGCTCTATAAATACAAGATTGCTGTAGCAAACTCGTATTGTATTTTCAAAAGAAAAGTTTGTTGTTAGGCTGAATAGAAGATCCAACATTTGCAGGTTTTTCCCCACATTGGGGTTTCCTGGGTATATCTGTGTTATTGTCTTTAGTGATTGGCTTATTGTTATTTTTGCTTCCGCTGTTATTAGTTGTTAATTAACCCAGTTGTATTAATTGTTATAAATCAGATTTCTTTCTGTGAATTTATTGTGCAATTAATCTGTTGCTGGGTTATAGAAATTAACAAGATCTAAGTGAATTTCAAAGAACCAAACTTGCACGCCTATTATTATGTTATTTCCTTGTTATATCCATGCTTGTGCGTACTTCCTGGAGATGGAAACAAGGGATGTGATGATCAAGAGTAATGGTGTTTAGACCGAGCTAAGAGACATATCCATTGGATTTTCTAAAGAGAAGTGGTCATCGGTTTTACTTATCTCTTCAATAGAGAATAATTTATCATCGTCATAGTGAATCATGTGAAACACTATATTGAAAAAGTCTATAATGGTGTGTAGATTTGACTGCAATAAAATAGGGCATAGTTTATGGTGGTCGTTCAGAGCAAGAAATCACCAATTCTTAGGGAATGGTTAATGTGGAATAAAACAACAACAAAACTATTAGTCTAATGTTACAAAGAATTAGACTAAGAAGAGGTGAGAGCTATTGAAGTGGAAATTAATGTAGAAGATTTATTTTTCTCTCATTTGTAGAAAGAGAGGTTTCCTCAACGAACTCATGTGTTAAAATTGATGTAAATTCTTAAGAAAGTTATATCAAGTGTTAATGTGATTGATTTTTAAGGAGCGGATATTTTCTTGACTTTTGATGTTCATGATTTGTACCATTATTATGAAGAGAAAACAATTGAAGAGAAAGGAATAACTTTAAATTTTCTAGCAAAAGAATGGGTACTATAAATTTCAAAGACAAAATAGAAATTATTTGAGGTAGTGATAGATTCCTAATTGAGAAAAATATTAAGGGAAAAGAGCCCAAAGAATACTTAGTGAAATGGAAAATCAAAACCACAAACAACATGATATGGATGAGTGTATCTGTGATGGTTAAGCAAAAATTCAAGAAAATTTTGGACAAATCTCACAATTCATAACACATGGCATATTTCTCTTACATGGAATGTATAATGTATGGATATCTTATCTCATAAGAAAATATTACATCATCAAAAATAATATCAATTTATGTTTTTTAATTTCTCACTTTAGTTTCTTGTGTTTGTTGTTGGGTGTTTCTTATTAGCTTGCTTTTTAAGTTAATTCTATAAGAAGGAGGATATAAGAATTTTATATGTCTAAGACAATTTTTTATGTATACTACAACACATCTTGAAGTTGCTTCAATCCTAAATCAAGCTAATATATATCAATCTTTAGTTAAAATAGATTGTTTCAAAAAATATGATATGAAATCTATGTACAAACCTACAAGGACTATTTATTATGTTATATGGTACAACATAGCCTAGTCCAAAATGTTTATGATAAATTATAAGTGAGAAAATTAGATGTCAAGATCATCATTGATTTATGCAATTAATATAATCACTTATAAAATAATGACCATAATCTCATGCAAACATTATAATTTTATTTTCCTTTTTATTAACCTTGAATGCTTTGTTTTTTATTTAAAGGTACATTTTTCTATCTTATTTAAACTTGACATGATTGGTTCAAGTTATCATAAGTGACTAAACTAATATGTGAAGATTTCCTATGGTCTAATACAAAGAAATTTCTATTCTTGCTAGCTAATTTAGAGGGTTGTGTTGTTCTCGCAAGCTAACATCATGCCTTGCTACAACCTTTCATTTTTTATTTTTTTTGTGTGTGGCATTTGACCTAGTCTTTTTTTTAATCAACTTTTCTTAAGCTAGATATTTTCTTGTTATTTTCTTTTGACAATTTGTGTTTTTAGTGTTTCTTCTTAGTTGTTTGAAATCATGGGATGTCCTTTTTTTGCTAAGGGTTGTTTGTTAAGGAGATATTGGTTGGTGACATGACTTGCAAAAGAAAGAACAAGGGTTTTCTTATCCATCAAAGTTACTTCAAGTTTTTGGATTGAAAACTTTAGTTTTGGATAGAAAGAGAATGAGATCAATAAAGAAGATGGGTATAAAGTGATGTAAAAAGAAGAATAAAGTAAGGGATTGAATAAGGAATAATAGAAGAAAAATAATAAAAGGTTCCTATCTATCCAAGATGAAGGCTATTTTGATGAATAGGTTGTGAGTGAAAATCCATAGGCTTAAAAAAGCCCTTATGGTTCTTAAATCACAATGTATTTCTCTAAGAAAGTGATATTCTATTATAGATAATTTATTTTAAAAAAATTCACTCAAATTTTTGCTTCCATATGGCATATTGTATGTGCTAGTCAAGTTTGGATTATTAGATTAGGAATTTTTTAAGTAGATTATTTGGTCTAGGTTGTATTATGATCATTCACCACCTCTTACTATTGACCTTATTGCCTCAATGAGTCTATATATATATATATGTAATAAGTCAAATTTGAGGTGTCTCTTATATATTTATATTTTTTTAAATATATCATAAGTCAAATTTGAGGTGTCTCTTAAAGATTTATATATTTTTTAAATATTGTAAGTTTGATAAGCAATTTCTTCAACACTGATGATTTAGACTTTTTTTTCTTGAAAGATATACTTATCAAAATAATTATAACCCTTAAGATGTGATGGACAAATGAGATATCTTAATCAACTTATTTTAAAGCACTCAAAATCTAATATTATTTTACTATTTTTTAAAAATAATAATTAATTTTTTATTTTTTTAATGAAATGTGAAAAACCTCATGTTCATAATTTACTAAGGATGTAAATAGAGAAAGGGTGAATCGAAAATTTTATTCACTCGGAAACACAAATTATTATTTTACTGGACAACGAAGACATGGAATCATGGCGAGGGGCATAGACTGCGTCGAAATAGCCAAAATCAATACATACTAAGACCTCTGACTCATTCATGGCGGGAAAGCATTGAGAAATGGGTTTGAATAGAGTGCTACAGTACAGAGCGACAATTGGTCCTGATCTGCCCTCGACTGCCCGTGAGGGGACTGATGTTTCCCAGCTTAATGATTGATTCCACAAATTGCTTCAGAAACACCTCCTCCCGTTCCGCATATAATTTCACCGTCTCTATTGTTTTTCCTTGCCCCTTTGTAAACAACACTCGTCAGAATTCAGAAGTCCTCTGTTGCTCACCAATAGCTTGAAATAGTAGTTGTCGAATTTGGTAGGAGTGACTGCATCCAACGGCGACAGATTATTATCTCCTCCTGATTGTGGACACACAGATTTCAGCTTAGCATAATAACTCTTGTCCAGGGTGAAGTCGGGCTGCCCATTTCCGCTCTGGTTGTATAGCCTCTGTCGGAAGCTTGTGCACCGAGATTGACCGATGGTGTGGCTACCTGCATAATGTTATAACATACAGATTGCTTATGGTCAGCTTCGTTGAATAGCCCTCCTGTCGCTTTCTACAAAAAAATAATACAGATAGAAGTGCAGAAGGTACCTGAAAGTGCTACTAGGTCCACCTCATTCAGACCTTGGCGTTTAAACTTAGAGATAAGAGTTTCAAGGGTTGAATTTGGTGCAGGGATATTATTGTTTGAGCCTTGCAAGCTTGCACTCGTGGAATCCCTTCTTCCCAGTGCAACTTCCCAATTCGGTCCTCCACTCTGCACATCAAGATTAACATAAATACTCACAATTGGGAGATGAGTTTCTGGATCTAACTGAGAGTTCATATGTTTTTGTCAAGAGCTTAGTTAATATGTTTCTGGATCTAGCTTAGTTTATTTGTCCAGTTGGGTATATAAATCCATCTCATAACTTTACACTGTGAGCACAACTTATATACACACCACAGCATAAGTGCTGCTAAGATTAAAATAGGAGAGATTGAGGATGAGCATTACCAGCACGACAGAATCACGAGCCGCAATGATAAGAAGATCTGCGCAGGACACAGTTTTTGGGCATGCCTTCTCTAGCTCACTCTTTATCTGGTCGATTACATCGAATCCTCTGGCTGAATTTTTGTTTGGATTTGATTGCTTTTCGCTCACAATGTTTGCACTGTCGTCCAGAAAGATTGATGCATCACACCCCTGTTAAGACAGACGCTTCATTTATGAAGAGTTTTTACCATATTGATGATTGAAACAATGTAAATAGTAAGAGAAACTCTAATAGAAAAGTTAGAAATTAAATCTTACAACCGTAGGAAGAGCTTATTCAACTGGTGTATTGTGGTCAAAGCATCATTGCTTATTTAAACAGTATTTGTGTTAGCCACAATACACCCACTATTTATATCAATGTCAGTTTCATTTAAAAGACATTAAAATTTATTATCATCTAGAAACTAAGGTCCCGGGTTGTTAGATCGGATAGTATAAGGATAATGATCATAGGTTCGAAACTCAATTCAAATGTCATATTCGAAGCATGAACACAGAGTTATAAGATCAGTCTTAATGAAAGTTATAAGATCAGTCCTAATAAGAGTTAACTCAAATGTCATATTCGAAGCATGAACACAGAGTTATAAGATCAGTCCTAATGGAAGTTATAAGATCAGTCCTAAAAAGAGTTATAAGATCAGTCCTAATGACTGTTTGTTCTCGATGCTTAAAGAAAAGGAAAGGAAGGAGAACAAGGAATGCACCATGACGAAGCAGTCATGGAACTGAAGACGGAGCAAGGACGCCGCCATTCTGGCTTCCTTCATGACAGCATTCTGCACAACGGACCTCACAATTTGCTGAGCACTGGGACATGACTCGTCATAGAACTTTGGACTCAAGTCATTGTTATACAGGGAATATGAGGTGGATGAGCACAACATAGACATACAACATGCTATGAAAACACTCAAACCCCAAATACTTATCGCCATCTTAAAGCTCTCGAGGTGAAGCTTATTATCACTCTCTACTCAGCATAGACTCAGCCAAGAGCTTGTGATAATTTAGGACTGAGTTGATGCACTTTTATTCTATATCGTGGGCAGCAGACTAGGTCCCAGTTTTAAGAAACGTTTAAAGAGATGTTCGCTGAAATTTTGACTAGAATGAGCATAAAACAAAAAAATATAATACGCATGCATATGGAGGTTGATTGATGAAGTCATTGCGTTCGAAATGGGACGCCGCTCGATCAAATCTTGCCCCTTTTTTTGTCACAGACGACAGCAATGTGCCGTCCGTTTAGGTGAGATGCTATCTCTAATTCTATTTTATTGGTTAAAAAATGATGAGTTTATCTAATACACCGACGTCGCGTAGATTCCTCCATTAATATATAATGTCAACACAGCTTCCTTAGAAACATTTACACTGGTCTTCTGCTCTGGAGTTGAAACAAGATTTGTTTAATGGAAGAATAGCTATAATACCGTCTGAAAGAGTCTTCGATCCAGAAATGAAACCTGCTCCCGCAGAATAATTTTCCACGCCTGACCTTACATGTATATAATTTAGATTAAATAACAGATCATGTAAGACCCAATCAGCCTTGTTTGAATTAAACTACTGTAACCACAAGAGTTTGATTGCTTGCTCTACACGTTACTGTGGACAGAGATAAGTTGTTACAATGCTCATCGGTTGGTGGGTACTGAGCAACCAAAGCCCGTTCTTTTAAGAACCTTCTCTGTTATTTCTTTTTATTCACTCTTGACACTTTTGGTACTTTCGTATACGTAGCAATACTTGTTCGAACTTCATTATATGTGGTAGGAAGCATTTTGTTTATTCTACCTAGTTGTCATCTAGTGGTTTTTGGAACATATGATTGTTAGAAGGGGTAGCTGATACAATGCAAATCACGCCTTTATTTGTGATGGATTAAATCTGTCTGACAACTATCTCCTCTTTTCAAGATATTTTTACCATTTCAAACCTTAATTTTTTAATATGCTTGACAAGCCAATTATTCTATGATAATATACGTTTACTTATTTGGTCTTTGCTTCTTTGTGATGAATTGTTGGTGAGCTGATTATTCCATCGTGCTTGTCGCTGTCAATTGGTGAGTCTAAGATTAGTGATTAAATCATTCCTTTTAAATGCCTCAACTGGGATTTCAATAGGGTTACAACTACAATTTAGAGAGTTATGTTAATGATATGTTTACTAATATTTATGTTTTTATATATCGAGAGTTTTGTAAATACAAGTTGAAGTGATCTTTTTTTAGATATTTAATTACCAGAAAGCGTTATAGATTAATTTGTGTTGAGAAAATTGATGAATATTAATAGCCACAATATAAGTACAAAGTGTACTAATTAACTATTAAATCTATTATAGTAGATGGACAAGCATATAAAACAACAATTAGAAATAGCCAAAGTCTTATAATAAAAATTATAATGCTAATGTATGTGGATAAATTTTTTTATGAAAAAACTCTACCATCGAAGAGAGCATAAGACTATATTAATCCATTAACGCAAGATTATAGTCATACATTTAAATTCTCTCCTTAATTTGATAGCATTCAAACAACATGATGATACTTACAAATGATCAGACATGAAAATTCTCTCGAATGTGAGTAACATATAAAATAAATAGAAACTAGAAGTCAAATGTGTGTTAAAAAAATAATGAATTAAAAGTATATGCCCAAACTAGGCATCCAAATCAAGGCCAAAAATCTCACACCTGATTCATGGAAAGCATCTTTCAAGAATAGAATGTAGATCCCTCCATCATTATTCCATGTCATTCATACCATAATTAATTGAGTGGAAAAATTCTTGTCTTGCACTTCATAATCAAGTAGCCAACTAATGTAGATTTCAACTATCATAACAATATTTTCACTCTGCCCAATGTAAGTTCTAAGCACTACATGAAGGAGAAATGTTCAATAAATTATGGCCAATGATTGTAAACCCTAAAATTATAATACTACTTGTAAATACCTTTGCAAGTAATATTCTAGTTTCTAAGGAGTATAGTAATAAAATATTATCTCTCAACTACCTACATGGGGCATCCAATTACTCATTCCTAAGATGCTAGAGAAACATATAATATGAACGAGGATTATAATTTGATATCATATTATCTCAACATTCTCCCATTTGATATTATACATTGGAATGATACAAATAAGAAACATTAAATTTAAAAAGTGCATGAGAGAAGGACCATGACATCCCTACACCAAGATAATTATTTGTGGTCTCTCTCATTTCATAAGTGAATCTACAACATTAACCAAGATATCAAATTTCTAAATCTAGTGAGTTTTGATTATATTGGAAAAAAGGTTTTGAAGGGACCCAAAACCCTTTACAACACTTTAGACCAAAATGTTGCTATAATAGAAAAATACAACAAAGCATAAGCAACAACCAACAATAAACCAACAACAAAAAAATGACCTAGCAGCAGAAAAGGAGAAACATAAAAAATAACATAAACACCAAATCTATTTGATATTTTTCAAGTTGTTGGCCACCTTGATCTCCTAGTTGTAGAGTAGGTTCACCATATCCATTAGATCTTTCTTCTCTTCCTCAAAGGACTTCCTAACATTCCCCCTTGTTTGAGTGCATGAGCCTTTATCCTCATCTTTAGCAGTCTTCTCCCCTTTACCTTTAGAGGTCTGGTAATTTTCAAGCATATCCACAAAGTACATTTGATCCTCCTTGAATTGACTAATCTAAAAAAATAGAACCTTAGGGGACTCCACACTATTTTTAACCGAGCTATGTATAACCTATAGTAACTTTTTGATATCCTCATTCACTTTCTTTATCCTTCCCTCCATTTTTCCAAGGCAGCTCTCACATCGGGTTTTAAAATTAGTGAAGGAACATTCCAAGTCAACCAACCTCTCAATAAGAAGATCCAAAGAAGACCCCTTCAGCTGGTTTTTCATGTTCTCCTTCAAGCCCCTAATCTTGATATTGACCTTCTTAAATTCCCGCAACACCCATTTAGCGAGTTAAAAGGTGCATGTAGCACCCAATTGAGCCATATTCAATAGTTCAAACATGGAGGTATTATCATTATTCAGATAAAAAAATCCTTAGAAAGAGGATTAACCTTCAATAGTTTTGGCTTCCCAAGGTTAGGGTTCACATGAACATCCTCACCCACAGTTTTCTCAATCAAGGCCTCCTCACTACCAGGAACCCCATCACCCTCCCCACGAGGAGAAGTCTACTGGATAGGGGAGTCATCAATAACAACATTAGTGTCTACCACATCCTTTACCCATTGTTATTCCTGAGTAACCTTCTTGCCCTTCCTACCACCTTTTGAACCTTGCTTCTTTACATTAGCAATCCTTCTAAAATCCCTACGCAGATTCTCCTTTGACAAATTAACCCTAGCCTCCATCGACTGGTCCTTCTCCTAACTACCATACACACCATAGACCACCACATGAAGCTTAGCATTTTCCTTGGACTGTCGTTGATGAGAACCACCAAAGCTAAGATCAATATCTTCCCCATGTAATAGGGACCCACATGAATCTGTCTTCTACATAATTAATGTCTTGGTGGGGCCCTTCTTCCTTAAATTACCCTTCCTTAAAAATCTAGTGAGTTATACATGTCAGTCAAGTTATATTATCTCATGGATTATATCAATACTAAAGTAAGGGACTTTATTTATTCTTCTAATTTTAAAAAAAATCTTAGAACTCTGACATGAATCCTCTTCTTCTTCTCTATCCTTAAATTTATCATTTTGTTCTTTAATACATGTATCCTCATATTTGTATATCTATACATAGAGACTTACAAAATGGGATATAAAATTAGAATTAATAGGAATTTCTTATTTATAGGATTAGTATTTTTCTTTATTTATGTTTAACCTATAAATATCTTAGAGAGGAAAATACTATGTTTGTAACAAATTAAGATGAGTGTGAGGAACTTGAATGGATGGATAAGAGGATTATTTTCTTGATCTTAGAATTATTGAGAATGAGATAATAAAAGATGTGTATGAGGCATTACTTATAACATGGAGGAAAAAATTTCATTAAGTGATGAAGTGTGGGTTATATTTTTTATGCTTCTATTTGATGGAGGAGAATTTGGCTTTACAAGCAATCATGTGTCAAGAAAAAATATTTTAGGTTTTGTTTTTATTTTTAGTTTATTTATTTTGTGCTTCTCTAAATTTTGGTAGTTTCTTCATGAAAAAAATTAGATTCAAATTGGTCAAGTTAAGGACATCACTTTGTACAAGGGATTTTGGAATTTTGAGGAAATTGTTGGTTTGCTTGTCATTGATATGGTTGTTGGAAACATGAGCATGATTATATACAATATTGTCATTTATATCAACATTGAAGTCTACATTGAGGTAGAGTTGATTGGTGAAGGATGAGTGAGTATGGTGATGGTAATCCATTATACAAGTGTAAGATTTTTAATCCAGTGTAGAATAGATATGTTGTATATTTGGCTAAGTCCCTGAGTTTAGTTCTTAGTGTATAGAGAGTATCACTTTTTAGGTCTACATTGTTCTACCTTGAAGAATTTTGGTATATGTTGGACGATCTTAAATCAAAAAGTTTATGTCTTGATGTACTTCAGTGTAAAATTTATGATCAACAAAGTATCCAAATTGTTAGTGATAATGTTACCAGTACAAAGTACATGTTTGGAATGCTCTGCATACCAACATGGGAGAATATTTGGTTATACAATTTTATGGGAGTACTTATAGGTGTTAGAAGAGTGTGTGGTCAAAGTGGCAAGTGTTTCTATGGTTCACATATCATTTTATGAATGAATAGATGGTTCATATCACCAATCTATACTATCTAGTGTCGAACTAAAGAGTTTAGGGTTGCGTGAGGTTATTTAAAATATGAATTAAGAGAACTTAATAGAGTGATTATAGGTCACTTCCAACCTATTTTGATGCATTACAAGTTTTGAGGCATTTGAAATTGAATTTTGAGCCGACAAGTTAATGTATTACATGTTTCATCTAATTAGGCCGACCTAATTGATGATGTAGGTTTTTGTGAATGTAATACATATAAATGTAAGTTCATTTCATTGTTGTAGAGATGAGATGGATTCAATGTAATGTGAACTGTGTGAATATAGTGAAAATGTGATGCAAATATAAGTAGAGAATAGTGTGGAAGTGGTGTAGTATGAAGAGTTTTGATTCAGTATTTTGAGCTCTAATGGAATTATATCTCCTGCATATTGTAGATGCATTATTAGCAGTTTAAATATTGATAGTGAGATACCCCTCTTTTCTATTTCTCTCATTCTCTAGATAGTGAGTCCAAAAGGCAGTGACCCATTCTATAAAATGTTATGACTAGTTATAATATATTATGATCTAATCCTCACTATGGGTTTTCCCCTTTTTTTTTCCATGTAAAAATCTTGTGTTCATGTGTTATGTGATTTGATGATTACTTTCATGGTTTCTTTCTTTCCTTACTACAATTTAAATAAGATGTTTTAAATGAATGTCTAAATGTTTAAGTGGTTTCAAAAAATACTAATTCACCCCCCTCTTAGTATTCTAGGTGTTCAACAATTGGTATCAGAGCTTAGTTCCTTGGAAGAATCTTAACCACTTGAGAAAGATCTTTGAGGTTGAAAACATGGCCACTAGGAGATATCCTACTCGTCCAGAAGAAATTCCTATGGTAGGATTCACTAAAGAAGTTTGTGTGGTTGATATGAATGGATAACTCTGATTAGCCCTTGAAGATCTAGAAAGAATTGAAAGTGAGAACAAATATCTGAAAGAAAAAGTGAAGGAAGCATATTAATGCGTTAGAAAGCTAAGGGATAAAATCAAGAAGTTCAAAGAAAGACATAAGGAGGTTAATGAAAAGTTGAAGAAATCAAATGAGAAAATCACCAGTCTGAAAGTGTAAGTTTAAGAAGGAAAAAGAGTTGAATAATGCTTGAATGATAAATTGAAAAGAAAACCTATAGAATGTTCAAAAATTGAAGAAGAGGTTGTGACTTTGAGATCAGATTCTGAGAAATCAAAGAATCAAGAAGATAAATTCAAGAAGAGCTCTACAATGCTTGATGAAATGATTGCAAATAGAAATAATTCTATAAATAAAGGAGGATGAGGGTTTGAAAATGGAGAAAGTTAAAAATTAGATTAAACACCAAGTACTAAAAGAAGAACAATGAAAAAAAGAAGATTAAGGAAAAGAAGGGTAATGGAAAGAAGATCTAGAATCAGAGGAAAGACTTTGAAAGACCACCTATCAGACAATCAAATGGACACATATACTCATATTTTAATGGTAACTACTCTTATTGCAATAAATTTAGACATAGAGCTAAAGAATTTAGAAGCAAAGTGAATCAAAATGAAGATTTGGTCATAAGGCTAGTGAATGGAGAAATCAAATAATGAATGGATACAATAATGGCATAAGGTTTCAATCTCTCAATGGTTATTGTTGTGCTTGTAATGGATTTAGGCATAAGGATAATGTATGCAGAGGTAGAGTAGGTGGAAGGAGGATTGTTCAAAATGTTGTCATATGTCACAAATGCAATAAATCTAGGCATATAGTCAAATTTTTCAAAAGAAAGAATATGAAGGTTCATCTGATAAAGAGGAATGATCCTGTGAAAAGGGATGATCCGATAGAGATAAATAATTATATGAATAAGATCTAGAAAAAAGAAAGAGGAGAATGAGGTAAAGAATGAGTTTGTGCTAGCTTTGGGTGTAGATTTCTTCAGATACTAAATGAAGAGCTTTGTCTCAACAATATTTTCAATAAACAATCATTAAGCCCCTTGCAAAGATATGGTGATGATTCCTTTTGCACATTGATGCAAGGTGTAGGTTGATATGCTTGACCTATTGGTGAAAATATTGGTGTAAAATCTTATGTTGTGAAATTTTGTGGAGTAATTGAAGATGCTTGTGTTATCAAAGTTAGGGTTTATTATCTTTTTTTCTAACTTAAAATAAATGCATTCAATATGATTTAGGTTGTTCAAAAGGTTTTATAAGTGATTTCAAATATTATTAAGTCATTTTTCATTGAGAATTTGATGAGAAGAGAGCAAAGAAGGAGCAAAGTGAAGTGTTTTAGAATTCATGTGTGAAACCCTAATTGGTAGAGATTCAAAAGTATTTATAGATTTCTACTTTTCCATAAATTTTGGAAGTGTTTTAAGCATATTGCAAGATGTATACTCCACAAGTTGTCAAAGTTGTGGATCATCCTGAACCTAGATTTAAGAGGCACCCTGATAAGTCAATGATGACAGATCTAGATGGTGTAGTTTCAAAGATTTTGTATGGTGTGTTGCATATAGAAAATAGTAGGATTTACATTCATGCAAAATTAGAAGAGTATAACCACTCTAAGTTAGGATATGTATTATTTAATGAGCTTATCAAAGATGAGTTTTAATTGGAACCGAAGTTCTATATCTTGACAGAGAACAAGCTTGACCTCTGGAATAATTTCCCCATCTTTTGCTATGTTGATGAATGGATCAGATATACATTGAGCAGGATTCATGACAAGTTTATGTGGCTGGATAGATCACACATGATTAATAATGAGGTGATTAGGGTTCTAGTAGGATTATTTTCTGAAGGACTAGTTTTGACACTCAAATCAGTAAAAAATGAAGTGGTAATGAATTTAATAGGTGAAAATTATGACAAGAGAACTCTAATAGTCAAAGACATAAAAAATCCTATACTAAAATATACATCAATGGTGATATAATACAAGATATTCTTCACAAACAAAGTGAACTCTTTGTCGACAACTACAATCAATAGAGCATATGAGATGGTGCAGAAAGAAGTGGACTATGACCTATGTGAATTGTTAAGGCTGCAATTGTTAGAAAAATTATAGAAGAACAAGGATTCCCAATACCCCTTCTAGTTTGGGACATTGATCATTTGTTTTTTTTCTTACTTTCTAAATTAGGTCCTTAGAACTAGGAATTTCATATGGTTGAAGGAAATACTAGTTGACTATTCAAGTCAGAGACCACTTGATGAGACTAGGTGATGGAGACTCTCAAAAGAAATAATTAAGGGGATTCTTCTAAACTTTCCAAGAGAATATGCAAGCCAAAGAAAGGATTCTGAAGAATATGGTAGAGAAATACAAAAATGACATTATTTTTATGGTGAGTAAAGATTGTTGCATAATGGAGGCTATTGATCCTAGAAATATGATATGAGGTTGCAGAGGAGGTAATTTTTGGTTGGGAAGATATGGATCCTAGAATAGCATGTCTAGTGACCCAAAGGAAGGAAGACATGACACCTATGAAGAAAAGTCTTATGAAGTGCACATGGAGTGGAGAGTAAAAGACATGAAAAAAACTATAGAGAAGATAACAACACAAGTTGCAGAGGTGATGGGCATACCTTAACATGTTTTGGAGAAATCCAAAAGTACATCTAGTCATTTGGGAGGTGCCCCCAGCACAAGAAGATTAGGTAGAATATCCACCCCTCTTTGCCTACCCCTAAGGCCTCCAAGACTAAACCTACTATTGGTGCTAAAAGGAAAGAGTCAACCAATGCTTCAAAAAACAATAGAGTATTCCTGTGAAAGAGAAGAGTAATTTGGTGAAGCAACAAAGTGATTAGCAGAGGAGAAAGAAAGAAATGGAAAGAGGAGAGGAGTATATGTGTAAATATATATGAATAGAAGGAAGAAGAAGAAGGACCATAGTTGGTCCAAAAGAAAAAAATAGGTGTCTCTCAAGTAGAGAAAATTGCAAAGAAGGCTAAGGTTCATAATGTAGATAGAGACATTGAAGCCAAGATACATAAAGAGAAAGAAGGATATAGAATTCATGTGAGGGAGGAAAAATAAATGTCCGGTAAAGGAGAGAAGTATCTAGAGGAAATTAAGAAGAAAGGGATGACCCCTCTAGTCCTGAAACACAATTTGATGAAGCTTGAATCTTTGGTGAGAAACATAGTAGAATATGGAAATCTTGAGGAGACTACTACATTGTACCTTGATGAAGATGATGCACATAAGTAAAATATTGAGGAAGCTATTGTAAGATACATTGTTGCTTTTGATGTTATCTTGAAAGGCATAGATGATCAACTACCTAAAGAACTAAAATGATTGTTATATGTAAGAGTGAAAAATCTTTTGATGAAGATGCAAAGTTAAGGGAATTTGATTTGGAAAAGATCAGTGCTCTTCTCATAGATAAGGATAGAGCTAGATTAGCTCAATTGTACAACAAACAATTCAGGACTAAGTAGAGGGTCACTACCCTAATGAATAGGAATAAGGATGATATTGAGAGGCCAAGGGATGAGATAGTGGAAAAGGTAAATCCAATTTGGCAAAAAAATTAGGAATGTATCTAGATAGTGCAGAAAAATTGCAAGGTGATGTCTCTATCCATGAAATGAATGTACCAAAACATGCTCAACATGAGCATGTAGTTGAGGAAGAAAATATATAAAAAGATGTGAATGTTGATAGTACCCCTCTAATGGAAGAGATATTATTAGAGAAGAAAAATATGGTGAAGTTAAGAAGGATGATGCACAAACATAATATAACACACCTCCTTCAGACATAGAGAAAATAATAGAGAAAGAAGGAGTTGTACAAGATAATTCAAAGAACACTAAGGCATGAACTACTGAAGATTTGCCTCATTCGAAAGATAATGCAAAATTAGTTGATGAAGAAAAGAATAATGAGAATGATGAAAATCTAAAGGTGGTAAGGAATAATTTAAGGTTAAGAAGGATGGAGAGAGTGTGAAAATGGTTGGTGAGTCCTCTAGAACCTTTGGAGACTCCTTTAATAGCCTATTAGGTATGCAACTCCAATTTCAATTAGTTGAATCATAACAATTGCTTCAGATTCCAATGTAACAAGGCCATGTCAATATAGACAAGATATCCTACTTGTATAAATTATAGCTTGGTTATGCATTTCATGCCTCCATCAAAAAGGAGATCCTGAAAACTCACCAGAAGAGTGCAAAATTGATAGATGAGGTTGTCAAGGTGCTATAAGAAAGCTTTCCTAGTGCTTGTGTTGACAATTCATTATCCAGTGTGCAAATATCTTTTACATTCTTTCAAAGAATACTCTATTGGTTTAGAGGAGAAGTTGGAGAAGGAAATGAACAAGAAAGTGAATGAGAAAAGGTTGTTAGATATCTCATAAAAGTGTGCTACTGCACATGGTAAGCTGCAAAACAATCTTAAGGAGATTCTAAACTATGTTGAGGAAGCCAAATCCTTGTTTCAATTTTGATTGAATGGTCCAGTTCTACTAAGAATATTAAGGATGAGATGGAATCCATTGAGTCTCATATTGAAAAGAAATCTAGTGCATAGGATCTGGAAAATGATACAGATAGGACTACAAGATTAGCTATAGAGAATTTTCACAAATAGTTACTCCAACTGCAGGAGAGAAAAAAATATTATAGTGCATTTTGGACAGCTCAAAGACTTGGTGAATGCTAAGTTCACACTTATATCTGTTGCTTTGACTAATATGGAGGAGGAAATAAGATTGAATATAGTACCTAGTACTATAGATAAAGGTGAGGAACTTCTCATGGAATTTGAGACATAGAGCCACATGCTTGGTTTAGCCAAGAAAGATTAGGAAGAAGGAAAAAAGGATTGGGAAGCACACCTTGAAAAATTGTAGGTGTCATACACTTCTTCCAACTGATTGTGTATATTTATTGTCTATTTATGTAATTTCAAATTTTAGTGTTTATATGCGAAAGGTAGTGAATAAGTTTAGTAGTGCAATTTTTTTATCAGTTTTTGATGTATAGGATTGTTAGGTTAAGTTGGCTTTATTTTTTAATAAGTTTGTTACTCTAATGCATATATGCATCAGAAGTGATTGATAATGTAAAATCATGGTTGATGGAGAGATGAAGCATGTATGTGAACTGTAGATTTTTGGTACCATGCACTTCTCTAACTCTTCTAAGGTTTTTCACTTAAAAGGAGAGAGGTAGGGCCAAAAATGCTAAGGGGTTCATTCAAAGTATGCTATATGTGCTATTATATGAACTAAATGAAGTGATCTAAATGCAAGTAAATGATTTATATGACTGAATTTAAATGCAAAATTAAGATTTATTGTATTTTTGAAAACACACTGTGATATGCAAACAATGAACTAAAAGATGAATGAAATGCAAAACAGAAAGAAATGGGATAAAATAAAGTACACCTGGGCAAGATTTGAGGAATCTGGAATTTTTAGAATGGTGTTTGAGATTACTAAAATTCAATAGTGGGACTCATTCACCCAGGGTGGTGAATTAGTCCTACTACTGGTGAAATCTATCAGGAATAAAGTTTCTGACTATCGGGATCCAAAATCTAACAAAACATAGATTTTTAGTAATAAGGTGGGATGCATTCACAACTGGTGGTTAATCAATCCTCTCCCAAAATTATGAGAAATTAGGAGACAACTCTGCAACACCAAATATGGAAATGTCTGCTTGTCAGGTTGTCGAACTCAATTTTGCAGGAAACAGACATACAATCTTCTCCAAGCTTGAAATAGAGTTGATTCGACTTGAAGCACCTAGTTGAGTTTTTCACCAATCTTCAATCACCTAAATGCTTGTTAAATCTGCATACAAAGGTCTGCAAACACACATGCAAGAGGGGAAAAATGGTTGAGGGTTAGCAAATAGGGGTGCCTTGGTCAAATCCCACTTTGGTAACGGAACCCTTAGTAAAATAATAGAATGCAAGGGAATGATAAACAAATAACATGCAAATGCTATAAACTTACCAAACCCTTGTTGATGATAATGTGAAGTAATGTCAATGGATGCTCCAAAAATGCTTGAATAGTGCTTGATTTGATGTTGCAAGATGCTTGAATGCTTGAGATTGATTGAATATGATGTGTGAATGTTGGAGCATGTAAAATGAGGTGAAAATCACTTATTTATACAATATTTTTCCTTAGTAACTCGTTGATATGTCATCACAAGCCGACATCAAGTGATTTTGAATAAAAACCTGAAAGGAAATTTAAAATATTCTGAATTTGGATCCAAGGGGGACTCATTCACCACTGATGGTGAATGGGTCCCACCTAGGACCTAAAAATGGTTGCTGGGAATTATCTTGTATTTAATGTTGTTTGTTGGGTTTACATTCAAAAATTCACTTAATTAAAGCATATAAGGGCATAAAGGGGTCAAATAAAGCATAAGAAAGGGATAAATGGTGAAGTTATGACTAGAAAAGTGTGAAATCTTGTTACAAGACTTTACAACATTTCAAATTTAGGACTTTATTAGTGATAAAAAGGTTATTTTTAGGTGAATTGTAATAAATAGAGTCTAGAAGAGTGTAGAATTTTTTTACAACACTTCACAACACCTTCACAAGACATCATTATTTGAATTTAAGTACCTAAATATGCATTTTCAAGCCATGTTACATCATAAAATCAAAGAAAACTAGACCAAACATCAAGAAGCAAGGAATGAAAGAGCATGAAAATGACAAGGGGCCATTTTTCTATGGCACATTTATCCCCCACTTTAGTGAGAGGATGAACCTACTTCAAACTCACACTAAAGTAGCCATGAACATCTATAGGAGGGTACAAATGTACTTACATTAGCAAGATGGAATACAACGATCAAGAGGGATGATCAAGCCCCTAGGATAAAGATCCCATAGAAAACTAAGCATAAGGACAAGGGAACACACAAGTGTTGAGAATTGGATGAAGCTTCAATCATTTGTCCAACTAGTTGTGGATTAGATCTAGTCTAAAAAAAAGAATGTATACTCACTCTAGGGCGACAAGTCTCATGGTGGTTCACCAGGTGAGAAGGCCCAAGTATACTCACTCGAGGGCCACATAACTTTTGTTTGTCCATGGGGTGAGAAAGCCAAAAAATATAAGATACATATGCTAGTTGGTATGCACTCACAAACAAAAAGGTGGCTATGGGGAAAATTCATGCCACTAGGTGGGCTTCCCACTCAACCATATCAAAGTTCTACCTCCTGATAACTTTAACAAGGCACCACAAGGAAAAATGTCGGTTTGTGCTTCATGAGACAAGAAAAGCTCTGTATGCTTAGAACTCATGAACAAAAAGCAAGGTACCACAGTCATGCAAGTTGTGTTATGCAAGGTGGAAAAAATGCAAAATGTAAAATGCAAAGATGTTCAAAGGAGTCTTGTTAATTTTATACAAGGTCAATCACTTAGGGAACATTATGTCTAATGTCTCCCAAGAGAGGACTAATCAAAGAACAATATATTCACAACTTAGGGGATGTCGTGCGTTGCATCAAGCCACCAAGAGGAATGTAATATGCTAAGATAGATCACCATTATGAAGGACATCATAGCCAATGTCATCCACAAAGTGATGAATATATCATATAAATGAAAAGGCTACACTAGGAACCAAGAATGTAAATGAATTAATGGTAATGTATGCCCCCCACTTTAAAGGAATTGCTACACATTGTTCTGTGAGAAATTACTTTAAAGTAGCAAAGGGAATAAAATGCAAAAGGAAAACAAGACATGAGAGCCAACTTGGAAAGCCCTATTCCAAGTCATATGTTTTGAAGCTAAGCTACGTCATGTCAAGGAAAATGAAAAACAAAGGAAGTTTCCCCCCATAAAAGAACACACCAAACACATAAGGGATCTATGGATTTTGGGTCAATATGTTCATTGCTACAATGTTTTGATTAAATAGATCAGAACTATAATCATTCCCCAAAGCACATAGAACTGGAAGAATGACACAAAGAGAGTGAAAAAAAAAGAAAAAGAAAGTATGTTTTGGGTCAACATGGAAGAGACATTGCAGTCTCAATGCTTTGCATCATCCCCAAAAGAAAAACACAAGTGAAAAGAAAGAAAATGAAAAGGCGAAAGAAAATGAAAAAGCTTTTGGGTCAACATGAAGGAGACATTTCGGTCTCAATTCCTTGCATCATCTCCAAAAGGAAAACACAAGAAAAATTCAAAAATAAAAAGGACCAATTGGGTCAACATGGAAGAGACATAGGGTGTCTCTACACTTTGCGTCATCCCCAAAAAGGAAAACACAAAATGAAAATGAAAAAGAAAATATGCATGACATATAGAAGAATAGAGATACAAATAGAGGAAGTGTACAATGAGAGAACATCAAACACTCGAGACAAGGGAACACGATACACACATACAATAAAAAAAGAAAACGTAAGAAAAATGAATATAAAAGGCTAGTAAGGAAAATGAAGGTCAACCATCTAACAAGTCATCTGCCTCCCAATCATGTTCAGTGTATTGTGAGGGAAGTTGACTATCCAAAGGAAGAATTATAAGTTCTGAACTAGGTGATGTACCAGGTTCTTCACTTGGTGGAGAGGATTTATCATTTAAGCTCATTTTAGATGAAAATTAAAAAGTTCAAATCATTGTGTACTTCTTCATCTATTTTTTCCATCGTTGCATCATCATCACCATCATCAAGATTGATGATGATAGGAGGACGAAGGGTGATTTCCAAGGAAGGATGTATCAAAAGCTGTGACTGTTGGATTGGTTCATCTTGCTGTGAAGGTTGGACTGGACTATCTTGTGGCGGGTTAGGAGAAGGAGGGTGGTCATCTATTATTTTTGTAAAAGGTAGAGGTTGATTTTCTTTATTTTCTTCTATACATGATTGACGAGCGAGGAGATGATGACGATGCCTACGTTCCCTAGCACTGTGGTTTTGTTTAATTCTATTTTGGATTTGTTGAGGTGTAAGAGCAGATTGAGTCATTATAGATTCTTCTACTTCCGAAGAGGGAAGAATAGAAGAAACTGAAGAGGCTGGATTAATCACTTTCTCTTTGGCCTTATATACTTGTTTAATGTGAGCAGGCATGACAAGAGTTGTTTCATTTTCACTTGGTCATTTAATCAATTGTGGGGAAGTGTCTAAGGGTGGTTGGTCATGAGGTTGTATGGTTTGTTCGATATCAGACTTAGGTTGAAGCATGGTTTCATCTATGATAGGAGGTGTGGAAGGGGAAAGGCACGTGTTATGGAGAGACAACTCACCTATGTATTTGGCTTTGAAATTTTGATAGGTTATGAAAAGGAAGTCCTTTCAAGGTGTAATGGGTTCCATAAGTTTAGGCCAAAATATTTCTAAGGAAAAATTACCTTTGGAGGATAACAGATTAAAGCCACTATGGTGTATGGTAAATAATTCATTGCCATAAGGAAACTTCAAACACTTGTGAACCACTAATGGGAACACTTTCATTGAGTGAAACCAAGGGTGGCCTAGCCACAAATGAAATTGGTCAAATTGTGGAATAATTGAAAATGTTAAATCCAAGGTTTTAAGTCCTATCTATAAGGGGAGTATGTTCGATCCGATCGTAGGGCATGCAAAACTAGTATGTGTCTTAATCCACATAGTCAGTTTATTATAATCATCTTGATATAGCTCATGTAATACTAGAAACTCCTATGTGATCACATTGTGCCCACAAGAAGGATCTATTAATATCCCATTAGTGGGCTTATCATAGATTCTTCTAGCTATGTAAAGAGGACCATCAGGTAGCTTGTGTAGTATGTCTTTAGCAAAAAAAGTGATATCAAGAGATTTATTGTTTTGGCCCTTATGAGGGATAACATCTATCACACCCACAAGTTTATCCAAAGGACTAACTTGGGTAATAGTTGGAGTTATATCAAGTTGTTCACTATTTGTATCAACATTCATTACAACAGTATTTGAAGGTTGGCTAGGCTTGACAAAGGAAATATTGTGTTTAGGCATGGGGTTGGTGAAAAATTGTAAATTCTAGTTAGGGGGTGCAATGGACTTATTGCCTTGATCATTAACACCCACAATGGACAAATGGCCTAAATCAATGATCTATATAGGATCTAGGACTTATTGCTTACAGAATGCTTAAATGTAAAAGATCGATTATTACAACGTTTAACTTAAGTGATTACAAATTAAATGCTCAAATGAAATAATGAACATAACATAATTAAATAAATGCCAAGATAAACTGAGAAAGAAAAGAGAGAAGAATAGAGAGACGAAACCAATTGATAACGGAGTTCGTCCCTAAGGACTACGTCTCCGGGTCCCTCTCCAATGGAGGACCGATCTGATTAGCTCCAAAAATCAGTTACAATTGAGGCAACATCATCCCCTTCAAGCACATCAAAAGTACAGCATTACTTCGATATACAGGAACAATGCAAATCATCTCTCGAGCATTCTCTCGTTCTCCACCTGGACTTGTGAAAACAAGGACTATACCCCTCCTTTTATACAAAAAGTTTGCCTAATTAGGCTTAACCACCTAATTAATTGTATATCTTCCCTGATCAGCTCGTATCAGGTCTGTTTTGGCTTCTGAAATATTTTGGTTCTAGGTTGTTTAGGCATATCTTGTTTGTTATGGCCTAAAAAGCCTTTTGGTTAAGGCTCGGCCAATAGAATAACAACAAAACAAACCGAGCTCATATACATAGTTAGAACCAACGCGTGGTTCAACGGTGGCTATCCGTCTTGCTATAAGCATGGTCGACGGTTCGAACCGTCGGCCATCCATTTGCCACACAAATGCCGATAAAATATTAACAAAACAAAACTGTTAGCTATACATAATTGAGGCTTTCCCGTGGGCGCAACGGCCAAACGCCCCCGGTAACCGCCCGGAGATCATGGGTTCCACTCCCTCCGTATTTTGTTAAAACCAACAAATCTGCCGGCCGAGGAGGGCGAATAAAATGATGCCATGTGTCAAACGGTCATTGAACAGAACCTGCCACGCCGCCTACCGACGATGACAAATCGTACGCTGAGTAGACTCCCACTGTGATGCCGATGTGGACGCTGACGGAGCACTGATTGGGACGCCGACTGTACTTGCTGACTCAGACGATGACGTGGACTGCCTGATGACGTGTCAAAACACTATTTGCCGGAATCTGCCATGTCGGAGTACGGAAGGCCACCTCGATCGTACGGACGAGACACGTGTCAACACATGATTGGTCCGTACAGATGAGTCATATGCCACGTGTTTGGTCGGAATTCACTATATGTGTCCGTACAGTACGGACTGCCACGTCAGCATGATGACGTCATCATCAGTACCCTCTAGGTTGACTGAAGTTTGACTGCTTCTATCTCGAGCATACGACGTCGGATTTCGACGAAACGAACGCCGTCGGAATCGTCTCGACGAGCTCCTCGCGATGACGCTGATTCCGTCATTTTCTGAGATAATTATTTTTTTCACCCTCCGGACGCCCCTGAAGCCAGTTTGACTGTAAGTTTGACTGGCCGTAACTTGCACAAACGGAGTCCTTTTTGACCCGTTCAAGTTGCGTTGGAATCAGGACGTCTTTCTCTTTCTAATGAATCTGAAATCTGGAGCATTGGGAACACTTCAATTTTCACTGAAAAATTGTCCCCGGATCAGGCCTCCCCACTGGAGAGCTGGGACCTCCGAAAGCTTGATTACTTGGAAAGTAAGTGAGGGTAAAGTTCCCTCACTTTACCAATCTCCATCCATCTTGCTTTGCTTGGATGCATCCTTTCCTTGCTGATATGTAACCAAACTCTGTCTCCAACCTGAAAATGATGATCAGTGCGATGCTTGTCATGGTGAACCTTGTATTTTGCTTGGCTCTGTTCCAACCGTGCTTCCACTGCCTGATGAATTGCTTGGACTTTCTGGATGAACTTTAAAGCCTTCTCTGCATCATGGCGTCCATCTTCAACATCATCTTTCCCAAAAGCAAAATCCATCGGTGTCTTGGGCACATAACCAAAGCATGTCTCAAAAGGAGACCTCTTAGTAGAAGAGTGTGTTGCATGGTTGTAGGCATGTTGCACATAATGAAGACTCTCATCCCACAACTTAGGAGCTTACTCTCATCTGTCCACAACTAGATGGAAGGCCGAGGTTTGGTGTCCATGAGTCCCCACAAAGTTGACCAAAATTCCCCAAGAATGGAAATCCGATACAATAGAAGTAGGTAACCCAAAATGAACCCATACAAATTGAAAGTACATATGAGCTCAGGTTCAGCAGTTGACTTGCTTTTTACATGGCATTAAGATACACATTTTGCTGACCGATCAACTACTACATACAAATAATCATGTCCCTTCCTAGACATAGGTAACCCCCCAACAAAGTCCATTGACACACTTTCCCATGGACGAGAAGGTACAGGTAGAGGTGTGTACAAACCCAATTTCCTGTTACTAGGCTTACTAGTTGCACACATAACACAACCTCTAATATACTTAGTTACAGTTTCTTGCATGCGAGGCCAATAGCAATATTTCTGCAGCTGAGTCAATGTTTTGTTTACCCCAAAGTGTCCTGCAATCAATGAGGTATGTGCTTCTCTAATCACCTGTGCTTGTTCATCTTTTGGAATACATAATTTACCCAAGTGATATAACAATTTATCCTGCACATAATAGTCTTTCTCTTCTACATGTTTACCATTCATTAAAGTAGCACAGATATCCTTAAAGTTCTCATCATTAGCATATTGTTCTTGAAAACTTTCATGAACCATAGAACTATTCTGAAGGATTATCAAAGCATTCATCATAGGAGGTCTAGAGAGCATGTCTGCTACTTTGTTATGGGTACCTTTCTTATACTTAATAACCAAATGAAACTGTTGTAGAAAACCCATCCACCGAAAGTGCCTACTTTGTTGCAGTTTAGTTTGTGAGTGCAAATATTGAAGTGGCTGGTGATCAGTGTGGATTATAGTTTCTTTCCCCATTATGTAATGTTTCCATTTTTTAACACTCTGAACTAAAGCATAAAGTTCTTTATCATCATGGGATAGTTACTTACTGCTCCTGAAAAGTTTGAGTGGTAGCAAACTGGTTTACCTCCTTGCATGAGTACTGCTCCCATGGCAAACCCACTCGCATCTGTCTCGATCTCAAATGGTTGATGTAGATCTGGTAAGGCCAAAACTGGTGCGGTGCTCAACTTTCCCTTCAAAGTGTCGAAAGCCTTCTGTTGCGGACCTCCCCACTGAAAAGTTTGCCTTTGTACTGGTTAATGCATGTAATGGTGATGCTATAAAAGAGAAGTTTGCAATAAACTTTCTCCAGTACTGAACTGCACCTAGGAAACTTCTGACCTCTGTGACTGTACTTGGCTTAGGCCATTTTACAATAGCTTCGACCTTCGCAGGGTCTAATTTCAATTGACCACTCCCTACGACATAGCCTAAGTACACTAAGGATGTCTTAGCAAATTCGCATTTAGACATCTTTACATACAATTTTTCTTTTCTCAATACATCAAAGACTTTCTTTACATGACTTACATGATCTTTCAAAGTTCGACTGAATACCTCAGATTTATCATCTTCTTTGGCTTTTACAAGCATCAATACAAAGTTTTTACTTGAGTTGACCAACCTCTTTATTTGACCAGCATTAACTAGTGTAAGATTAGTCTTCACCTTATGTGCCCGTACAATGTATTCTACCCCATCTTTAAAAAGATGATACTTATTCTCCCCCCTATAAAAGATTGCTTTTCTGTCATAAAGATAAGGACTCCCTAACACAAGCCCACAAATATCCAAAGGGACCACATCGACTTCTACCTCATCTACAAAGTTTGCAGCGATAGCAAATCTCAATTTACACTGTTTAGTTACTTTTAATTGTGCATCATTGCAAACCCATCCGAGTGGATATGGTTTCGGATGAGGTGTTGTAGCCAAATTAAGTTTCTTTACAACTTCTTCAGATATTAAGTTGACTTGTGAACCCGTATCAAACAGAGTATCAATCTTAGTGTGTTTTGTTACAACACGAATATGAAACAATTCATTTCTTTGCTTATCAACCTTAGGAGAAGATTCTTTACTTGTACTTGCACTGGCATTAGAAAAACTTGCATAAGATGAGAGAGATATACCTTTCCCTTTACCTTGGATTCCGGTAGCAACAATCTTTGTCTCATCTCCGGAGTCAGAACCAAGATCCTGTTGAATCACTGCAGTAGTCTTCTTGCCTTTATTACCTCCATATCTTTTCGGCCTCAACTCAGGATGAAGCTTCCAGCATCTCGAATCATCATGCCCCTCTTTCTTGCAATGGGAGCATGTAGGTTTCTCACCCTCTTTCTTAGCTGTAGCTGTTTTCTTCCCTTTGCCTTTATCTTTGTCTTTGTCTTTCCCTTTAGACTTACCCTCGAACTTAGATGGCTTCTTGGAAAAGTTATCACTAAAAGTATTCTTACCCCTTGACTCTATATGAGTAGCTTGAACAGACACCTCGTCTAGATTGTTGGGACTCAACATCAAAATAGTGTGCCTAAGGTAAGAATGTAAACCACCAATATACTTAAGTAATGTGTCTTGGGTATACAAGGGAACATTTAGAGTGATGGCCCGTTTTCTAAACTCATGAGTATATTCCTGGACAGACTGCCCCTTACCTAGCCTAAAGGTTTTCCAATTCATGGTTAACTGTTGCATGTAACCTAAAGGGTAGAATTGTTTCCTAAGGGCAGCAACAAACTCCATCCAAGACATATTAACTTGACCATGGCGAGCAATTTCTTCACAAGTTTTACTCTCCCACCAGGTGAGCTGTACCTCCCAACCGGAGAGTTGCTAATTGAATCCTAGAAGCATCTTCTACTAGGCCTTGTATCCTACAGTATACTTCTACTTGTTGGACCCAATCGTCTAATTTCTCAGCATTTAACTCCCCACAGTATTTAGGTAACTCAAATTTTAAATCAAGCTTAATTACAGGCTTAGACTTGCTCTTAAATGGATTTACATTAGAAGAAGGAGAAGGAGAAGGAGGAGAAGAAGGAGAAGAAGAAGAGGGAGAAGATGGAGGAGAAGGAGTTTTTGGAGCTTTCCCGTCTGTGTCTTTCTGATCTTCCTGCTTCTTGTGCTTTGAAGAACATCCCTTTTCGTGCTTCTTCTTTTCAGCATAAAGTTCGTCCACCATTGCCTTCATGTCAAGAAATAGCTTCTGGAAATCCTTGACACTGAGTTCTAAACTTTGTCCACCTTCTTTTTCTTCCATCTGTGATGGTTGATTAGCTCTTCGTCTTCCGATCTTTGGATTGTATTCTTCAAGTTCTCCTTCGCCTCGTTGCAACCTGGATCTCGTTAGCATTCAAATTGCAATACAAGCCACACACATAGCTCTGATACCAACTTGATCTATATAGGATCTAGGACTTATTGCTTACAGAATGTGTAATGTTAAAAGATCAATTATTACAACGCTTAACTTAAATGATTACAAATTTAAATGCTCAAATGAAATGAATGAACATAAATAAATAAATGCCAAGATAAACTGAGAAAGAAAAGAGAGAAGAAATAGAGAGATGAAACCACGATTGATAACGGAGTTCGTCCCTAAGGACTACGTCTCCGGGTCCCTCTCCAATGGAGGACCGATCCGATTAGCTCCAAAAATCAATTACAATGGCTTCAAGACTATCTCCTTCAAGCATTCAGCAGCATGTCATTACTCTGATATGCAGAAACATCTTCAATCTACCGAGCATTCTCTCACTATCTCAACCTGGACTTGCCAAAATCAAGGCCTTTACCCCTCCTTTTATACAAAAAAATTGCCTAATTAGGCTTAACCATTCAATTAATTGCATATCCTCCCTGATCAGCTCGTATCAGGTCTAATTTGGCTTTTGCAATCTTTTGGTTTTAGGTGGTTTAGTGGGTTTTGTTTGTTTTGGCCTTATTTGGCCATTTTGTTATGTATTCGGGTATAGACACATAACAAAAGTAACCGAGCTCCAACTATATGCGTGGAGAGTTTGGTGGCTCAACGGTCTACTTACTTTTTGGTAGCCGCGGGGTCGGCGGTTCCAACCCCGCCGGGCTCGCTTTACATTCATACCCGCACATTTTCAACATAAAAAACAAACCGCTCAGTACGTATGTTAGACGGCTTTATTTGGCACAACGGCCACCGGTGGTTACGGGCTATTTGGAGGTCACAGGTTCGAACCGAACCGACATTTTGTTGAAACAAACAAACTAGCCAACCAACCCGTAAAACCCCTCGACGGACACATGTCATGATAGAATTCGCCGTAAATGCTGACTAGACTGATTGCATGTCGCTGATGAAGCCGCTGACTGGATGCCACGTGTCAAAACACTATTCGTGGAAAGTGCTGACTATGAAAATACGTATTGCTGACTGGGTGACACATGTCAGAATGCCATTCGCAGAATCTACCATGTCTGATGCCACGTGTCTGTTGACTGTTGCCGAGTTGTCTGCCACGGGTGATGCCACGTCATCCGTACGGATGCCACGTGTCAACACATGATTGGTCCATACAGATGAGTCACTTGCCACGTGTTGGGTCAGAATTTGCCCATATATAATCCGTACAGTACAGACTGCCATGTCAGCATGATGACGTCATCATATGTACCCTCAAGTCAACCAAACTTTGACTGCCTGTATCTTGAGCATATGACGTCGGATTTCGACAAAACGAACGTCGTCGGAATTGTCTTGACGAGCTCTTCACGATGACGCTGGTTCTGTCAATTTTTGAGATGATTATTTTTTCCACCTTTTGGACGCCCCTAAAGCCAGTTTGACTGGAAGTTTGACTGGCCGTAACTTGCACAAACGGAGTCCTTTTTGCCCCGTTCAAGTTGCGTTGGAACCAGGACGTCGTTCTCTTTCTGATGAAGCTGAAATATGGAGTATTGGGAATACTTCAATTTTCACTAAAAAATTGTCCCCCGGATCAGTTACTCATGTGAAATCGTTAACCTTTCATGAAGACAAGGCAACGATCTTGCCAACCACGGCCTTCTCGGTCCCCTTTAGTCTGTGATAGCACTAACAAGTGAACGAGGCATCATAATTATCTTGTTAATGTTTAATCCCCACCCATGATTAATTACTTAGGTTATCACTGATTACTATAACTCTATGTGGGTTACCCTGACAACCCCTTTATGCACCGGTCCCCACTAGAGCCACTCTCTCTAGACACTCAAGCACAAAAAATCCAACACAGCAAGATTGTACCATAAGAAATACTAAACCAATCAAATAGTTCATCCGCGAGGCTTAACCATCTCGCCCACAATCATATGCATAACATTCACAAAGCGGTACAATCCAAGTGTACATTAACCAAAGCCAAAACATAAGAACAACATCAAATCACAAGATCGAAAATAAATAACAGTATCCCCACCTCTAGAAGTCCTAACACAACTTAAGTTCCTATAATAGGATACATCAACTCTAGGGTTTCCCACAAGACATAACCCCGAATAAAAGAAATCCACAAATGGATAAAATGAGTAAACTCGAGAGAAGGCAACTACATAAAATAATGCCATGAACAAATTACATTGAACCATAAATTTCACCAATTTAATAAATCAATTAGTCGAAGAAATCCAATTTAATACAAGAAACACATACTTTATTTCTAATTTCCAAATTTAACTATAACATTGCAAATTATGAAAATTATCTATTATTTCATACTCTCAACATTTATAACTTGTCAACATATATATATATATATATATATATATATATATATATATATATATATATATATATATATATATAATATAAATAAATACATATAAAACATATATTATAATCATCTATTTAAATCGCATTAAACAAATTAACCTAATAATCCATTGTAATTACCAATATATATATATATATATTCAAGTTAATAAAACAAAATACATTAAATTAAATTTTCAATAAATAAATAAAAACTTTATTAAAGCCGCCAGCGCAGTACCAGTGGTACTACATACCCCCTATGGGGAGGACGAAGTGCGTAGGTACTGCGTACTCCCTATGGGGAGGCCGCAGTCCCCACTGGCTCCGTACAACAGCCATAGGCTACTATGCGCAGTTAGTGGTGACTGCGCACAACAGTACCATGGGGCTGTGGGGATGGTACAGCTTTGGCCGACCATTCCCACCCCCAATATATAATTAAATTTTATTGTATTTTATTTTTACTATATTTTATTTTTCTCTTATATATAAAATTCATATTTTATAAAAGAACACGAATTTCAATAATAAATCAAATTCGCTCAGACACTTTTAAAGTATTATATATATATATATATATTTTATTAAACCCTAATTCGTACGAAAATACAGAAGAACAGGTAATAGCACACAACATTAATTAAATATATTTTATCTGATATTCATATAAACGAAATTGCACAAGTACATAAAATTTACAAATATATCCATTCCAATGATTCAAACAAATAATAATATATGTATATTTAATTTTGTATAAATCTATATATAATTATATATTTAACTAGAAATTTAGAACAACAATATAACAACAGATTTTTCAATTAACCCAATACAGATCTAACATGTAAATCCAACCTTCAATCCAAAAATGATTTTTATTTCAAAGCAATAAATTTCACTACTAAACTATATTGAAGAATTTCGAAAGGGTTTTACTAAAGGTTTCCATAGATGATTCGAGAGTTTTAATACAAACAAGTTTTCAATCACAAAACCACTTTCAAAGAAGACATAGAGAAATTGATTTTCAAAAACACAGCATCCAGATTTTGTTTATGGAACAATATAATAATAATAACTTAAAAGAAGAAAACCTGGAGTCCTTCATTCGATGTAGAATCCCTCCTGTAGCCTCTTCTCGATTTCCTGCCTGCAGCTCTCTTCTGGATCTATCTTTTCTTCAAAATAATTCTTTTTTACCCAGAAGCACCAAACAAAGCTATTTTTCTTTTCTTTTCTTTTACAGATCAAAACAACAAAAAAATCTTTGTGTGTGAAAAACTCTCTCATAATAAAAATAAATAAAAATCCATAAAGCTCTTCAACTTTTTTCCTCAAAAATCCTCTTTACTCATTGGTCCTTTTTCTGCTTTTAAAAGTACACCTTATCTACAATTTTAATTAAAATTTAATTATTTACTCAAGATATTATCCACACAAGATTTTCTAATTTAATATTAAGAAAAAGATAATATTTAATTATCATCATCAATATTTATTTAATTTAATTCCTTACACTTTTAATTAATTAAATAATTTTTTTAATTGCAATATATATTTAAAATTCAACATGTAACTAACTCACAATTAATTAAAGCAATACGACCACATTAATTAGTCTTATAAAATAAGATTAATTAAATAACTACTAACCATCAATAAAATAATAATCAACAATGAAACTACACAAAGATAAGGACAAAACCTCAATCATGACACAACAAAACTCGAAATAGGATGACGGACTTGGGACGGGGACACTTCCAAATCAACTCCCTTTTTCAACATTTTACCCATTGGGTTAATTTAATGCTCGCCCTATCCTACCGAAGCAGGTGGAATCGAGACTTTATACCTGCAATTCCTGCATACCAATAAACGTCAAGTAACACATATATATAATCAAAAACATGATATCGTGAGAAGGAATTACAATGTAGCAGGGCACTCGTAAACGAGTGGTGCTACACTGTCCTCTCACCACATCTATTCTAACAATTATAATATCAATGATGAAATAACATTTCTAAACTAACTGATCATATGATAACATGATTACTTATCTACTGCATCATAATATAATACTGAATCCAATTAACATCATCATAGAATCATAACATCGGCATATATAATACTAAGGAAAAACCATTGCATAATCAAATAATCTAACACCACACAAAGTATCATAATAATGTCAAATGTAGCAATCAACTAGACTATGCATCCATACACACCAAGCCGGTGAACTAATCACCATCACAAACCAGTATCACACTAACACATAATAGTAACAAATAGTAGCAAAGAATATCAACAACATGGGGGTATTACACTACTAATGGGATACTAATTGATCTCGTTTGTGTAGAGAACATGATCATTGAAGAATTTCTATTTGTGCATGAACTCTATCAAGATACATATAACAAACTGAAAGTATGGATCAAAACACATAATGGTTTTGCTTGTCTTGCAATGGGTTCGATAATTCTCCCTTTAAAAGTCAGACCGAAAACATGAAATGTCCCATTCACCATCATACTGTCATTGGACCAATTTCATGTGAAGTTAAGCTAACCATGGCTTTTCTCCATGAATGACACATAAGGGATTCTTAGCTATCCATACTTCATAACCAAAGACCCTTATATATGACACATAAGGGCTTCTTAGCTATCCACACTTCATAAGGTGTTTTTTCAACAATAGTTGAACAAAAATATCTATAGTATGAATAATTAGCTTGACAATAAACATGAAATCCTCATGATCAATATCCATGATTATATGCTAACTACTAGGTTGAGCCATAAAGGAAAGAAAATAGAGAAAAATGAATACAAGACCTAGAGATACAAAGATAAAATGAAATAAAAGGGAAAACCCATCTTAGAATAGATATTTCTTGATCTACTATTTGTAAAAGTAACCCAACTTTATTAAATTGAAAAAAAACTATCATTGGAACCCTTGTCAATGAATATAGTTGTATCATAGACCGTGTTTTAATTTTAGAGTTAATTTATTTAAATAAATAATCCTTTCACCAAAGTTATACACAATCTAAGTATTTTTATATACTCTTTGCAATGATTTCTACTAATCTATTTTTTAAAGTATTTGAGGAATCTTTGTTACTTTATAATTCCATACATTAGTCATGAGAAACAATTGGTGATTTCGTTTTAAAGGAAATAAGAAACTACAAAATTATATTCAAGGAGTTATAATTTATGGTGGCATTTGTAAATATGCATTCCAAGTAATACATTTGTTAGTCTCCTCAATTTTATGTTTATTATTTTGAATTGATCAAGGAATATGTTAAAATTATGATTTTGATGCAACAACCCTAAAATTTACTATAATCATTATTTTAGTAAGGGGCACTTCTTAAGGTGCTACTTTTATCTCTATCTCAATGTTTTTATTGAATTATTAAATATTATGTTAATTATATTATAAAATTTATATTAAGATCCTTTTTAGTTATATCAAATAATCAATATTTAGAAGTTATAGATGATAAGCAAAGACAAATGGTATAAAATTTAAGTATTATTAAAAATAATTACTCTCAAGAGTATCTAAAAATATATGTTTTGAAGCTATAAACTACAATAAAAAGTTGTTGGAATATATTTTAATCTTAAGTGGTGGAATGATTATGACCATTTACAAGGTCT
This sequence comes from Sequoia sempervirens, assembly GCA_007258455.2. Lineage (NCBI taxonomy): Eukaryota > Viridiplantae > Streptophyta > Pinopsida > Cupressales > Cupressaceae > Sequoia > Sequoia sempervirens. The sequence continues at coordinate 258,748 of VDFB02252945.1, read as the reverse complement.
TACTATAATATTCTCTTCATTTGGTCAACAATATGATTATTAAGAATAAAAAATAGATGACATTGTAATTCATCTTGGTTTCGATGTGGGTATCATTGCTTGATAAGTATGGGTTACCTTTTATACAAATTTCCATTTGACATGTCCATTTGTTGTGTGTTTCATCAATAGATAATAATGAATGTTAATTGAATTTAATATTTAGCTTGTTCTAAAATTCTATAATGGTCATTCAAAATTTGTGGAATTCATATGTCCTTGCAAGCTCATTTGGTTAGTGTATTATATAGGGGTAAAAAATTAAGGAAATTCTATGTAGGATAGAATATTAAATATGTTACCCTTTTCGACATGGTATTCTCATAATATTTTACTTTATTTCCTTGGATATCATTACCTATGGATGTATACATTTTCAACCATCTTAACATGTTCAAAACACTTTTGATTCACCCTAAATGGACATACTTGAAATGATACAAGTTAATTCCTTAAAAAACATGAGAGAATAAAAATAGAGATAAAAATATGAATTTAGTAATACAAATAATGATAATAACAAATGATATACCCTAAGGAAACCCTTATTGGGTGAAAATTCCAATAAGAGGGAAAAAAATGCTCCTCATTCCATTATCACAATGTCTTACAATGTCTCTATGAACATTTGGAGTTTTTATATAGTCAAAAAATACACTTCTCACACCTACCATATACATATGCCACTTATAAAACCTTTCTCAAAATAAACACGAAAAATGAAAAACACACAAGTTCCAACTTCATGTGCAACATTATATAGTATTCCTCCATCCTCCCATGATGCTAAAATGAAATAATGAACATAAAAGAAAGAATTCAAATGATAAAATCCTTCATATTTCACATTTATTCTTCATAGTAGGGAAATCCCTTCCTCTAACACAGAGGAAAAATATTTACATCATGGTTGATGGTGAAATTGTTGCTTGCACAAACCATTATTTATTTTCATTTTATTTTGGTTACTTCATCTTGAAGAATGTTCTCATTTTCCAAAGACTACACAAGATTCTCTTGATCACCTCAAGCACTCTTTTGAAAATAATATAGTCCCTCTTTTTCAACAACACTTGAAACTTCAATGGATTCATGATTCTAAGGAACTAGATGAATCTTGACCAAAGTGGATGTCTAAATCATGTGATTCCTCCATTAGGAGGATTTGGTCTCTAACATCATGCTTCCTCAACACATAGAGAAGTGTATATCAAAAATTGTCAATATTTAATATATATCCTTTAAACGCATCCATTTTATCCATTCATGTGACTATCCATACAAGCCATACAACACATCATTTACACTAAAGAATAATTGAATGACTTTTCTTATAATTTAAATAAGGTCTATGACCAACTATTCTTCAATGAGGGGGTAGCATTTTGGATTGAATAGATGGGTCAAATTTTAGTGCAGCTACATACCCTCTTCTCATTGATCCTTCTATGAAAATAGTGTAATACCCCTCATGTTACTGCTTGTTCTTGACATTCTCTGTGGTTTTGTTTGGCACATTGTGGTTTTGATGATACTGTTGATATTATGTTGTGGTAGCTTAGACTGTTACTAATTATATTGCTCTTATGATGACATGGATATTATTTTTATTACGATTATTTTGATGGAGTTATTTGGAATGCAGTAGACTAGAGAATAATAATTTATGATGTGATGCAAAGTAATGTAATTTTATAATGCATTAGATGATGATATGTTTGGTGAGGGGACAGGTAGCATCACTCGTTCGCGAGCGCCCTGCTACACTGCAAATCCTTCTCACGATGCTTTGTAATTGATTATATGTATATATGTTGTGTATCACCTTGTTGGATGTAGGCTTTGCAAGAATAAGATTCGATTCCACCTATTTCGATAGGTCTGGGTGAGCATTGAACCAACCCAACGACAGGAAGTTGAACAAAGGTGACATGGAAGTAACTCTGTTCCAAGTTGTCAACTGTCTTGTACCTTTTTGGTTTGTGCATAGCCATTTTGTTGTTACGTTGGTCTTTGCATGTGATTGTGATTTTATGACTTATCTAATGTGGTGTATGGTTTTATGTTGTGATTTAAATAATTAAACAATTAATAAAATAAAAACATAAAATAATAAATAAATAAAGCAATAGATAAATGTTAGTAGTAGTTGTAAAAATATTAAATTTATTTTGAATCTTGCAAATGGTTGATTTTAATTATTTTAATGTGCAAGTAATTATTCAATAAAGTATTGTGGAGATGATAAATAAATAAACAAATAAAAGTTCAATTTCATGGATTTAAATCTATTTAATTTTTAATCAAATGCATGATAAAAGAAAATGAAATGCAAAAAGGCAACAAATGAATATTTGGGGGTAACAATTATTTTTCATTTTATTCTTGTGACGTGACCTCTGGTATTCATGGGAAGAGGAAATTGAAAGGGTTTCCTGGGTATTGATTTTATTAAGGGGTTTTCTTTGTTGGGGAAGGCTATTGTTGGAATTCTGGAGAAATTTTGCTTTCAACCATTTTCCGCCATTGCATTCTTGTTCTATTTTCTGGAGAAATCATTGAAGAAGAAGGTTGGGTTTGAAGGAGGATTGTGATCTGTTGCTGGAAACAATCGGTAGCGAGGAATTAGTTCTGCAAGAGGGATAAAGCTTCTACAGATCTTCAAACACAGGACGCCAGGTTCTTTTCATTTTTTAATTATTTATTTTCTGTAGCATCAAATAAAATAGAAATTGTTTCTCTGTGTATGAAATTTTCATCTAAGGTTGGAAATCAAATGTTTGTGGAAAGAAAATCTATTGGATTATTATTTATTCAATGGAAATTTAACTGGGGATCGGGAAGGCTATTTGTTAAAAAGGAATTTTTGTTGGGTTCTGGACTGTTTATAAAAAAAAAGAAATTTTGATTGAAATCTGGAAATGAACAGTTTTACTGTAGTTTCGTTTTAAATAATATATATATACATGTATAAGGAACAATTTACTTTCAATGAATTTCGTGATATGATGAACGCCTCCAAACATGCACAATAAATTGTACAGTGTATATGTTTATCTTTCCCTGTTTTCGAAATGTTCAAATTCCAGATATATATATGTATATATATATATATATATTAGATATATATAAATATATATACACATATATTTATACATATGTAAATATTGAATGAAAATTTAATTCATTGAATCTCGTCATATTTCGTCGGCACTGTTAATGTTATTTTTTGGTATTATAAAATTGTGGTGAGTGGTGGTTCGGCCTCGGCCGTACCCACCACCCCCTACTTCTGTATGTGCACAGTCGCGAACTATCCACGGCAGTCCTTGGACCGTGAAACAGTGGTAGAGTCATTTATCCCCGTGCATTGTATTTAAATTCCCATTCAAGTGATATATGTTTATTTTGTTAAACGAAAATTCTATTTTAAATTTTAACCTGCGTGTATACTTTTATAAATATATATGTATATATATATGTATATATATATATATATATATTATATATATTTATTAATTCATTTAATTAGATTTCACTGATTTAACTGTTAAATTAATTTAATTAATTCTGTCTTTAGACAGATTGTTTCTTTTTCTGGTTTAAATAAAATAAAATTTTATTATAGTGAAAATATGGAAATAGAAAGGAATTTTTGTTAATTTGTTAAATTATGAATTTTGATAGGATAATCTAGTCAAAAAGACAATTTGTGAATATATGTCAGCATTAATAATTTAGTTCTTGTTTTTAAGTGTGTATATTGTGGAAATGGAATTTAGTTTGGAATTAAATAAGTTATCTTTTTATGAAGTTGAGTCTTGTAGGCTTGTTGGGTTCGGGACATTGTCAGTTCATTGATGTGGGAACCCTGTTAATTTGTGAAAGTATGTTGAAACTATAGTCTTCCAGAGGATTGTGATTTTGTTGAATTTATATCTTTTCATCTTGAGTTTCTGTTAAGTTAAGTATTACAAATGGGGTGTACCGAGTTATGAGATTTTGTTATGGTATTTAATTTGTGAGATGAGTTATGCCTCGTGTAATATTTTTGTTGTTGCATTTCGATGTTTATGAATGGAATGGTACAACCCCTGTTTCTTTTTGGTTTTGGTTGGGTCTCTAGGGAGAGTGGCTCCTTATGGGGGCTGGTGCCCCGCTTAAGGGGAAGGACACAGGATAACCCACGAGTGAGTTATTAATCAAGTGAAAACCTAATAATTAACTTAGGAGGGTTGGGTAGTAACATCATTATAAGATTTAAAAAAAATGGATGCCTCGTCTTCATTAGTGCTTCCGTAGACTAATGGAAGGCTGAGAAGGCCGTGGTTGGCAAGTTCGTGACCTCGTCTTCACGAGAGGTTTACGGCTCCGCATGAGTCACCCTATGGACCGGCGCCTCCAGTTGGGAGGAAGGGCACAGGACAGCCATAGATGGGACCGACGCCTCCAGTTGGGAGGAAGAGCACTGGACAGCCCATGTAGGACTATGCGATGACACTCTCCCCTAGTTGCCCATGTGTTTACTTTATTGTGTTCCTCTGGAAGTAGGTTATGGGAGTTGGTTTAGATTGTTGATATATGGATTTATCTTGATTTATGATTATAGCCTTAATATATCTTTGGTGTACTTTGTGGTCTTGTATGATCTCATTGATATTTATGACCTTGTATTTTTATGGTACTGTGTTATGATGTTATTGTTTTGTTTCATTGCTTTTTGGAGTATTGTGTTATGGTTCTATGTTTGGTACTCCTTGTATGTTTGTACTTCAGTTGATAGTATTGGTCGGAGTTACTTCTCTGTCACCTTTTAGCACAGGGGTGGTCAGGTGGAACGTGCTCCGCTCACCGTTGGGTTCCCCATCAACGTTCGTTGGCTCAGTCTCATCCAGTTGAAGATTTGTTCCAGTTGATCTCTTTGCATTTTGATAATCTTGTATTTTGTATTCATCCCACATGATTGGGAATCATGATGTAAACTATATTGATATGATGTAAAATTTGAAAGATGTTGTAATGTAGTTATCAACTTTGTAACTTTATTTGGCTATGTGATTTCTCATGGTTTTATCTTGTGATGGAATCTATGTATATATATATATCTAATGTTGTCATTTATAGTTCCTTTTGATATCTTATGAGTTGATGTTTTGTAATGTTTATTTTGATGTGACCTCGTGTGCCCCAAAGAACATAGTCGGTTATGTTATTTGTATTGTAATGAAATGAAGTATATGTGTATGTTTATGATCATTTAATATTTGGTATATTGATTATTTGTTTTTCTTTAAAAAAAAATTATTTGCGTTCTTTATTTGTTTGTTCTTTGGGGCTTGCATGACAGGCGTTACAAATAGCCCATGAAATATCCATGCTTATTAGAGTAAAATCATGTAAGAAACTAAAAATATTGTTTGTGTAGATTCCTCAACACTCTTCATTTTAAATTTTGTGCCTCGCATGCACCTCTTTTCATCTTATGCTACTTTACATGACATTACCTCTTTATCATTGCCCACCATTGTACACTGTATTACACCATCATATGCTATTGCACATGCCATTTTCCCTTATTCATTTTTCATTTGCATGCTTGACTAAGCACATCACAACATAGGATGATTGGTGACTTTAGCAACATTATACATGGAAAAATTCTAACCATGTAACATAATGTAAAAATTAGGGAGCATGATCGATATGACAATTGAAATTCAATGGTTCACATTGGGTCATTACAACTTCTCTCTTTCTTGTTTGTAAATATATTGAATTATATAAAACCATGCACCATTCACATTAAAAAGGGTGTTGTTATTAATAGCACATGTATTAAATCATAAAATTAAATTAGTTGGTTTTATTTCCTCCTTTTAATCATAAGAATATTCATCCCTTGTATTTTTTATAAATAGCCATTGTACCTTATTCATTCTATTTATGAATAGAAGTAGCACATTTGTTAAAGTGTTTTTCTTTGATCATGTGAGACAACTAGTCTTCTATATTTATTTTTATTTTTTGGTAATCTATAAACCCCATCCTTCTTGGGAGTAGTTAATTTTTTTCTACACAATACATGGGATTGAGATAAATTATGTGTTCGACCTTTATTTAGATTTAGATTGGTAAGATAATGTTTTTTAGCATGGCTTGTGCTAGGTGAGGCCACAAATGAGGGACCCCATCCCCAACATGAACACATTGTATTAATGTGAATATTCCAAACCCAAAAACTTAGTAGCCTAGCAAGGGCACAAATCCCATGCGCACACTAGTTGAATGAGGGTTTCAGACACAAATTCATTGACGTGAATGACAATAACTTCAACGTAAAGGTTAAAATCCATGAGCACAATGGATGAACAAGGGAAAAATTTCCGCGATCATAATGGTTCAGTAGGGGTTTGAACCTTGGTGGCTACAACAATAATGCCATTATTTAAGCATCATATTATACCATGAACGATGCTATTAGAGATTTATTTATTTATTTTATAAGTATAGATATAAATATAAATCAAGAACTCAAGAGTGATATTGATACCTATCACTAGAGGGAAGATATCTATGAATAAAAAGTGTGAGGATTTCCAAGATCCTTGAAATGCTTAAGAATATGACACGAAAGATTCCATAATGAAGAATAAATAGATATTAAAAAGGAGATATGTTAAATGGAAATAATTTAGACCAAATTGAACCCATTTTTGAGAATTAAAGGAAGGAGTGTTCCATAAAATAATCAACAAAATATTTCTCAACCTTGAATAATCTCTTTTAAGAGTAATGTAATGACTAGTAATGGAAGGCTTTATAGAAACCTAGAAAATGGTTAAGATTTCATAATGCTAATAATATAAAATAAATAAAACCTAATAACTTTGCTCACAACGGCAAGATATTGCAATATGACATTGTAAAAGGTGTGAGGATATAAGAGAATGCTAGAAAATTGCAAGAAGATGAAATCTTTTTGTATAAAACTAGTCATGTGGTTGTGAGAGCCAAAAATCATTCAAGATCACATGCAATGTTTGGTAAGGTTGGAAAGGAAATCATAAGGATGATTGTTGGAGGTGTAGAGACTCAATCTCAAGGTTGGTTAGAAATACGAAGCATCATAAAATGCCTTTATTTTGACTATCAGAAAGAACTTACACAATTGGACCATTGAGGTAAGTTAGTACAACTACACAAATGTTTGCATAATTAGGCTTTGGTATGAGAATAATAAAACTCAAAAGCACTAAAATAGTCATAACATAATAATTTTTGTTTTCATTTTGATCATAAAAAGATAAAGAGGATGGTCTAAAATACATCCTAAAACACACTACAAAACTCTTGTGCTAAGATATGTACAAATTGTCATGTCAAAATTCTAGGCCATGCAATTTTACACATTACATGTTTTTGCAAGTTCTAAGTTGAATTCATACTTTTTTGTATGGTTGATTTAATATAATTTTACTCATCTTTATGAGTTATTTGGAATTATGTTTATGTTATCCTTCAAACATAATGTTTAAGTTGGTTGGGCCAAGCTTTGAAATCCTTCTAATGTACATTTCAAAAATTTCTAATTTTTTATTTCGTAAATGAAAATGTCACACACACATTGTCTACTTATAGTTTGGTTATGGATCATAATAAAGTATATATTCAATATCTTGGGATAATGAAACCAAATTCATTTTAGATAATAAAGACATGGATAAAAACTTCTATGACTTCTTCAACTTCAAAGTGAAAAGTTTGCATGTTTAAAATTTTATTATATATGTCAATAGTTAAATAAAACACATAAATTCATACCAAAATTAAGTATATCACTATCCTATCTATGAACTTATATGGTGTATCTAGATAATGTATGTTCATATTGTTATATTATATATCTTGATTGTTTATTGAGTATTGTAGTCAACCTTAATGTATCTATTATTTATATGGTACACAACACATTGGTGTTGTATAAAAGTAGATTGTGATAATAAGTAAACTTTGGGTATCCTATAAATAATGGTGTTACTACCAATGTGCATACTACAAGAAATAAATAGATATTGAAAAGGAGACGTGTTAAATGGAAATAATTTAGACCAAATTGAACCTAGTTTTGAGAATTAAAGGAAGGAGTGCTCCACAAAATAATCAATAAAATAATTCTCAACCTTCAATAATCTCTTCTAAGAATAATATAATGACTAGCAATGGAAGGCTTTCTAGAAATCTACAAAATGGTTAAGACTTCATAATCCTAATAATATAAAATAAAGAAAACCTAATAACATTTCTCACAATGGCAAGATATTGCAATATGACATTGTAAAAGGTGTGAGGATGTAAGAGAATGCTAGAAAATTGCAAGAAGATGTAATTTTTGTGTGTAAAACTAGCCATGTGGTTGTGAGAGCCAAAAATCATTCAAAATTGCATGCAATGTTTGGCAAGGTTGGAAAGGAAATCACAAGGATGATTGTTGGAGGTGTATAGCTTCAAACTCAAGGTTGGTTAGAAATGGGAAGCATCATCAAATGCCTGTTTATCAGAAAGAACTTAGACAATTGCACTATTGAGGGAAGTTAGTACAACTACACAAATGTTTGCATAATTTTGCTTTATTATGAGAATAATAAAACACAAAAGCACTAAAATAGTCACAAAGTGTAATGAATATTTTTTTGTCATTTTGATCATAAAAAAGACAAAGAGGATGGTCGAAAATACATCCTACAACACGTTACAAAACTAGGTGCTAAGATATGTACAAATTGTTGTGTCAAAATTCTAGGCCATACAATTTTACGCATTACATATTTTTGCAAGTTCTAAGTTGAATTCATATTTTTTTGTATGGTTGATCTAATATAATTTTACTCATATTTATGAGTTATTTGGAATTATTTTTATGTTATCCTTCAAGCATAATGTTTAAGTTGGTTGGGCCAAGCTTTGAAATCCTTCTAAATTATTTCAAATTTTCTATTTTTTTATTCATAAATGAAAATGTCACACACATATTGTCCACTTATAGTTTGGTTATGGATCATAATAAAGTATCTATTCAACATCTTGGGATAATAAAACCAAAACAATTTTAGATAACAAAGACATGGATAAAAATTTCTATGTCTTCTTCAACTTCAAAGTGAAAAGTTTTGTATGTTAAAATTTTTATTATATATGTCAATGGTTAGATAGAAACATAAATTCATACCAAAATTGAGTATATTACCATCCTATCTATGAACTTATATGATGTATCTAGACAATGTATTTTCATATTGTTATACTATATATTTTGAATGTTTATTGAGTATTGTAGTCAACCTTAATGTATCTATTATTTATATAGTATACAACACATTGAAATTGTATAAAAGCATATTGTGATAATAAGTAAACTTTAGGTATCCTATAAATGATGGTTGTACTACTAATGTGCATAGTACTAGAAATAAAAAAGGTAATGTTCCTTTTAAAAAAATTAATAATGCATTTTTATGTGACTTATTACACAATCGATCATTAATAAGCTATGTTATTATTGGAAAGATACGTATTAAAATAATATATAAGTATACGATTAATACTAATTGTGACACTCTTGGATACCTTTCAATATAATAATTAATGTTAGTAAATTAAAATATAACTATGATTTCTAATAATGAGCATTATACACAAAAAAGTAATTAAATGGTTTCTTTTATTTTTTAGGAATAATGCATTTTAAAAAACATGAAAGCATATAAAAAGTGTCATCAAATGGCTAGAAGACAAATATTTATTGTTCACCAAGTACTAAATATAATAACTTTGCAAAAAAACATAAAAGTATACTATTTAATGATAGGTTCATATACGCACGCGTGTGTGTATTGTTAGTCATTTGATAACATCTTTAGGTCCGTTTACTAATGTATATAAACTAATGGCCATGTATTCATGTTGACAACCATGTTTATCTGTTTAGATAAATTAGTTAGAATATTGTACAAACTTAAACATAATATTTTATTTTAATTTTGGTATATCTTAAGACATAATCTTTATTTGCAATGAGCATATTATCTCATGTTCCATATAAAATTAAATTTTGAATATTATTATTTTAATACTTTTAAATAAAAAAATGAATATATTTTAATACCTATGTTAAGTAAAATTAAAACAACCATATAAATAATAATTATTATAACAATATTGACTATTGATTTATATTTTAATGTTTAAACAATAATAGGAATATTTATTAAATCAAACTATGAGAATATACACTAACTACTGAATCTTCTCTTTGGCTTAAAAAATACAGACAACTAAACATGTAGTAATGCAGCAATGCTGTCTTCGTAATTACTTGCAATTAAAGTAAAGTTATTTATTTGTTACAAGATTCTAGAAGATTCATCTTTGACTATTAAAATAATATAGGCGTAGTTATATAATAAACAAGGAAATTTGCCAACTCCTAAACATTAATTGTTCCAAGTAAAGAGAAACGTTTTCAATTTCTTAATTATATTTTCTTAAGTTCGAGTGTAAATATTTGATTGGTCGTGATAATGTTCCCCTCGATCTAATATAATTAAGATTTTCATTATCTTGAATTTATTCCCACTATTATTATTAAAACATATTATTCTGTCGCAGGTTCGTATTCCAAGAGAAGTTTGCTAAGCAAGCAAGGACAGTTGGCTTGCACAGAATTCATCAACATTTTAAATTCCTCTCAGATTCGAATCTTTATAGGGCAATTAAATATTAATATGAAGAGTATGGAGGTGTGCATTTTGTATTTTGATTTTTGTTTTATTGTAATAAATATATTGTCTTGGCATTTATTTGGAATATGATTGATATAATTTTAAATTTTATTGTTTATTGGTTTAGCTCAGTTTTTAATACTTTGGATTAGTTTTTATTTTAGTTATTTATATATTTCAAATAAATTATGAACGTGCATTTGTTTTTTATAGAATTGTGATTATATTCTTGTTTATCCAATTCAAACATGTTTATTTTTTAAAACAATTTGTAATTATTATTTATTGATTTATATATCTAATATTTTAGATTGTGTGATTATAATATTATATTTTAAGAAATTTTAGAATTTTTGTAATTATTTATTTTAAGAAGATCAAGTCAAATTAATTTTGATCAATGGAAAACATTCATTACACTAGTATTTGCATGTTTTGTCAAAAATTCATTATACTAGCATTTATATATTTTGTCTTATGCATCTTTGATCCCTGTCAAATCGACAAAGAGGTTTAACTCGCAATGAAGTAAGTTCCATACTTTCCTTTACACATAATAAACTGCAAATGTGCTTTCAAACATCCGATTTGTTTTAGACGCTGTTTCAATGAAATACAAACATATTTGAAGAGCATTGCAACAAAGAATAAAATAGTGCATAGAAAAAGTGTCTAGAAGCTAAACCACAAGTTTGTCCTAGTCCTAAACAAGTTCACGCTCACATATTAGAATACTCACAACCAAATAAGCACAAATGCAATCCTAGAATTTTGAACTCAATTGTTGAACACATCATACACCAAAACCTCCTTTACAACACCTTAAATCTGGAATTATATAATTGTCTCAACTCATATTAATTTCTGTTTGATTACTAGTTAAATGATTTATCATTAATTAGAAAATAAATGAACAAATTAGAGTAAAAAAATAGGTGACTTCATCCCTTTGTATTGTGGGAGAAGGAATGAGGGGTTAAATTAGATGACTTTATTTTGTGCATTTTTGACGTAAAATACAATCTAAGTCACAAATTTCTTTTTGTAAGGTGTACCTAAATGAGGGGAGAAATTTTGGATCGACTTTTACATTTTCTACAAATAAAATTAGATGAATTTGAGAATTATGACTAATTTAAGTGTAGATAGAAATAGATGTAGTTAAGAATTATATGTCAATTATATCAATAGAAATAATTATACTCTTTTTATTACATAAGAGATAACGTAATCATTATACTGAAATAATTGTATCATAATTTAATTAGTATTCAATGTAACTGATTTTTTTGACTTAATATACTATATTCTCTGACTATTATTAAATAAGATATTTAACCATTAAATAGAGCAGTCAGAAATAAATAAATAAATAAATAATACCAACCATTTATTAAAAAAAATCTTTAGAAGTGACCTGAAATTTTACTCGTCTTTTACCTCTTTTACAACGCCCGTAAGTAGATCCTCCATAGGTTCAAATCATTTCAGAATAAACATTGATTTTTCTTAGGTAAAGACTCACCATTAGACACTAAAATACACCAAGTTGGAGGTAGCTTGCCTAACTAGAAGATGAGGGCACGTTGAATGGAAGACGGGCGCGTGCTGTTTGCTTGGGCTCCATCTGAAACTCTCTCGTAATAACCATTAGTTAGTTGGGGCAAAGAGACGCGAGAGGACCACGTCACTTGCGTACTTGAAATCTCTTTTTCTCCACTCGATTCAAACGCCAAACTGGTGCGTTCACACCACACGAATCCAAACAAGTTCCTTCACACCACCTACCCCCGTGCGCCTCCCCGCCTATATAAACATCCGCCCTGCACATCCCCAAGCTTGGTAGAGGTCTTCGCAAGATCTCTCCAACACAAAATTGGGCAAGAAAATCGAAACATTTGCCTGTGATGTGCTCTGAAGCGTATTAATCCGATCAAATCAGGTAAAGTTTTCGAGAATGGCGGCCTCCAGATGTCTGTACCCCGGCCCAGCAAGAGCAGGGGCGCCCGTCAAGGCGACGGCGCCGCGGGCGTGCCGGCCCATCTCGTGCAAGGCAACGGACGGCCTCAAATCGAAGACGACGACGCATCAGAAAAGCGCAGAGAAGGCGGTGGTGGAGCGGCTTGAACGAATATTCAGGCACTCGGAGAACAAGCCGCGGGCGCCCGAGTGGGCGGTGCGGGAGGGGAAGCCGGTCCGCGTGGCGTACCAGGGCGAGTGGGGTTCCTACTGCCATGAGGCGGCAGTGCGGGCCTTCGAGCGCTGCGACGCCGTCCCCTGTCGCGGCGGCATGGAGTCGGCCTTCGAGGCTATAGAGAATGGCGCCGCCGACCGAGCGGTCGTTCCGGTGGAAAATTCCCTGGACGGGGTAATCGATCGGAACTTAGACCTGCTACTGAGGCACCCGCGGGTTCACATAGTAGGTGAGTTGCTCCTACCCATAAACCACTGTCTGTTGGGCGTCCATGGAATGGAGCTCAAACGGGTTGTAAGCCACCCGCAGGCTCTCGACCACTGCCGCGGCCGCCTCCGCCGCCTCGGCGTAGAGGTTGAGGCCGTTGAAAACCCGGCGACGGCGGCGCGGTTCGTCGCGGAGAATGGGGTTACCGACACGGGCGTTATTGGCAGTATAATCGCTGGACGTGAATTCGGGCTCCGTGTGGTGGAGCAAAATATGCAGGACGATTCCTCCAATACGACCAGGTTTTTCTTGTTGGGGAATTCTAAGGTTTGCTCTTCTTCCAAGACGACGGTGGCGTTTTCTCTGGAGGGCGGCGCCGCGGATCTGTATAAGGCGCTTTCGATATTTGCCCTAAAAGGTATTAAGGTTTGCAGTATTCAAAGTCGCCCTCGGAAAGAAAATCCCCTGCGTATTGTTGATGGCGGGGACGGAGCAAGTTTCAAGTATTTTGGGTACGTTTTCTTTGTGGATTTAGAGGCTTCTGATGCCGATCCGGCCGTAGAAAGCGCGCTGGACCAGCTTAAACAGATTACTCACTTTGTGAGAGTTTTGGGGAGCTATAACAGCCATTCATAGTTTACTGCTTTCCCGCTGCTCTTGGTTGGTGTGTATAGATGTCTGATTACGTGACAAGATGCTTGGTGGGTTTCTTGTACAGGTGTCTGTGTGAATACGTCTTTGTACTAGTAGGTGTTTGATATTTTTTTCTTTACTGTTGTCCATTTACAGAAACCTTGCAGCCCTCGGTCTGTTTGATCTGTAGGTGGTTGCAACAATGGCCCTAAGGTCACGTCTGTATAATGTATCAGACAAGATCATGATAAATACATTTTTTTTTTTAAGTATCAAGTGATTATATTGTATAAAGTAATGAATATGATGTGTAATTGTCAAATTAACATTTTACTCTTACATGATTTTAAACACAATTTTTTTGAAACAAAGAGCTGATTATCTGAAAGTCCAATACAGCAGCAGCAAATTCTGGTTGTGGTAGAAATATTAAACTAATATTGTATTATCTGAAAAGTTTAAAAAAAAAAAAAAAAAAACTGTTACAGCAAGATTATAAACAGCTGTAAACTACAGCAAGGTAAGAAACAGATTCTCTTTTTAGAAAAGATTTATCATATCTAATCTTTATTAATTTTTAAGGTTTGCTTCGACTTGTTTCTCTATACTTTGATTTCATTTGTTTGAAATAACATATAGAGTGAACGACATTTAAAATTACATGGAGAGTGAATGACATCTAGAGGTGGATATAAGATAATTATGGCTAAAGAGTTGGGAGGTTGGGGGAAATAAATGATACAAGTAAAATAAAATATATATTACAATAATAGATAAGATATATAGATCTAAGAGTTTAAAAAAATTGATATTTAATTTATAAATAATATAAGTCACTTTTTATTAAATATTATAAATGAGGTCATGATTATGTGTCAAATTTGTTGAACATGTTTACAAGTTTAGAAGACATGTTTAATAGCTTTTGTCTTGATAAGTAGGACGCATTTTCCACAACGTGTCAAATTGTGATACTGTTATCAAGATTCAACCGTGTAGTTTTACGAGTCAAACTCATTGACCCATGTTTCATGAGTAGTGGTTCACAAGAGCCCATCTCTCATGATAATGAATGGTCCACTTAACACTCATTGCATCTAGGTGATGCTCACAGAGGTGAAGCACTGGGCCTTCTCGGGAGGTCACCCATCCTAGTACTACTCCACCTCAAATCGCTTAACCACAGAGTACTACTCCAGCTCAAGCGCACTTAACCACAAAGTTTCCTCCAAGGTTAGACCCACTTGGCTTGCAACCCCATTTGCAAAACCTTAAGCAAGTGGTGTGTCTTATGAGGCATTCATTATAGAGCCCCTTTAGCTCATCAATTGATAAGTAGGAGGTATTTTCCACAGCATGTCAAATTGTGATATTGCTATCAGGATTCAACCGTGTAGTTTTACGAGTCAAACTCTTTTTTATCTTCTTTATCTTGGTCAATGATATAAAAAGAATTTGATGAGAGCATTCAATTGATCACATGCTTCTTATTCTCTCTTTACATCGGGAAAGGAAACATGTGCTCTTGTTTGCACTATGATGAATGTTGTGACATATAAGTTGAAAAATTAATCTCCTATGTATAGTTAATAAATGCATTTGTCTCTCCTCCTTCTATGATGCCTTTTGTTTGTAAAAATAAATAAGAACTTTTATGGATGAGTGAATCTAACTTAATGAATATAAGGAATATATCAATTTCTCCTTTCTTGTTGAAGTCTTCCATTGTGATGCATGTTTGTCCTACATTCTGTTGAATGTATTCTTAGGTAGATATAGATTGAGACAACTCTCTACCTATGTGAATCTCTTGTGTTGGTGCTTCTATTTTGGAGATTGTGTCACATTGAGATTCTTGCTACTCCATCCTTATCAAGATTATATGGTATCCTTATCTTTGTGTGTCTCACCTACACACCTCATCTGAACATGATTCGGTGCTTATGTTCATGTTGTCAAGGATATGACATCATTTATGTGTATGTGTGCTTGTTGCAATATTGCTTACATTTTGTGAAAGAAAAAATGTGTTTAGTGTGTTTTTCCTTGGTAATGCCTTCAGTAAAAAAATCCTATTATATTTGGTATTAGAGCAAAATGGTTCCAACATTGAAGCTTTGAGGGTATATATTTGGTCTTCTTTTGGTTGAGTGTGCTTGTGTAAAGCATGTGGTTGTTCCTATGCATGTTTTCTATCTAGTTGCATGTTGAAGGAGTATATCTTGTATGGTAATAGTTAAGACTTTTATTTTTAATACTTTATCGTGTATGATCAACTTTTATGATACCTTAGATGTTTGAGAAGAACACTTGGCTACATATAAATAATTAAATGAAACTTGTACCATCTTGATTACTTTAATATAACTTTTTTTTTTATGATACTATCATGAATACTTGACCATAAAAAAATATGTTATTGCTTGGATGCATTTTTATTGTATTCTATATATTCTTCCTTATTTATGCTATTGCTTGGATGCATTTTTATATTCTATATTCTATATTCTATATTTGTAGACTCGCCACAATGAACAATGATAAGCACAATTCAATAAATGTTGCCACGTGGGTAAAAAATTAATTAAAAAAAGCACGTGCTCGAAGTGGCTTGGGATATGGTGGGACCCAAATAACTAGGACGTGAAGCAATATAATACAAGTCCAATGAAGAACTAAATAAAGCAGTCTTTGAGTGCCACATGGCGATACAAGTAAGCAACTCCACCGATTGTTGACTGTTCGTTCATCAAGCCTTAGTTGGTGTGTATAGACGTCTGTGATTACGGGAGAAGATGCTTGGTGGGCTTCTTGTACACGTGTCTGTGTGAACACGTCTTTGTACTAGTAGGTGTTGATATTTATATATTTTTTATATCATGAGTGACAATAGAAATGAGATTTTGATATCATGAGTGACAACTCTTTTAGTTATTTGAGTTATATATTTGAAATCTTTTGTGATCTTTGTATCTATTTGGAGTCAAACAACGTTATTTTTTTAGTTGAGTCCCTTCTTCTTTTGTCCCTTATCCTTTTAATCCAAATTTATAATTGATTTGATAAATCTATGATGGGTAGGTTTTTTTTCTGAGCACCATTGGATAGAGCATAAGAAATTAAGTTTTGTTTCTTTTTGGAGTTTTGCAAAATATACTAAAGATTGAAAGTTATGCTTTTGTGGGTCTTGTCCCTCCATCCAATCTAGTCCATCCGACCTATCCTATTGGATTTCCTCAAAAAGGTGTAGTTCCATTGGTTTTTCTGCAAAGGTCTTAAGTAGTAAAAAAAAGATAAAATGTATACTTTGTGGAAATCCTTCTTCCATTTGAACTTCCCATCTTCTTGCTTTCATTTCGTTCACTTGGAATGTTTTACTTCACAAAAAAGGTATTGCACATTTGGACCTTTGCGGGAATTTTCATATGAATCAACTCATTACATATGTCGACCTTTCTCCTACATTTTCCACTAACTTGGCATCTTCCCGCAAGCACACTCCCAAATCAACTAATGATTTTGTAGGCCAATGGACCCCATCTTTCTACACCCGCTTCCTAACATCATCTTCTCTTCAATAGGCATTTCCATTTGAACTTCTCATTTCATGTGCACTCATCTAGTTCACTTCGAATTCTCCCACATATTTCTTTTTTCTCTCCTTGCTCTCTACCATCTTGATGATGGATCACAGAGTGTGATCCGAAACATTGATGCAAAAATTTACAACACAATCAAATCCAGAAACAATACTGAACAATATCATGGATTGTGGAAACTTGATATCATTAATTTTCCATCCATCTAAACTTCACCTTTCCAAATTCTTTCATCCAATTCAAATGAAATCTCTTACAAGCTTAATCCACTTCATCTTCCAGCATTTGTACCTTGATGATGTCATGTTGATATCATCCCACCATGCTTACATCATCATGATATCACCATATTTAGAGTTTCCCAATCCATCTCAATCCTCTTTTCTTACATCACGTTGGCATTAACCCTTGTTGAATTCACTATTAGAACTTTTTATTTGAATTAGACATGTTGATAAGTGCAGATGCACTTGGTTTTCCCACATGTTCCACTTGGAGGTCGATTATCTACAACGAATCAATGGAGCCTTTCGACCTGCATGAAGTTGTTGAATACTTAAAGCGCTATGTAAATTATTTGCAGGTGATACGATGTAAATTGGATGTATGTCTCTGAAGGTGCAGATGCACTTGTACTTGAACTTCCTGCAGCACGACAGGGGCATAAATCCCACAAATCTTAGATCAAGCCAAATTTCATGCATAAGGGAACCTTGCGAGGATTTTCTACTAAATCAAATCATATCCATATGAGTACAAAAATTTTGCATTCATCTGGATGACCTTTGAAGGCCCAAATTGTATTATTTTTTCAGTTGCAGATGAATTTTTGAAACTTGATTGATTTGGTTGTCATGTTTTCTACCTATGATCGCTTCTATGAGGATTTTCAATGAAGGTCAAAGTGTTGTTGGCATTTTTCTGTCAACCAACTATTAATGACACAATGTCATGAGAGTTTCTTGGTGCTTGAGTTGTTATCATGTGGATTTTAAATTCACCAACCATTATTACTATTTGGCATGACTTGCCCCACCTACCAGTATTCATAGTGCCATGTCTCCCATCTACCATAATTTATTATAGAACGCATCTTTTTATCTATAACATCTATTTAGGGTGTGATTTATCATCTATAATTCATTTTGAACTACTACAGTGTGCAACAATTAGGGTTGGGCACCTGGGTGTATATGTTGGCAATTTTATATCATTTTGGAGGAGGTTGGTTTGATGTATATTTTCTAGATGCCAAGGAATTTGCAAGGCATCTACTAACACCACATTATAATTTATTGAGAGATTGTAGACCCAAAATAGAAGAAAATTAATATTATTATGATATTTTATTGCAGAATGTCTCCATGACACTTTGTATGTATTTAGGAGAGTTTCTTAGTCGCATATAGGGATTTTCCCTTGCCACATTTGATAGTGCGAATGTAACATTGAGTTAGATGAATGTGATAGAATTCCAAATACATTGCAAGGCTTATAATGATCTTTCTTAGTTTCATGTATGAATATATGTAGTTGTGTCGAGATTACTAAGTGTGTAATGTTGCAAGGTTTCATATTCACTAGTGTATGTTAATTGTTAACATTTCATGCCCCCCTTCATGGCCCATCAACAATAACCAATTTGAGAGATCTTATTTGGATCATCTTGCATGATGTTACTCCTCTAGACCTTGCATTAACCCTCTTTATCCATGTCTTAGTTTATATCCAAGTTACAAAAAATCCAGAAATGACTAAGTGTTGGAATTTTTGGGCTTTCAAGTTTTCACTTTCCCTCTTAATTGTATTCCATATCTATTAGCTTTTGATTTTTCCTTGATCTCCTTTGAAATATTCTAAGTGTCAATTTTTTCAGTCCTTCAGGCCATTGGTGATACCCTTAATCGTCTGCATACCTTAACTTTTCCCCAACCCTTGAAGTTTGAGTCCTTGAAGAAACGTCTAAGTGTTAGTTTTGTCGGCCTTTTAGGTTTCGAGTTTTCAATGTTATATTTACCTTCACCCTCTTAAAAATATGTTGTAAGCAACATGCCCAACGCCCGAGACCTAATGAAGAATTTTTTTTATAGACGCCTATGTTAGAGGTTTTTTCGAGGTTTCAGGGAGCACATTTTCTCAATGTCTTTTGGTATATCCAATAGATGTGCCCCTTGAAGGTTGATGCCCAAAATATCTCCTTCGTAATTCTCCCAAGTTCTTTCATCAATTTTTGACCTTCATTTTGTCTCTTTAAATCTCTTTTCCTCTTTGATATGTGTTAGTCATCATTCTCAATCCTCGAATACCAACTTCTCCCTTTCACCCCACATTCTTCCAAATCATTTTACCAAACTTTTGGATTTTTGACATCCCTTTTCCTCCTCTTCAACAAGTGATAGGTGACATGCCCAATGCCCAACAAAAGTAGTATTTCACGGTTTGGACTTTTGATGTTCTTCATTTTCTTATTCTTCAGTAGGCAGTAAGTGGTAGCCCCAAAGCCTAAATCTTGATGCCTGATGGAGGTCTTCTCTTTGGGGTTTCAAGATTAAGGTTTCTCTTCTCCTTGACATAAGCATCTCTTAGTAGGCCCGATGCATGATGCCCGACAAAAGCAATCTTTCAAGGTTGTGAGCAATTTAATGATTTACTCATTAGTTTGATGATATCCTCGAAGGTCGAAACTTCAACAATACTCCCAAGAAGCATGCTTTTGACTAGAAAATACAATTAATGCTTAACAAATCCTTTCAAATGTCTAATCTTTTCTTTTAAGGGTACAAAAAATGGAACTTAATGCATTTGAGCATAGATTTGGGATGAGGAAGGTACCCATACCTCATTTATTATTTACAAACGCCCCTTTTTTAGAGTTCCATACCTGTATTATGGATTTTGCGAGTGATCTTCATTCCTCTAGCACTCAAACTTAGAAATCATCAACAATAGTATGTGATGTAGACTCAAAGATGTCCTATCTCGCCTACTGGGTTGCCCAGATTAGATTAAAATGGACACTTGGTTGAACTTCTTTGGTCTTGGCTAGTGGTTAGGGTTGGGGCCC
The DNA here is from genome assembly GCA_007258455.2 of Sequoia sempervirens. Classification (NCBI taxonomy): domain Eukaryota; kingdom Viridiplantae; phylum Streptophyta; class Pinopsida; order Cupressales; family Cupressaceae; genus Sequoia; species Sequoia sempervirens. The sequence continues at coordinate 238,234 of VDFB02252945.1, read as the reverse complement.
AAACTCCCATGCTTTGGCACAGACTTCTCTGCTTCCTCTCTCTAAAATAAAGCCTCTAAGGTTCATTTTGTAAGGAGGTTCTTTGGTTTTCTTCATGATATCGCTACATCTCTGTAACTCTACTTTTGTAAAATAGGCTCCATGCCTCTAGATCAATAAAGATTACTATTTTCACCTCTTCTCACTTCTTGCACTCTTTGTGAATGTACCTTTGTGTTTGAATGATATTTTGTTATATTCTATGTCTATATGTTGTGTTAAACCTATTTATAGGAGCTAAATGTGGATGTTTCTCTTCCCTTTAGCACTTTTCAAGCCCTAACCTCCATACACACCTCTAGGACCTGATAGAATAGAGACATGTGTGAATTTTATTGGCAATTTCCATTTGGTTCTCTATGTTGTAGTGGGTGTGAAAAATCACATTTTAATTTAGGTGCAACACCACCACTTTCCCTTTTACACTTTCCATCTTACCTTTTTCCATGAAAAAATGAAAAAATAGGATTATTTATAGGTTTATGTAATGTTGGGTTGGTCCAACACTATTGCATCTAGGTCCAACACTATTGCATCTAGGTTAGAGTGGAAGCCAACCAAGCTCCAGAGGTTTGATCTCATCTACAACAAATTGCCAAGAAATGACTAAAACAAAGAGACAACTTGAAGAACTTAGTTCTTCACCTAAAGTGTCTCATAATCTCAATGGTTTTGCTGATGAAGTTTGCATCAACATGAGTAACTCTAAGGTATGTTGGTTGGCTATTGTCCCAAAAGATTACAAAATTGAATATGAGGCTTTCTTTTGTGATTGTAGTGTAGAAAAATGTATCCCTTTACATTTTCACACTTGTTTGGACCCTCCCTGCTAAAACTAGGCTTCTTTATGCCTTATTCGGTCCTATTTTGCATCCATGAGCCTTGTTTAATGTATTTTTTGAGGATAATCCTGACATTTAATAAATGACAAATCATGATTCAATGTTTGAGGTTGTCTTCCAAATATGGAGATCTAGGACTCATACGCCACCTTGGGTGTATGGGTCCTACCTAGATCTCGGGGCTTAATTTTGAACAGTGCATTGAACTTAGCACTTCTCAAAGTTTGTGTCTCATGTTTAAGACACTGGGACTCATACGCCCAACCTGGCGTATGAGTCCTGCTTTAACCAAGACCTATTTCAAAGCAAATTCTTGGCAGGATTTTATTATCCTAGATATGATGTCAGCTTGTAGTGTTGTAATTTCAAGAAATTTGGTATAAACAAGTATAAATACAAGGTTATTTCACATATTTTCTCCTAGCAATTTTGAGAGAGCATTCAAGAGCAAATTATCAAACATTTGGAGCAACATTCAAGATTCATGCATCATGTCAAAGTCATCGTGCATCATGTGTGTTTTTGAGCTAACATTTATGATGTAGGTTTTCATGATTCAAGCAAACATTCAAAGACATTATCTCATATCAAGATCAAGAGTGAAGATTCAAATCCATTGGATCCATTTCACACAAGTTTTCAGCCTTTATTTCAAGGGTTTGGTGAGTTGCAACATTGCATTTGTTCATTCATTATTCCTTCATTATATTTCAAGGTTTGATTACCAAAATGGGGTTTAACCAAGGCAAACCCCTATTCCTTAACACAAAAAAAAAATTCCTTCTTCATGTGTGATTGCAGATCTAGGTGATTTGGAGCTTGAAGATCCTTTGAAGACAAAGTTGTAAGATTGAAGAAAGTTGTCAAAGTTGTCATCTTCATGGAAACTCACCTATAGATCGTAATTCAAAATTTTTGGACTTGAAGATCGAATAAGATGAAAGCTACAAAAGATCACTCGTGGCTATAGAAGCTTTATTCAAACCTTAATACGAGGAATAAATCACCCCTTTGGGTGTATGAGTCCCATTATACCTCTTTTTATCAGTTTTCTGTAGATCCTGATTTACCAGCAAAAGATTCTAGATTTTGCCTAGATTCCAATAGTAGGACTAAATCACCCAGTCTGGCATATGAGTCCCAGTGCACTTCAAAAAGTATAATTTTAGAGTTGCAGACCATACTTGGAATCCTACCAAGTTCCTTTCCGTCTGATTTTTGTTTCTTAGTTTAATTGAATGCTCCTAAGTTTTGAGGGTTTAGTGCATTCAAGTTTGCATTTCTCCTTTGAAGCTTCATTTAATGGTGAACCCCCCATTTAATCACACCTAAGGAAACCACCCCCTTGTTCTCCTTCCCTCAATTAAGTCACTTGGTTGAGTGATCTTGGTTTCCTAATGAATTGAAAGAGTGAAATAGGTCCCCTTAGTTTCATCTCCCAAAAGGTTGAACACCTATTTCCTTCGGTTCATTTTGGTGAACCTAACCTTTGGACCCTTTATTTTTTATTTGGAGAACATTGCAGTCCTAGATTTAGCTTACATTAACTTTGCATTAGATTTACATTAGTTGAATTTTATTTAGGACTCCTAAATCTTGAATTAGTGGAAAAGTGCATATAGGTTACATTTTTGTATCTTGTATCATTGAATTTCATTGGAAAACTGTAATTGCAAATAGTCATTTGAGCATACAAACTAGAAACTTTAACATCAACTCAGAATTTGTTGAATTTGGTTTAAAAACCCTTATATGGGAATCATTCACCCACCTGGGCGATGTAGTCCCTGTACAGGTGGTTTTTCCATATTTCTAGGAATTCTATGTTGTCTATTTTTCAATATCTGATCCTTCTAGAAACCCTAACGGGGACTCATTCACCCATCTGGGTGATTTAGTTCCACATTAGACCTGAATTTACATTTTACAACATTTAATACTTCATTTCTATGCTTGTGTTTGTTATTATCAAGTCTCTGTTTTAGTTTGTTGATTTTCTATTTCATTCATTTCATTAGATCTAGCTTAATTTGGTTTAATTTCAAGTGCATTTGTAAAAATTAGAATTGGAATTAAAGCATATCATTTATCTTGTGTTCATTGCATTTATCTTGCATTCATTGATTGTCTTTTGCATAAGCTTTACAACTTGGTATCATATTGATAATACTATAGTGAGACATAGTTTGAGACTCATGTCATCCCGTGATAATACACTCATCGTAGATATTGGGTTATCTAACTCTTTCACTCATAGTGTTGACACTAGTTCACTAGGTATGGACCATACCCTTGACAACTCTTTACCTTCAAGTATTATGACAAGTGTTGATACAATGGTTGCTAGTATCCCTCAATAAAACATAATCCAAATCCATGAAGAATTGGAAAACCTACAGAACCAAGTACTAAAAACATTTCCAACACTGCTATTCCTACCATAGATAACATACACTGAATGATTGAAAGTGAAAAGGAATAGAGATTGTGTGTAACTCGGCTCAATTTTTCGGCAAACATCTTTACTCAACAACTAGTTATGGTCAAATGTCGAACAATGCTCAAAGTCAAGGAGGAACTCAAATTCCTCCTCCTACAACCATTGCCTCTATTCCCACTTACACCAACCCTCAAGTTACCTCAACAATGCAACCTACTAGTAATGTCATTCCTACCTTGAGTATTTCCACTAGCATTCCTTATACCTTTGTGGCATCTCACGTCATATCTCCTACAACTTTACCTCCCATAAGTGTTCCATTCACTTGCTCCTCAAACACATATACACCTCCACCATATTCACCTCCATCTCAAAACACAACCAATGACACCATCCTCAACCAACTTTTGCAAAATGTTTCATCCCTTCAAAAATAGATTTCTACCATAAACCAAAATCAAAATGGCCAACCTTCATACTATGTCAAAAGCAATCCCTTATCCTTGGAGATATTAAGAATGTCGATACCACAAGGTATAAAGATTCTTGGGTTTGAGAAATATGGAGGGAAAGGAGATCCTTCTAACCATGTTTCCACTTACATCACTTTATGCAGTGATTTCATCCTTGAAGATAAACTCTTGGCTAAGCTTTTCCCTAGGTCCTTGAAAGATATTGCTTTAAAATGGTTTTCCTCATTACCGAATAACTCACTTTGTTCATTCAATGAACTTGTTGAGGCCTTTATCGACCATTTCCAAATGCACATGACCCCTAAGATGACATTAGCTGATTTGATGAGATGTAAGCAAAAGGATGACGAAAAGGTTACCAATTTCATTTCACACTACCAATTGCTTTATTCCCAAATTGACATAAAGATTCCTGATCCTCACCTTCAACGAATGTTCATTGAGAACTTACAAACTAAGATACAAGATAAGCTTGGCATGATGAAATTTCCTTCCTTCCTACACTTGTGTACCACCCTATGTGATTATCAAAACTCAATTAGTAGTCATGAAACAAAACCCACATCTACTAGTCCTGAAAATTCTGAATCCACAACTCAAAACAATTGCCAACCTTTTAGGAAACAAAATAAAGGCTTTCTTCAACTAAATCCCCCTCAACCAACCCAACATGTTGATACCCAAGTTGCCGCTATAAAGAAGACAAATCCTTTTACATTAGGGGATCCGTCTAGACAATTTAATCCCTTACCTGATACCTTCCATAACACCATGTTACAACTTCTAGGGAAGAACTTGATTTCCTTACCTCCCATTAAAGCTCTTGATCCTAATAATCCATTACCTCCAAACTTTATATCCAATTCTTATTGTCATTTTCACCGACAAAATGGACATGATATGGAACATTGTAAGCATCTTAAACACAGAGTGCAAGACCCCATTGGTTTCAATCGTATTCAAATTGGAGGTGTCAATGATCAAGGTAATAAGTTTGTTTCCCCTCCTAACCAAAACCTGCAAATTCTTACCAACCCCATGCCAAATCATAATATTTCATTTGTCAAAGCTAGTGAACATAAGAATGATGTGATGAATGTTGACACGGATGATGACAACATGGATACTGATGAAAAAAGTCCTATGGATAGTATGGTTGGATTGATCAAAGTTCAATCTCATAAGGGCCAAACTAAAATGCCTCTTGATATCACTTTCTCACAAAAATACATACTTAAAACATGCACCTGATGGTCCTCTTTACATCGCCGATCAAATCAATGACAAGCCCACTAATGGGATATTAATTAATCCTATCTATGAAGAGAATTTGATCACTAAAGAATTCTTACTTGTGCATGAACTCAATCAAGATACATATGATAAACCGAAAGCATGGATAAAAACGCATGATGGTTTTGCTTTCCCTACGATTGGTTCAATCATCTTTCCTTTAAAAGTTGGACCAAAATAATTAGATGTCTCATTCTCTATCATCCTGGCATTAGATCAATTCTGTGTGAAGCTTGGTTACCCATGGCTACGCTCCATGGAATTCCTCCCATCGGTTGTACATAAATGCTTAGAGTTTCCCTTTGACAATGAAATATTTACTGTGCACCATAGTGGTTTTAATCTTGTGTCTTCCTGTGGGAATTTTTCATTGGATTTCTTTTGGCCTGAGCCTATTGAACCTATTAAACCTCATGAAGATTTATTTTTCAAACCCTATCAAAAGTTTAAGGAAAAATGCATAGCGGAATTATCCCTTCGAAACATGCCTCAACCCATGATTGAGCCTCCTATCCTTGACAAAACCATGATTGAACCAAAAGACCAAGACCAGCCCAAGAACGATCCTTTTCCTATCTCCTAAAAAAGACCAAGAGAAAACCAAAACAATTTCGTCATGCCTCCTAAGATAAAAAAAAATTACAAAGCTAAAGAGAAAGTGGTTGAACAATTTCCTATGGTTCCTTCTGTTCCTCCCCTTAGGGAAGAAAAGAAACCTATGGTTGATAAACCCACTCCTATACAAATGCAACTTGAAAATTTTACCAAAAGAAACATAAATTCTAGAGAGCATAGGTGTAGACGTCATGATATTGCTCGAAGGTTAAATAAAGAAACAAACAAGAAAAATCAACATCCAAACTCAAGTGAAGCAATACATGATGGGTCTCCCTCTTCACCGCAACAAAAATATCCCATATTGCAACCACAATGGGGACTAGCATCTTCTTTAGACATTATCATTTGATCTCCTATTGTGATTAACCTAGACAATGATGATGAGATTGCTAAAATTGATGAAGAAGTGCATAATAAATTGAATACATTGTTTTCCTCTTCTATGAGCTTAAATGACAACTCTCCTAAGAGTGTTGAACTTGGTGATGCTCCTAGTACCACACTCATTGTTTTCCCTTTGGCTAGTTGTCTTCCTTCCATATATGATGAACAAGATTGGGATGTGAATAACCTGCTAATAGGTTGACTCATGTGTGCCTTACTAGTCTTGTCTTTGTTTTCTTTTTCATTTTCTTTGTGTGATTACATGTACGTAATGTGATCCCCCGTACCGTTCTATTTTGATGTATCTCTCTCTTTGTGACATTCCTCTATTTTTATCTACATTCTTCTATATGTCGTAAATACTTTACCTTTTCCTTTGTCTTGTGTTTACCTTTTTGGGATGACACAAGGCTTTGAGACATTTAGGTCTCTTCCATGTTGAACCAAAAGATTATCCTTTGTTTTTTCTTTGTCTTGTGTTTTCCTTTTGGGGATGACGCAAGGTGTCGAGACATTTAGGTATCTTCCATGTTGACCCAACAACTTTTCTTTGTTTTTTCTCTCTTTGTGTCATTATTCCTATTCCATGAGTATTTTGGGAATGATGACATTTCCAAGCTCTATAACAACATTGTAGCAAAGACACACTAACCCTGAATCCATGGATCACTTATGTGATTTTGGGATTTCATTTTGGGGGAAACCCATTTTCATGATGCAACTTCATTTAGAAACATATGACTTGAAATAGGGCTTTCCAAATAAGCTCTCATGTCCGCTTTATTGTTAGTAGTTATCATTTGCTACTTTAAAGTAATTGCTCATAGCATGGTGTTTATCAATTTCTTTAAAGTGGGGGCATACATTAGCATTATTCTTTGGATGTAATGTCCTTCAAGAGTGTGATCTCTCTTAGCATATTATATTCCTCTTAGTGGTTTGATCCAACACATTGCATCCCCTAAGTTGTGAATCTTTTATTCTTTGATTGGTCCTCTCTTGGAGACATTAGGCACAATGTTCCCTAATTTGAGACCTTACATGAACTAAGAAAAACTTCTTTGAACATACCTTACACTATTTTGAATTTACAATAAATTTTATATGGCCACCTTGCATAACACACTTTTCTTTTTTATGGAGCCATCCTATTTGTTCATGGGTGAACATAGCATACAAAGTATTTCTTGCCTCATGGATCTTTTTGTTCATGTTGTGTGGTGCCTTATCAAATTTATTAGGAGGTATAGCTTCAGTATGGTTAGCATATGGGAGTTGAACTAGGCATGACTTTCCCATAGCCACTTTCTTGTTTGTGTGAGTGCATACTAGCCACGTGTGTATGTGTCTCTAGGGGCTCACCTAGTGGACAGCCTAAGGTTTCACTAGCCAGGTTGTAAGCTTGTGTTTTATTTGCATAGTGGACATCGTGTTCCACTTGTAAAATTTTTTGGACAAACAACTTAGATCTTATCCACATCATGTTGGACAAATGGTTGAGGCTTGATCCACCCCTCTTTTTCTTTTTCTTTTTCCTTATGTCTTTGGTAGTGTATGCTTGTATCTTGTTGTTGCTTCATACATCATTCACATGTGTGCTCCTTTGTGCCTATGTTGGCTTGACATAGGATCTTGGATCCAGGGGGCTTGGCCACCTCCTTAATATTTTTCATCCTATACCATCCACATTGGTACACTTGGACCCCTCTTGATACAAATTTGTCTACTTTAGTGTGAGTTTGAAGCAAGTTCCTCCTCTCACTAAAGTGGGGGCTAAATATAGTGTAGGAAAATATATCCCTTTACATTTTCACACTTTTTTGGGCCCTCCTTGCTAAAACTGGGCTTCTTTATGCCTTATTTGGTCCTATTTTGCATCCACAAGCCTTATTTAATGCATTTTTTTGAGGATAATCCTAAAATTTAATAAATGAAAAATCATGATTCAATGTTTGAGGTTGTCTGTTCTAGATCTAGTGATTTGGGACTCATACGCCACCTTGGGCGTATGGGTCCCACCTAGATCTCGAGGCCTAATTTTGAACAGTGCATTGAACTTAACACTTCTCAGAGTTTGTGTCCCATGTTTAAGACACTAGGACTCATACACTTAACCTAGCGTACGAGTCCCGCTTTAACCAGGACCTATATCAAATCAAATTCTTGGTAAGATTTTATTATCCTAGATCTAATTTCGGCTTGTAGTGTTGTAATTTTAGGAAATTTGGCATAAACAAGTATAAATACAAGGTTATTTCACATATTTTATCCTAACAAGTTTACAAGTCACCTAGCAATCTTCAAAGAGCATTCAAGAGAAAATTATCAAGCATTTGGAGAAACATTCAAGATTCATGCATCATGTCAAAGTCATCATGCATCATTTGTGTTTTTGAGCTAACATTTATGATGTAGGTTTTCATGATTCAAGTAAACATTCAAAGACATTATCTCATATAAAGATCAAGAGTCAAGATCCACATCCATTGGAGACATTTCACACAAGTTTGCAGCCTTTATTTCAAGGGTTTGGTGAGTTGCAACATTGCATTTGTTCATTCATCATTCCTTCATTCTATTTCATTTCATTTCAAGGTTTGGTTACCAAAATGGGGTTTGACCAAGGAAAACCCCTACTCCCTAACATAACAACATTTTTCCCTCTTCATGTGTGATTGCAGATCTAGGTGATTTGGAGCTTGAAGATCCTTTGAAGATAATGTTGCAAGATTGAAGAAATTTGTCAAATTTTTCAAGAAGTTGTCATCTATTGAGTGCTGTTTGTCATTGATGTCAAAAGCAAGTGATGTTGAAGTTGTTTTAGAATGCTTTGGTTGAAGTTGCTTTTCATCATAATGTTTTTGATGCATCCATGATATTCTCTTTATGATGTCGCATATGAGAGAGTTCAAAGGAGTTCTCATACTTCACTTCAGTTGTTGCTTCGGTTGCATGATATAATGTTCATGAGTTTCATGCTATGGTTTGGCTTCATGATATGATTTTGATTTCATATGGCAGGGAGCTATTCACAGAGTGTTGAGGTCAGACAAGGTGCTAGATTTCATGTGGTTGGTGGTATTATCTTAGGTACATATTGAGTTGATACTTGAATTGATACAAATTGATGCAAAGGATGAAGACCTTGTATGTTTCATGTGTTCTTGTTGAGAGGAATACCTTGAAGACTTTGTTTGTATATGAAAGAGGTAGAGATTAAGGTTTAAGAATATTTCATTCATTAAATGTGCTAAAGAATTAGGGTTTTGTCTATTTGTGAAGACCTAAAATCTTAACCCTAATGAGCTTCTTTAAATCCTTAATCATACTTAACCTGACTGCCATTCTAATGTGCTCTTTATGTTTTATTTTTGTATCGACTTGCTATTACAAGTCAATGCCACTTAAGGTCATCGATTGAAGGGGTGTTGAGACATGATTATGACCAGCCCCAAGAACCTAGGCCACTGGCGAGCACAGGTTAATACATTTGTGAAGGGTACCAAAAACACATCAGTGGTGAGAATTTAAGTAGCCCCTAGTGTGAAGACACATATCAATGGCGATTATTCAATTGAGTTTGAATCTTAACAAGCATAAGTTGAAGAAAAACTTGATAGGTGTATGAAACTCATAAGCCCTAACTGCTTCCATTTACATTGTAACTATCATCGAAGGAAGTTCTTTTCTCACTGCTATCAATAACATTTTTTGTGGATGGACTTGTTTTGTTGAAGGGTGTAATCTTCAGCTTGTCTATGCATAGTAAGATCTTTTACCAAAAATGCATTAGTAGAGATTGAAGTTGATGGCAGGATAAATGTCTTTCCATATGCAATGTTTGCATTGAAAATGATACATATGTTTCAAACTTGGAGTTTGCTATAATAATCCTTGCTTTGAACAGTGTTATTGAATGGGATATGTTTATTACAGTGTATGTCTAAAATGCAAAGAGATTAGAGTTATGCAATCTCAATAGAGTCCATATTCTTGTAGATGTAGTGGTAGCAAAGTTTGTTGGGTTTTGATGCAAGGGTTTGTGTTAAAGCATGAAAGAACAATATTATTTTAATAAGACTTCATGTTGTCTCAGTTTCAATTCACAATGATATGGTAAGACTTTTTTCAATATAGTCATCATCATTTTATTATGTTTTTCATGCAGATCTTGAAAAGGAAGTGTGTTAAAGTGTTGTTTAGGAGGTATAAGGGTTTTTGTGTTTTGATTTAGTTGTGCTTAGTTGTAAATCTTGTAAAGGTGAAAGTTTTGTTTATGTTAGTCCAAGTCATGATGATGTATTATTTTGAATAAGAGGAAAGATAGGAGTGATAAGTCAGCAAATATGTTTGTATCAATCAGGTTGACATAATGGTGATAGCAAGACAGTATATTTTTAGAGGAGTGATAAAGATTGAGTAGTGGAGTTGTAGAATCCATCTACAACCCTTGATTTGTAGTGAAATAGATATTATACTCTATCTTTTTTTATTTCATAGAATCATATTGGTGTGAAATTTGTATTTTCCAGTAAGGCATACTTGTAACCAATGAGGCATTTTGTAGCCAATGAGGCTTTTCCAGTGAGGCATTTTGATTAAGCTAGTGAGGCATTTTATCGAGTGGTTTTTCATCCCTATGAGGGTTTTCCACTCATGAAAAACAACTGTGTTATGGTGTGATTGCTTTCTTCTGATTATGTTTGAGTTTGCTCAAGTATTTCACATTTAATTGTTATGATGTTACATTCAATAGATGAATGTTTGAATCATTGAAATACATGAGCATAAATTGGTGCAAATTGATCAAGTCAAATTGAAGATCTTTGTATACTCTTTGTGATGAGTCAAGTTTGAAAGCTTTACATATATGATGTTGCACTTGATAGTTGAACTATTTTGATCTTGCAGTTTATAAGGGAAAAGTCTTAAGAGATTAATTCAAGTGTGTTTGAAATTTTTCATACCACTGATTCACCCCCCTCTCAGTGGTATCGTACTCCAACAACATCTTCATGGAAACTCACCTATAGATCATAATTTAGACTTTTTAGACTTGAAGATTGAATAAGATGAAAGCTACAAAAGATCACTTGAGGCTATAGAAGTTTCAGTCAAACCCTAATATTGGGACTAAATCGCCCCTCTAGGTGTATGAGTCCTAGTATACGTCTTTGTACCAATTTTTTGAAGATCCCGATTTACTAGCAGAAGATTCCAGATTCTACCCAGATTCTAGTAGCAAGACTAAATCACCAAATCTAGCGTATGAGTCCCAGTGCACTTCAAAAAGAAATTTTTTAGAGTTGCAGACCTTACTTGGAATCCATTAATTTACCAAGTTCCTTTCTATTTTATTTTTGTTTCTATAGAGAAGGGGGATTCACTACTCACGAGTTCTCTTCATTCAGAGAGCCTGATGGGGCTAATTTTCCTAAACTACCTCAAGGAACAGTGTGAGATTTCTAGAATCAGAAATAGTGGGCCACAAAGGTTTTCTAGACAAACTGACGAGCTCTCAACCAAAGGACAACAATGCAGGTCTGGGATGACAGCGTGATGCGCTAGCGTCTCTCTAGCATGTTGGTGTCTTGTACGGACCAGAAAGTGAGTTTTTCATAGAAAATGACAAAGTGGCTCCTTCTACTCTAATTGCTAAGAAATCTTGGAACATGAGAAAGTAACAAAATATAACAAAATTAAAATAAAGTGAAGTAGAACTAATAAAGATAAGGAGAAGAAAGGAGATGTTGACAACCACACAAGTGATGAAGCCTCCAGCACGTCAATGTATTCAATGCCTGCATGCATAATATCTTGAGAAATTGTTGGGGATGTATAGGGGTTTTCCTCAGTCAAACCCTCATTTTGGTGTTCGCACCTCCACGAACAACCAGATAGATAGAGGGAAATGAATCAAAATGGAAAAATTACATGGTGAAATGAAACCCGCTTCAGGAGTACAACTCGCACCACCAAGTATGAATGATAAAATCAATCCCCACTCGAGGAGGAGAACCCATATCACAAAATGTGAGTGATAAAAGTAATCCTCACTCGAGGAGGAAAACCCATATCATGAAGTAAGAATGCAATTGATAGGGGATATGGAATCCCAAGATTCTTTCAAGCATAAGGAAAGGGAGATAGATGCAAGAGCCAAGAAGGCTACAAAGAGTGTTGTTAAGAGAGCTTGAGAGTGCTTGAAGCTGTTGTAACAAGTAAGGAGAGTTGTGCAAGTAGGATAGCAAGAGAGAAATGCAAGTTCCAAGGTTGGAAAGAAGCTAGAGAGAAGCTAGAGACCAAAATGAATTAAAGAGATAGCATTTAAGGAGGGGAGAGAAGAAAAAAAATCTTCTCAGGTGGTTACAAGGCATCTCAAGTCGTTACCATCGATAAAAGGAGGTGACAAGTGGAAAACATGCTTGGAAATAGTCATTTGAACGTTGAAACATTACAAGATGCTAGCGCAGTGTGTGGAAATTTGCATGGTGTGCTAGTGTCCAGACACATCACACTACAAAACGACAAGAACGGGAAAAGCGCAAGGTTTGATGCAAATTTGGCACGCGAGGGTAAATGTTAAAAAGGGGTGTTGAGCATCCTAAGAAGGAAAAAAAGGTTGATGCAGTGGCTAAAATGAGCCTACACAAATGCTAGGAGAGTGGACACTAAAGTGGATGAAAGAATGTATGTGAAATTGCAAGGGGTGCAATTTTAGGACATTACATTTTTCCCCCACTTTAGCGAGCATATGAATCTACACTAATATGCACGCTAAAGGAAATCTACTAAACATAAATAACATCATATGCCAAAAGGATACTGTAAAGGAAGTAGATAACTCTTCGAACCAAAGAAGCATGCCCCTAGGATGAAGACCTAAAAAAAATGCATTAGACATGAAAAACCTACACCAAACAATGTTAGAACACAAGAAACTAAAGGATTTGAGTTAGCAAAGTAAAGAGACTTTGATGTAGAAGGTTGTCTCAGTAGTATGCGTCATCCTCAAATTAAGAACAATAACACATAGAAGAATTCTTAAATGAAGAGAAGAAGGTAGGGATCGGTTGCTTCAAGAGAATAATGCACTCAAAATATAGGGAAGCAACCAATGTTGGAGAGAGAAAGAGCATATAATCAGGATGAAGAAGATGCAAATCTTCAATCCGGTATACACAACTGAGAAGAAAGAGAATTTAAGAGAAAGATGGAGAAGCTAGAAAGGAATAAAAATTACAAGAGAGATGGATCCACAGGTACTCTCTCCTTAGGAGGTTTGAACGAAGCTCATCGAAGGCCCACAGACCAATGATGGAACTATCCCACAAGATGAAAGCGTCTCACAGGCCCGTAGACTTGCAAGGATGCATCCCCCAATATCTCTCACATGAAGGAAGCACCGTGATGTAAGTTTCTTGCATGCCTATAGACCTACAAGGATGGTGTCCTCCAAGATCTCTCACATGAAGGAAACCCAAAAAAAAGGTGACTTCGTAGAGTTGGAAAGCGACTTCACAGGCACACTTGCAAAGCGACATGTTTACCCGCAGAAAAAGCATGTCCAAAAATAAAGCAGCCACGTAGGCGATCAAGCAGACAGTCATGCAGATCATCAACAAATTGGAAGGGTTTCAAAAGGGTCCCTCAGGAACCCTTCAAAGGAAAAGGGGTCCACTCAAGGGACGCAATGTTTGAAAAGCAAGGTCTAGTCAGGCTGCCCCCAAGCTAGACGTCAATGAATTCACTTGAGATAAAAAAAATTCAAAGTGGGTCCCTCAAGGAACCCTTCATGACAACAAGGGGTCCACTAGAGGGACACTTCATTTGAAAGACATCAAGAAGAGAGGGGGTCCCTTAAAGGGGAAACACATCTCCAGAAAAAGTTATCACTATCCCCAACATACAGGGGAGGAGAACCATAAAAGATGCTTAAAACATGCAGGATAGAGGTAAACCTTGATATCACTTGTCATTTGAAGAAGAGGTAGGTGAATCAAAAAATAAATGAGTGATGGCACCTGAATCATGATTTTTTTGTATTTTATCCTTCAAGGCCTTACATTCACTAGTGGAATGGCCAAGCACTTGATGGTATGCACAGAAAGAATGTTTTTCTCTATCATGCTTATGAAATTTCTTGTGTGTAGGAGAAGGAAGAGTAATCAAGTAGGATTTTAGAAGCTACAACAAAATAGGCTCTTGATTAGATAAAGAATGAAGATTAGGAAGCAACCCTTTCCCTTGTGAAGAAAAGCTTGACTGCTCACAAGAAGAAGTCTTGAAGATAGCAGACAACAGAGGATCTTCATGCAGAGTATTATTCCAACATAGGGGATTATACTCCTCTATGGGATCACCATCATCCTTCTTGATAGGATTACCACCATTAACCTCTTTAATAGAAGTGTGATCATCTTCCTCAGAAGGAGGATTGACATCAATGGCATCACAACTGTTGTTCACATTATCCCGTGATATAGAAGAATAATCATTTTTGATAGCGGGTTTAGATGATGTTATTGAAAGGTTTAGATGGATCAGGTCAACTTTATATTCTCTAGTGAAGGATTCTGTAAAGTCTAAAGAGCCCTAATCATCACCAAGACATGCATTCCTTTGAGAAGAGGTAGAAGGAACATACTTAAGATTTCTCGCTTCAGAAGGATCTTCTTCGGGGATATTTATCTCAAGAGTATTATTTGTAGTAGGTATTGTTGGAGTAAATGTCGGCACATTGGAAGACACTGAAGGAATAAGAGTAGGCACAACTGAAACCTGAAAAACAACTGCCATCTCACATAAGTGCATAGCCTCAGGTTCAGCCCTAACTGTGACTACTTTATTATTGCAAATGAGCTTAATAGATTTATGCAAGGTAGATGAGACTGCACCCATAGCATGAATCCACAGTCTACCAAGAAGAGGGTTATAAGGTAACTTTTTTTACATAACATATACAAGGGTGGGAAAAATAATGGGTCCCAACCTCAAAGGCAAGACTATCGTGCCTAAAGGTTGTCGATCGATATTATTGAACCCATGAATGACAACAAAAGAAGCATTAAGAGAAGATGAATCAATATTAATCTTAGGTAATAGATCAATGCTACATACATTGAGCGTCGAACCAATGTCAACAAGAGTACATCTAATATCAATTTTATTAATTTTAATTATAATCATTAAAGGATCTTCTTGTTTCTGTACATTCATGGGTGGAAGTTCTTTCAGATAGAATGTGATATTCAACGAATCCACACAAATATAAGCTATCAATGCATCAACATCCGACGGCCTAGTGGAAGAAGGCAAGAGGATCTTTTGCAAGGCTTCCTGAAGCATACCTTGATAAATCATAGCAAACTGAAGCAAGTCCCATAGTGAGATCTTAGCAGAAGTAACACGGAGTTGCTTGACAAGATCGTAATTGCTAGGTGCTTCAGTTGTAGGTTTAGGTGATGAAGGAAGACTTGGTTGTTTATTCATTCTATTCTCATAAGTATGGGCTACCGATCTATAAGAGGGAGCCTTAGAAAGATCAGGAGAATCACCATCAAATGGAACACCATCAATAAAACAAACCATTTTAGGAGAAGGACTAGCTGGAGTTAAGTAAATGATCGGTCTCATAGGCCTTTGAGGAGCAACAAAGACATATTACATTTACAAAATCATCACAACTAGTAGAATAATTATTTGAAGACATATTCTCAACATCAATCCAAGGAGGACTAGATGTGGAAGGAGGTTCATCATTTGCTAATGCATCATCTTTAGAAGAGAGTGAATTAGAACAAAGATGAGATTCATCATTCCCTAATGCAACGTCTCCAGAAGAGAGTACATTAGAATAGAGACGAGATTCATCATTCACCACTACAATGTCTCTAGAAGAAAGTGCATTGGAATGAAGGGTAGATTCATCATTCACAAATGTGTCATCTCTAGAAGAGGGCGCATTGGAATGAAGAGAAGGTAGAGTAACATTAAGAAAGGTATCAATGATTTCATCTTCTTGCAACAAGACATCCTCCAAAGCAAGAGGACTCTCATGAGAAGGATCAAAGATACAAAGTGACATCGGCAAAGTCAAGTCACTATCACATGCATGAAATGGAACATCATTAACATTTTGAACAAAATCATATATTGAACTAATAAAAGAAGATATTAAATTCATTTTGTTGAGAGAAACCAAAAATCTAGATTTTCATATTTTTTCTGTATTTTCTAGGTTCTAGGAATTTGCATTTTCGGAGGTCTTTGGTGCAGAATTTGGGCTCGAAACTTGCATCAGTCCCTAAAATTCAACTGCCGAGGGCACAATATTTTAGAGATTGAATTATTCCTCTTGGAGATCTTTCCAATGATGCAAATGGTTCTGAATTTCGAGCACCGAGTCAAAAGTTATGACCCTGCCAAATAGGGGTAAATAAATTCCTAGTTTTTGAAAAAAAGTTGTTCTTCACGTCGGATTCACCAAAATGTAGAGAAGGGGGATTCGCTACTCATGAGTTCTCTTCATTCAGAGAGCCTCATGGGGAAAACTTCCCTAAACTACCTCAAAGAACAGTGTGAGAGTTCTAGAATTGAAAAGAGCAGGTCACAGGTTTTCTGGACAAACTGACGAGCTCTCAACCAGAGGACGACAACGTGGGTCTGGGATGACAACACGATGCGCTAGTGTCTCTCTGGCACATTGGCGTCTCGTACAGACTAGAAAATAAAATTCGCCCTTTTACACTTCCTCACCTTAGAAAATCAAATCCGAAGGCGAAATTCCACATTAGCCCATTTCCTTTGTTCTACTTGGCATCTTTCTTTTGCGTCCATAGAAGAATAACTGTCAAGGACACCCATGCAAAATGCTTATGTCCTTGATGGATTCCTACGTTTGAAGTTGGAAGAGGCATTACACTTCCCATTGGGGTCAATTTTTAATGTCCCTCTTCGATCAACCGACCCGAAAATGGCAGTTTCTCTCATCCCACCTTCAAAAACACTCTTCTTCATGCATTTCATCTCTTCAGATCTTCTTTTGGGCACACCCTAAGCACTCTAGCAATCTTCTACACATTCTTTGAGCATTCTCTTAGCATCCATCACTCTCAAGCAACATTTTGGCACTCCATAGCAGCAGCAAAAACACTCCATCAACTCCATAGAGCAAGTGTGGAACAAACCATTGCAGTAGGGGCTTGAGTCCTCTTTTTCTCCTCCTTTAGCTAGTGAGCTCTTGGTGGAGGTGGTAAGCATTTTCACTCCTCTCCTATATGATTTGGTTGAGTAGCACATTACTTTTTTGTAGTGTTTATTGTGTTCTCTACTTTCTTTCCTCCTTTATCATACTTTTCTCTATCGTTTCTATCTTGGTTGTCCATGGAGGTGGAAACACCAAAACAGGGGTCTAATTGAGGCAGACCTTTATACAACCCCCCAAAAAAATTCCTCTTTCTTGTGTGTAGGTAGACATGCATTTGGAGCTAGCTGGTGAACAGGCTCTTTTGTGAGATCATCTTTGTCACCCTAGCTTTAATATATCTACTTTATCACATTCATTTGTATATTTCTTATTTCATAGTTCTATTTTGTTCCCTTAGAAACCACTAGCTAGGTTGTCAGCTTATTTTCTGGTGATTCTTGTTGTATTCTCGGTCCTCTGGTCGTATGAACGCCAACGCACCTGAGAGATGCTAGTGCACCACATTGTCATCCCAAAATTGCACTTTCATCCTCAGGAAGAGAGCTACCTGAGGTACATTGTTGAACCCAAAAACCAACTTGCCTAGCCCCATTCTGGATTTTGGGTCTGCAGAGTGATTGAAGGGCCTTATAGTTCTCATCATTCTCGTCCCTTATTTCAAGACATCCCTTTAGAGTGAGGTAAGTTAGGGCAACCTTCCGCTCTTGGTTCTCTGTGACCTAGGGCCTTGAACGTGGTTGGTCCCCCTCTCTTACACACACACAATGACAAAGTGGCTACTTCTACTCTAATTGCTAAGAAATCTTAGAATGTGAGAAAGTAACAAAATATAACAGAATTAAAATAAAGTGAAGTAGAACTGATAAAGATAAGGAGAATAAAGAAGATGCTTACAACCACGCAAGTGATGAAGCCTCCAACACATGAATGTTTTCAATACTTGCATGCATAATATCTTGAGAAATTTTTGGGGTTGTATAGGGGTTTGCCTCAGTCAAACCCCCATTTTGGTGTTCCCACCTCCACGGATAGCCAAATAGATAGAGAGAAATGAACCAAAATGGACAAAGCGTGTAGTGAAAGCAAAACCCGCTTCAGGAGTAGAACCCGCACCACCAAGTATGAGTGATAAAAGCAATCCCCACTCGAGGAGGAGAACCCGTATCACAAAATGTGAGTGATAAAAGCAATCCCTGCTCGAGGAGGAGAACCTGTATCACGAAGTAAGAATGCAATTGATAGGGGATATGGAATCCCAGGATGCTTGCAAGCATAAGGAAAGGGAGATAGATGTGAGAGACAAGAAGGCTACAAAGAGTGTTTCTAAGCGAGCTTGAGAGTGCGTGAAGTTGTTGTAACAAGGAGAGTTGTGCAAGCAAGATAGCAAGAGAGAAATGCAAGTTCCAAGACTAGAAAGGAGCTAGAGAGAAGCTAGAGACCAAAATGAATTGAAGAGATAACATTTAAGGGGGGGAGAGAAGCAAAAAGAAGCTTGTAGTTACAAGGCATCCCAAGCTATTACTATTGATAAAAGGAGGTGACAAGTGGAAAACATGCTCGAAAATGGTCATTTGAATGTTGAAACATCACAGGACGCTAGCGTAGAATGTGGACGTTTGTGCGGCGCTCTAGTGTCTAGACACATCATGCTACAAAACAACGAGAATGGGAAAAGTGTAAGGTTCGATCCAAAGCTAACACGTGAGGGTAACTGCTGAAAAAGTGTGTTGAGCATCCTGAGAAAGGAAAAAGGTTGATGCAGGGGATAAAATGAGCCTACAAAAATGCTAGGGGAGTGGACACTAAAGCGAATGCAAGGATGTATGTGAAATTGCAAGGGGTGCAATTTTACGACGTTACAGTTTCTTAGTTTAATTTAATTCTCCTAAGTTTCTAGGGTTTAGTAAATTCGAGTTTGCATTTCTCCCTTGAAGCTTTATTTAATGGTGAACCCCCCATTTAATCACACCTAAGGAAACCACCCCCTTGTTCTCCTTCCCTCAATTAAGTCACTTGGTTGAGGGATCTTGGTTTCTTAATGAACTGAAAGAGTGAAATAGGTCCCCTTAGTTCCATCTCCCAAAAGGTGGAACACCTATTTCCTTCAGTTTAGTGATGAAGGTGTAGCTTTCTATGGTGTGGATTCCATTATGCCTAATTTTGAGACATCCTTTGGTTATTTTGGCTTTATGTAAAATTTTGGGTTCAACTTGTTCTATTTATTATTTAATATGTGAGAGCATCCATGGTTTCTTTGAGAAGAACCATCTTGAACCCTGCAAGTTTTGGTGTTGAGAACAATTAGTTTGTAGTAAAAATGTCAAAACTTGTGTGGTTCCTTTGTGAGATTGTGAGAAATATTTGTGTGGAGCTAATAATAGCTCATTTGTAATTTTTTGAGTGAATCCTTGAGAGGTTTGTGAGAGAAAATGAAATATGAATATTTAGTTGTCTTGGGATAGATCCTTGTGTGGATTCTTGAGTCTTGTGTGATACCTTGTGTGTACTTGAGAATGGTCTTGTTGGTTGTGTATGCATGCTCCTTTACAACTTGGGGGTTGCATACAGTGGTATTTACATCTATTGAAATTGATGATGGTAACATGGTAGGGTGAAAAGTACACACTCCATTCATCCTCTTTGTGGTGCTAGTACATCTTTAAGATCTCTAGTTTGTTCAAATAATTCCTATTTTAGTGTCTTTTTATTGTATTTAATCATTTGGACAAAGGTGTAATTTGAGAGTAATATTTCTTTTAGGATTGTAGATGAAATTGAAAAATATCTATCCATGTGGATATCTAATTGTGAATCTATTCATGTTTCAAAGTTTCGATAAAAACAATCTTTGAAACAAGTATCTTCATTCTAGTGAAGAAAATATGGATTTACATGAAAAATGAAGTGTGGGTTTTTAATATTTTATTTCTTAAATCTATATTTGGAAACATTTATAACCCATTGATTCAATGCATGCAATCCCATACTTAAATTGTCAAAATTTATATGAGAAATTAGACTATCTAAACCTCATTCCTTGTAGTGTTGAAATTATTACTAGATGGATGTAATTGAGTTCATAGGGTTTTTTTCTCACATAAAAACTTATTTCAATCAACTTCCTATCATGAGAAACCTATAGGCGATCTTTCCCTCTCTTCTTAGAAAAATGATGTAAAATTGAGTGAATTTGCTATTTCTTTTCCTTCATACAATATAGTTTGCTTGGGGAAAATTCTAGTTAATTAGGTAAATGTAGGCTTTCTAAGGCGAATGCTAGTTCACCAAGAAATTTCATTTCATGTGCAATTAATGTAAGTTTTTTTGTGGCAAAAAATATTGGTAAAAAGGGAAAATAGTGACAAGGAGTTGAAAACAAAACTTTCCAAGACACCTTTAGGTGAAAATTGACACTTTAGACACGCATTTTCCTTCATATTTTCCTTGGAATGTGTAATTATGATTCCTAGAAAAAAATCATTATGTTTTTTGTTACAAATTTATTATTGTTTAAGGACTTACTCTTGTGTGAACTAGGTGGATTGGAAAGGTTCCCTAGTGTTGTCTTTCTAGTGTAAGTGAAATCATGAAGAAATCTTAATGTTGTCTCTTTCTTCTTTTTTTGTGCCTTTGTAATTAAATGAAATAAACAGATGTAGATCCATATGTGTTGTGAATACGAATGGATTGGATGTAATTTTAGATTCTTTGTGTGAGTTGAAAGGTTTGAGTCTTGATGATCACTATCTCTCCTAGTTCCATGTTTCCTATGCATGATAATGAGAATAATGAATTATTCATATTTCTAATGTATATATGATGAAATACTTGTACTCTCTTCTATCTTATTGCATACTAAAAATCATTTGGAGTATATATTTATTATTTTTATGACATATGTGTTATATGTGCACATGTATCTTCTTACTTATATAATTCATGTTTGGTAATTAAACAAATCATGTCTTGTGGACTATAACTAGTAACAAAATGGAAGTTCTTACTCTTGCAATTGTGTACCAAAAAATATATTCCTTTGGGGAGCACGGTTATAAAAATTTCGTCTTTTATCTCAGCCCAGTTCTCTTACTAATATTGAAAGAATTTGATAAGATCAATTGATTGATCATGTGCTTCTTATTCTCTCTTTGTATTAGGAGATGAAACATGTGCTCTTTTTTGCATTGTGATGAATGTTGTGACATCTAAGTTGAGAATTAATATCCCATGTATAGTTAATAAATGCATTCTCCTCTCATCCTTCTATGGTGTCTTTTATTTATGCGGATGAGTAACTTAGCCATCTCTCCCTTTTCTTGTGTTGTTAAAAATTGAATGAGCAGGCCTTTTGTTTAATATGCCTCATCTCTTTTATGCTTTTGAAGTTGTAATAAGTAATTAAAGTTAGTATATGAACCTAATGAAAAATGAGCATTGTATGAATTCTAGTGAATGTGTCAAGATGGTAAGGATTTGGGTCTTCTTTTTGAATGAATCTGATTCATCCCTTCAACTTGATTAATGAATATACAAAATATATTGTTCAATTTCTTCTTTCTTGTCGAGTCTTTCATTGTGATGTGTATTAGTGCAACAGTGTGTTGAATGTATTCTTAGGTAGATTGAGATTGATACAACTCTCTACCTTTGTGAATCTCTTGTGTTGGTGCTTCTATTTTGGAGACTGTGTCACATTGAGATGCTTGCTACTCCTTCCTTGTCAAGATTATTTTGTATCTTTATCTTTGTGTGTGTCACCTACACACCTCTTCCAAACATGATTTGGTGCTTATGTTCATGTTGTCAAGGATATGAAATCATTTTATGTGTATGTGTGCATGTTGCAACATTGCTTGCATTATATTTGTGAAAGCAAAAAATTGTTTGGTGTGTTTTTCCTTGGTAATATCCTTAGTAAAATTTGTTCATTATATTTGGTGTTAAAGCAACATGGTTGCAACACTGAGGCTTTGGGGGTGTGTTTTTTATCTTCTTTTGATTGTGTGTGCTTGTGTTAAACATGTAGTTGTTCCTATACATGTTTTCTGTCTAGTTGCATGTTGTATTTTTTTTTTTTAATTGGATAAAGAAGAAAAAATAAATTACATCAGCAAGAATACATGGCCAAAAAGGCCACCATTAGGTCAAACACAAGTAGCAAGACAAGCTGCTACAGCAGCAACAAAAACAACAATTCTAGACCATCATGACATAAGGTACAGCATGTAGCTACAGCTGTAATAATAAACAGCTTAACAGTAACAAAAAGTGTTGTTACAACAGCAAAACTCCAACCAGTACAATAAGAATCTTTCTTCGAAGAAGAATTAGAACACCACTGATAAACAAAACTTGAACCATTGGTCAATAGCCATTTAAAAGAAGGTCTAAGCAACTCAATGTCCAAAGGGCAGAAAACTCTCCATAGCCTCCAAGAAGCAACCTTCTTAGCAAGATGTCTATTCGTCAACCAGCTGTAACTGCGCTTGAACATTGTAGATAGATGTTTTAAGATCATTGTTGGTTTCTAAATAATCCTGGAGCATAGCAAGCAAATTTGTAACTTGTAAAGAGAGATTCCAGCAAATTATTTGAACTTCAACTTTAAGAGGCTGAGAGATGTTGGAAAAGACAGCAGCACAACGAAACTTCCAAATGAATTTAAGGATGACCTGCCTGCACAGTTGAGTGAGGATATTATGGTGAGAGGAGACACCAAGGAGCGCTGTTTTCCATTACCAAGTGTGAGTGAAGAGGGCAGGAAGCAAAGAGAAAAGAGAATGCCACAAGTTCTGAGCATGAGAGCAAAACCAGAAAGCATGCTTTATAGACTCAGATTTAGCACAGAAGGGACATGATAAAGGAGGATGGAGAAATTTGAGGCGGTTACCAATAGGTAGCTTAACATGAAGTAGCTTCCAAGCCAAGAGCTGAGATTGTGCATTGGCTTTAGACTTCCAAATCTGATGGCTGACCATATTCCATTTTGCTTGACTAAACTTGCAGTTCCACTTGACATTGAGCCGAGGTGAAAGCAAAATTGAGGGGAGCAGCTGTCTATAGATGATTTTGAGAGGAAAGAAGTGAATATTACGTTTATTAGGCCATTTCCAGTCTTTCAAAAAGCTAGAATGACAAGGAGAAGATAGAAGACAAAAAAGATTAGGGGGAACAAGGTGTTGTATTTGAAGAAGAGGCTGTTTAGTGAGAGATGTCAAGTGGAACTCAGTTCGTAATTGTTGCCAAGACTTCCAATTGAAGCTGATGGGATCCCATAAATCACGAAAAACTTGAATTCCCTTTTTGAAAAGATTCTTGCCTTTAAAACTTTTAATAGCTCCAAGGGGTTTTCCATCTTGCTGAATTAGACGATTCCACCATATGGAAGAGTTTGCAAAGCTGAGGCCATGACTAAAGGATTGATCATACCAAACCAACTTCTTCGAGGTGATTTGCCATGCTTTCCAAATAGAGTTGAAAGGAGCAGACCCATTAGTCTTGAAATAGGGGGCCAAAAGGAGCTTATCATTCCACTTGACATCATCCCAGGCATGTTGTATATTTGAAATGCTTTCAAGAAGTGCATTTCACATTTAGCTATTTTGAATGTATGTTTGTGAAAGGCAAGACTTGCATAAACGAACTAGGTTCCCAAATATATTCTTCCTTATTTATGCTATTGCTTGGATGCATTTTTATTATATTCTATATTGTAGACTCAGCACAATGAACAATGATAAGCACAATTCAATAAATGTTGGCACGTGGGTAAAAACTAATAAAAAAAGCATGTGCTCAAAGTAGCTTTGGGATATGGTGGGGCCCAAATAACTTGTAGTGAAGCAAGATAATACAAGTCCAATGAGGAAGTAAATAAACCAGTCCTTAAGTGCCACATGGCGATTCAAGAAAGCAACTCCACCAATATGTTGACTGTTGTTGATGAAGCATCATAGGACAATGCATGAACGTAAGATGCACCTTGAGTTCAACAAACAAGGCTTTACAAGGGGGGCCACAATTTTACTCAAATTGGGATGCAAGATAAGACACGGATATTAGACTATAGGAAAGGAAATATAAATTTTACAATTTCAGAAAGATGACAACATAAAGGTTCTTTTTTATATTGAGAATATGCAAGTTACAGAGAAAGAAATGCAGTAAAAACTACAGAAAAGAACTGAACATGACATTAAAAAACAAACAGCAAGACACCCTGCTGAAAGGGCATGAGAATGCCAACTATGTCCAATAGTTCAAGTAGATAACAAGCATATAACAAGTAGAATACAACCAATTACCAGCTGATTACAAGCAGAATACAACCAATTACCAGCTGATTACAACAAATTGCTAAACTATACCATAACCATGAATATTCTTTCCATCTAGTTGCAGAAGTAACAGAGCTGAGCAAGATGTAAAAGGTTTGTATGCAGAACAAACTCCAAACATGGTTCATGTATGTAGAAGATAAACCAACTGTCTGTTGCAACAACCAAGGCCACTGTGGAAAATATTTTGAAAATATAACTAAAATGGTTAACTGATGAAGAGTACAAAAAGCTGCCCAAGAAGAGTCAACAACAAACCCAAGCAATAGATTGCAGTACAAGAACAAAATTCAGTCCTGAAGGTAGGACCTTAACCCTTGAGCTATGACAGCCTTCTTTTTGCTAAGCAGAAGTTTAATTTGGTTTTTGATTTGTTGGATTTGGAAATCAACCTTTAGATTCTTCTCAGCCTCAGCTTGTAATTGTAAAAAAAGTGAAGTCAGACAATAGAAAATGTCAGAGTAAAGCCCTCAGAATGCAACATCCTGGTGATCATGTGAGTTTTTAAAAACGGTCTTACACCTATTTCTCCATATATGAAACAAAATAACATGTCGAACTCCATTTTCAATAATATTAGCATGTAACCCCATGCCAAGAAGGGCTTCTTTCCAATTTAACTTATGTTCAAAGATAGTTGGAAAATCATTAAAAATAACGTTCCATTGCTTTTTAACGAATTGACAACCCTAAAAGATATGTCGTATAGTTTATTTCTTTTGAAAAAATGAACAATTAATTGGTTGGACCATCAAACATTTCAGTATGTCTGCAATGGGTAGCTTACGATATAAGATCTTCCAAGCAGTTAATTGAGCATCTGCATTAACTTTTGATTTTCAGATCTGGGCAGAAAGCTTTGACCAAAAGTTTTCATTGAATTTGCAATTCTATTTGGAGTTCAATTGAGATCTTAATGGCAGGTTTGGAAGTAACTGCAAATAGATTTTTTTTAAGGAAAACGAGAGAAAGGATATAATGACATCCATAGCCAATCCTTGTAGAAGTTGCACTGAATAGGGGTACATAATTTCATTGACAGCTCCAGCGGAACTAAGGACTGCACAAAGATCATAAACACTTTGTATTTATTGATGAGATTAAATTTAGCTTTAACAGAATCCCATGATAGCCAGTTCAAAGTATCAAAATCCTAGAGATCTCCAACATTACGAACTCTTTTTTAGAATAGCGAGTAAGATTGTTTAGGAACTTAGCTTAAAGCAAGAGGTTGATCCTGGTAAAGAATGTACTTGTTCCACCAAATGGATGAAGTAGAGAAACTGAACCCATGTTGAAGCGAGTTATCCCTCCATTTTAAAATATAGACTGAAGGGATGAAGAAGTCTTTATTGAAAAAAAGGAAGCATGCAAAATTTTATCAAGCCAACCTACATGCTGCCACTTGCCCTTAACAGAGGCAAGGCTAATGTGATTCTGAATAAGAATCTTCCATGGTTCATCCCCATGGAAAGCTCTAATAATCCATTTGGTAGCCAAGCAAAATCCTTGAGTTCGTGGATCTATAAGCTCCAAACCACCTTTAAATTTAGGTTGAATACAGTGGGTCCATGATGTGGTAATAAACCCTCTATTGTCGTCCCATTTAGCCCAAAGAAATTGACAAATGAGTTTAATTAAGATGACAACATAAAGGTTGTCTAATCAAAGTTTTGAAGAAACGTGTTTCATTCAAAGACATTTTCTAGTTTTTAATAAAATAAAGATTTTTATTTGAAAGCATTTTTTTATTTTTTTTAATAACAAATTTTCAAATATCATTTTTGTGTTAAGTAGAATACCATCATTTGCAGTAAGGATCTATGATAATAGCATGGAAGAAGCTTTTGAATAGAGGAGGTTATTTCTAACATTAATGACAATGAAGGGAGCTACATGAATGCCTTCCAATAAAAGATCTTCATTGCAAATTATCACCATTATTTTTTCTATAAGTATTTAATCCAAACCATAAAATGTGTGGTGAGATGCATATCATTGTTCCATGTATCTAATTTAAAAGGTGAGATTTGTATGGTGAGATAAACATACATTTGATTTTTGTCAAAGAAATCTTAATATATAGTGAAATAAACTTACGTTTGATTTTCATCAAAGAAGTCTTAATATATGGCTTCATATGGTTGGGTATCTTGGTATTGTAATAATCTGGATTAATCTCAAATTTGTAATAAACATTTGTAACCTTTGTAGATTGAATGTCTAAAGGAAAAATAAACCTTAGTTGAGTGTCTCCTGTTGCATGGTATATATTTCTAAACGTGTGTTGTTTAGTTGGCCAACCATATGATTATAAATCCTTGCAAATCCTTTGTAAAGTATATTTTCAACATAATAAAGGAAATGTTTGGGTTTTCTCATGGATTACTAAGTAGACTCATTTAATATTCTACAACCATTTATTATTATTTTGAATGTATGTGTAGAGACCAACTTGCTTGTGCATTTTGAAAGACATATTCTTTTGTGGTATCTTGATTAAGGTGTCAACTTTGGTTTTAGCTATTACATCTTTTGTATGAACTCAAAGACTTTTTTCTAAACCAGATAAAGTCACCATCCTACTACTCGCTCCATCTCCCCATCATCCCAAAGCACTCAAAACAAATTAATATAATTTTCCTTTTTAGTTTATCTATTTTATTGTGTTCTCATTGCCATGTCTAAATGTATATGATAACATAAGGGGTTATTATTGAAGATGATGAAATAGATAAAAAACATAAATGTAAATATAATATATAACAATTACCTTGTGTTTTACCTTTCTCACCTCATGGATTGAGTTGAAGTAGATGCACCCATGTCTACTTGATGTGCTCCTTGTGATGTAGTTGGATAGAATGTGGTTGTTTAAACTAGCAACATGATATTGGGATTGAGGATTGATATAAGAAAATAGCATCATAAGGATATGATGAAGGTAGATGTTCAAAATGAGAGAAAATGCCTCAATTTATAATTGTTTTATGGGGAAAATCAATGGACAAGAAGCATTAACTAAATGGAGGGTCAAGATTGAATGAGATGATGGAGGATTATCCTTTTGACAAGTATGACAAGAAGAAAGGAGGTGTAAGAGCAAGGTGTGCTCACACATGTGTGAGCACACATTGGGAAGAGCATGAAAGAGACAGTCCCCCCCTTCTAGCAAACCCCCTAAAGTTTTTTCCCATCCAAAATGCATTTTCCCTTCCTCAAACTAATTGTAACCCACTATTGTGGTATCACCCATGTCTATGACACATGTAAGAAGTAAAGTGACATGTATATGACATGTGTAAGAGGTAAAGTGACATGTCTATGATATGTGTAAGGGGTAGGGTGGCTTCACATGTGTGAGAAAGGGTTGGGATAGGTAGGTTAGGACATGTGTCACATGATGAAAAGTTTAGATCTCAATCCATGTAGATGGATTCAAGGACTAGGATTGAATGGACAAGAATTGACGGTGAGGTGGAATTAAATAATAAGAAAAATGGTAATGAAGGTTAATTAGCCTAAATAATTAATTAAGGAGGTATTTATTAATTTATTTAGTTGGAAGGTTTGGGGGTAAGGTAGATTTAATTAAATAAATGTAAATTTATTTAATTAAGGATGAGAGAAGGATGAAATAAATAAATAAATAAATATTATTTATTTAATTAATAGATAGAATGGGGTAAATTCAAGTGTGATCGGGTATGGACATATTTAGATGTCTACAGTTATCAAACACGTTCTTAAGCACTCATATGTCAGTTCATCTATTTTAATAAGGTGTTTAACCTTGATTTCTCTAAACTAACATATAGGCATGAAGTGCCAACCAAAATAGGGGTGCATTGTACAATGGGTATGGTTTGTGTCAAGGATGAGGGTTTAACTTCTGTGGTGATATCTATTGTAGTACCTTAGGGAAACCCCCTTGGTTTAGTAGAGCTAGAAGTGAAGGAGGTCATACCCACCTCAATAATTGGTTCTTAGTTGCCTAAACTGAATATAGGCTTTGTGATATTCTTCCCAAGTTTGAAACCCCTGACACTTGGAAAACTATCCAACCCTTAGGGAGTTGGGACCTACAACTTAGATCACCAACAAGGAGGATGGATCAATTTACAACCTTGAGTTATTTTTCATCCCTTGTCTATTTTATTTTCTCTTCTCTATCTCTTTTATTTTTGGATCTAGAGGAACCTTTGTATATGTGTCCAAGATGGTTGGCTTCTCATTTAGTGTGTAGCTAAACCATGTATATTTTAAAGTATAAAATACAAGTGGCTTATAGTCTATCTATTCTAATGCTTGTTTTAGTATGGATGAATGGTCTGATGCATGCTATATGAATATGCCTTCTATTATTTGTTATTATTTTTTAATGATTTATAAATCCTTGAGGATTAAAAGGGGTATCTATATTGGCTTATAAAATTAACTTTTATTATTTTTCTTTCAACATTTCTTTCTTTTTGCTTTAAGTTAGAATTAGTCTAAGATAAATAAGGAACTATATTTTCAATTTCAAATATTGACTTGCAAATTAGTCCCATATATACAATATTTTTCATTATTGTGCTCTACATGTAGTGTTGATAGAGAGTGCACCTAATTGATGTACTAAGTAGTTGTAATATCTAGGCATAAATTCTAGCATGTTTAGTGGTACTTGAGTCCAAGTCTTTGGCCTTCATCATGTCCCTTCTTTTTGTTCCATATATTGTGATTTTGGTACAAAATTATGGAAATTCAACCTTAAGGAGTATATATCATCCACCTAGAGAATCTATTATTTGTAAAACCCTATTATTTTATTTTATAGACCATGGATAACCCATAAATATATCTTTATTTAAATATATACATAAATATGATGGAAAAATATAGGAATCAACCTTTTGTTTCCTAGAATACTAGTGGACCTATGCAACTACAAGGGGGACTCATTCCTAAATCAACTTTAATAGTATTGTTTGTATTCAATGAGGATGGTTTTTTGTCTCCTACTCATCATGTTTTATATGTGGCACATATATGCACCATTCAAAATATCACAATTGTAGATGTTGCTTTTAAGCTACTTATTATCTCTCAAGGGGAAATAACTAAGCTAGTTTAAGAGCTTGTCACTTGATTCTATCACAAGCTAGGATCAGCTAGATGTATCAATTCAAGGGAATGATAGGAAACCTCTCTTTGATCAAAAATCTTAACACAATATGGAGATCTCCCATGAATCTTATACATAATTTCAATTTCAGATTCAAAAGAACTTGGGAGAGGATACTTGTTGAAGTTTGTCATTTTCTATATTTGGTCATTCTTTACTACTTGAAAGCTTTCAATTCATCTATTTTAATAATGTCCATATGTTAGGTGGTGAAACACTTCTAAAATATTATAGCATAATTTTCCAAGATAAATAAAACCTTATTCAAGCTAGAAATTTACCCCTTTACCTACAACCTTTCTATTTCCTCAAGTCAATGACACTCTCCAAACTATTCAAAGTGGTCCAATATATATTTTAATCTTTCCACCCACCCCTCTTCTTAATTTTATTGACCCTAATGAAATAATATAGCTAATAATCTTAATAGGTGAGCTCTCTCACAATATTATGATATTGAAAATATAGTTTATTATTCAAAACAATCCACATTATCCCACATTTAAGCATGAACAAGATCCATTTAATTCCCCAAGTACCCTCATACACTATATAGATGGAAATGAAAGCATTAAGCTTAACTATTTATAATAATACCCTCTCTATCAAACCAATGTATATCCCCCTTAAGCAACAACAAGCTATAGCACTAAGGAACATCTCATGGTGCAAGACACTGTGTGTTTCATGAATGATGAATGTATAAGTTTTGGCATTCATTACCCAAGTGAGAAAAGAAAAGCAGAAAGTGTGAATATTCATATTGCAATTGATTTTATTGATTTCATGTAAACAAAAGGTGTGTATTTAAATGTATCCCTAAATCCTCTTAGATTTAATTTATTTGGGAGCTTCTCTTGTGTTTTCAGTAAATTAGAAAAGAAGAAATCGGGCTTGTTTTTGTAACTCAAATGTCTTATTACATAAGTAGGAAATGAATCCAACACCTTAAATGAGATGTCAAATTTTGAGCATTTTTTAGGATAAAGTTATTGACAACTTCTTAGCTACAATAAAACATGGTGAACACTCACATGTAGGTGGTGTTTTATCTCCCTTTAACGAGTAAAATTGTAAAGGTATTCCAAAAGAACCATTGAAAGAACTTGATTTATTTAAAGAGTTTATCTATTAGATGGAAGAAGTCTATTATAACATAATTGAAATAAATCAAAATGATGATGTATTCTTTTCTTTCCAAGATGAATACATACTCTCCTTGTTGAAAGAGATGTTATATTAGAGTATGATCCACATTGTGGTCTAGAGATCATTTCAATTTCAACTTGGACATTAAACAAGAAATGGTTGATGTGATTTCAAGAGAAAAGGAAATAGATTTTATCTGTTATAGAAGAGGGATACACTCTCCTTTTCAAAGGAAGTGAATAAAAGCATGGAAATTCTAGTGGTTATAGAAGTGATAGGTCTCATTTTGGAGATAAATGATTGATATCTTACATCTATAGAGTAGTCCCATTGATATTTAATCTTTTTCTAGGGATTACAATAAATTTCAAGCCCAAATTAACTATTTTATAAAGTAGTGGAATTTTCATACAATATAAGGAAGGTACAATCAATTACATCAAATTATCAAACATGTTCACTTGCAATCATGAGGAAGAGTTTTAGTACTTGATTGTTCCCTCCCACCCTCTGCCTAATGTAGATCAACATTATAATCATAGAGAAAGGCAAGTCAAATCATTTTTGTATTAATGAAATAGAATGATAAAGAGGTATAGATTCCTACCTTTCTTCCTCATACATTTTACATGGTGGATTGTTTGTTACAAATTGATTAAAAGGGGCAACTACATTTCCACCCTTATAATTGGATATGATAGGCTAGTTTAAGTGTGTACATGATGAGATTAGTTTTTTAGTTTTCACAAATAAGTTACAATTGCAACAATGTACTTATTTTTTGCAATAAATGCTTACAATAGAGAAAAGGCAGTATATTAATCATGGCAATGAGTTTACAAGTGTTTTAGTTTTTTAGTCATCTTGGGAAAATAAGTAGTTGTTTTGAGTTTTATCTTTCAAGGTCCTATTCTCTACTTGAATTCATTGCTTAATGGGTTAAGAGTACACTTTTATGTTGGGTTAATTTATTTCCCATAGTTGGGAAATCCCTTGTGAGTCATCGAAATATTCCACAAATTTTGCACACCAATCAAAAAAAAAATTTTATCAAGTTAGAGGGGAGTGTAGAGGAATGAAGTAAGTTTATTCACATCCTACATAGGAAAGGATAGATGCATGCCTCGTGGGTTGAATATGAGACCATTCAAAGGAGGTGAGCTTGATTATGTTCATTAACACTTATGACTTGTTTATAAACACTTAAAACCATGTGAATACCTACATACCATTAGATACATAAAAAATAGTGTATAATGTTAAGCAAGTTGCATAAGGTTTTGGAGGAGGTTGATGTGGCATTTATTAGATTAGCATAGCCAATAAGAAATGACACAAACAAAAATACAATGTTTGACCTTGGGGTGGGAAAGATTTACCATTCAAGTTTGAAAGAGCTACCATCTAGGTTCAAAAATTTGAGTAAAGAGAAGAGAAGGCCCTCATATGGATTCAGCCTAGGCATAGGCATACAAAGGACCACATAATTTTTTTTTAGAAGCTAACACAAGCATAAGTGGAGAAGAGATTTCATGGTATGTGTATTTCAACAAATGCATAAGACAAGAAGTTTAAAGGTCAACCCAAAAATAAAGAGAAACTTTCACATTCAAATTTAGGAGAAATGTTATAAAACAATGTTGAAGAGAAGCCCATGTATGAATGCTTTCAAGATTTACTGTCAAAGATAAATAAGTATGACAAAAATGTATAAAAAATTAAAGCTAACATAAATATTAGGGGTTACCCAACCAATGGTAAGATAGGTTCAATCCATATAACCATAGAAAAAACATGAGATATAATTCAACATGGGCATTTGTTAGATGAAATTAGCTAGATTGTGGCCATGAGAATTCAACCAACAAGTGTTATTTGATATATATGGATCATTTTGTTGAATGGCATGGTGAATTAAGTGGCTAGAATAGAATTTTTGAGGCATATTACAAGTCAACATGGAGACATTGTAGCCAAGAGAAGATTAAAGCTTGTGTGACACTATGCATACAAGGTGTGTGTTGGCATAAGTGTTTCATACACCTTGCCATTCTATCATTTAATTAATTTATAATTTATTAATTATGTGTAATCCATCATGGAAAAGTGTGTCCCATTATGACCTGTCTATTATTTCCATGAGTATAATTTTTATTATGTGTATTGTAGACATGCAAAATTAACATTCTGCATTTGATCAGGTTCATTCATCAACCGAACTAGATTTCACATTAGGTTCACCTTCATTCATTTAGCAGGTAATTTCATTAATCTCCATTTCCTAAGGTCATTTAAAATCAAATAAACATTATCATCAACCTTTTAATAAATCAAACATCCATTTAAATCAAATCCTAAATCATATTCCATCATTTTCTAATTCAAATAAATCAAATATCAAAGTCCTAAAAGTCAAATTCATCCTAATCATTATCCTAGCTAATTAATCCTGATCTAATGCTAATCTCACCCACTTGCATTCTCTAGATTTGGCTACTTGCACATGAAATTTCATTTAATTGATTTATCAAAATCTTTATTTTCAACTTGGCATAAAGGGAGAATATTCTCCAAGTTTGAATCTCCCCCCAAGTGGACATGTACACCCAACAGAGCATTTATGAGGCATTACATGTCTCTTACATGTCCCCTTCCAAGGTCAAACTCACATTTATTGCAAAATTTGAATTCAAATTTTCCCTCTCATGGGCACTCTTCCCAAATCTTGCACATACATCAACCAATCACCACTTGACAAGTGTCCTTCTTTCATTTGTCTAATCTTAGTCCCACATTGGTCTCTCTTCAACACTTAGCATTTTGAAAATCTTTAAATAAAGGCTTCACCCTCAAGCAAATCCTCCACAACTTTCATGCAAAGTCACTCTCTTCATTTGAGAAATGATTTTGTCCACTATCAATCCACAATCTTAGAATTTCATCTCCAAGATCATGCAAGGTCACTCTCTTCATTTGAGAAATGATCTTGTCCATCATTATCACTAGCTTATCAATCAAGGATTGGGAAAGGGTCACTAGCACATGTGACACCAATCCAATATGGGATAGATTGATTTCATGTTTTTTTAATTGTATGCTTTTTATGTGTCTTATTATTGGATAGCATTTTAAAATATGTTAGATATCTCATATGGATGTTGAAGGTTTGCTTTGCTTGAATACTAATCATACTTGTCTATGTTAGTTATTAACCAAAATGCAGATTTCGACATCTACTTTATGGCGCTAGAAGGAGGGCAAGGAAGATGTTGGGGGAATAGGATGCATCAAAGAGCCGCAACTATTCATACCATACTGGCCTCGCTGCCACTTTAGCTGCATGGTCATCATCAAAGTTTCTTCATTTAAAGGCGTCAAATTCCCAACTGATCTTGAATTTGTTGAAGACCCTGAAAGGCTACTAGCACATAAATGTGCATCCTCTTAAAGATTTTATGTCAGATTGAAAGTCATCTAAATAGACTTATTGTCTTAAGTAGACAAGAGCAGCACAACCACTTTTGCTTGACTTTCAGGCACATATTCCAATTACATTATGACGAAAGATATGGAAGGCATTGGGACATAGCTTTTCCATCTGTTGATGACAGTAACAAATAGTCGGCAGTAGCAAGCTTTTATTTCGCTGTTTTGTACATTAAATACATCCGCTTGAAAGTCTCTTTGAATGCCAAGTTTAGCCTTACACCTATCAATCACATTTGCTTGACATTTATGATGCCTTTTCTGTAAATCTTTGTTTTGTGCAGGTCCTACAATCATTGAATTCCTATGAGATTCGCTACTTACACTTCATTTATTGGTCGGAATTGCAATAGTCTAAAAAAATTGTAGAAGTTTGTTTATTAACTTAAGTATCTTTCACTTAAAAGTCTACCATTCTTGGCACTGCTTTTAGAGTTTTGTGCCGAGTACATCACTTCATAATATGCATCGAACTTCAGGATTTAATCTGACTTTTTCATTAAGCAAAGTTCACTTATTAGAGACTTGATGGAAAACTCTCTCTCTTTTAGATGATTGCTTTTGAGGGTGTTTATTTACATTTACGTCAATCAACAAATGAGAATGGATTTTCTCAGTCAATGAGAATTAAGATGGTCACTACATTAAAATCAAATCTTACTTGGTTGCATTAAATGGTCAAATTTTGGATTACATTCATCTTTGTTATATGAATATTGTGAAAAGACTTTGGAAAGCAAGATTCTTACTAATGCTTCATTTATGAGTTCAAAATTATTAGTCTTCTCATTTGAAAATTGTTCTTCCCTTTGAAGTTAATGCTTAAAATGACTTTGATTCTTGCATATTTGTCTTTTTATCTTGCAGGAGGGATTTCGTTTGCACAAAAAAACTTGCAAAGGTGAAGCCTAGGAAACAATCTTTGGAAAACTCTTGAGTTGACAAAGTGGACATTGAACTTGAAAAAGCATTTCTTAATGCTTATTGAAACAACCTTGAGGGCTTCCATTTCATGCTTTAAAATTTCTATATTTAGCCAACTAGATCATTGTTTGCTTCCAAAGTTGGATTAAAATTGAACATTAGAAACTCACTAAACTTTCAATTTGGGATAAAATTGGACAAAGCAAAACTCACACTTCATTTTGGTGCTTAAAACGAACTCACAATTGCTTTGAAGGCTATAAAACGAACAAGTGCTTGAATTGTGTGATTTTGTCTTTGGTGCATTTTGAGTGCGTATCCTCTCCCCTTGCGCTTCGTACGATCTAGGGTGCAAGAGAAACACTCAAAATATATTTTATTGCTTTGAAACACTTCAATTTGGGTTTAAAATTGAACATCTTGTGCGAGTGTGAGTAGGGGCATTTTCGCGTACATTCTCTTTCTTTGTGCCATCAAAGATTGATCGAGTTACAGATTGTGTTTTTGCTTGCTTTTGTTTATCTTAGAGGGCCTGCCTTGGGGAAAAATTACTCACCCAAGGGAACGACTCAACCGGTAACACTCTAAAGCCAAGAGTATTTCCAGCCGGGATATAAATGTGGGTATTGGTTAAATGCCATTATCACGCGGTTGGCTCCGACAAGATGGATCCGAAAGGGGACTCTTGCCATATGGGTCAATCTCCACGAACGGAAAGTCCGAACTAGAACCCTTGTTTTGTAGTGGCCTATTTATCCATTGAGCGAGTTTATCAAAGTGGTGCATTGGAACTTAGATTCCAAGAAGTTACTTGCCATGTCCGATCTTGGTTGAAATATAGAGGTTAAGACTTCATTCTTAACATACCTTTATATTTTATCCTTGGTTGCATGTAAAATCATCTCTTCTATGAAGGGAATGAGGCAAGCCCACTAAGAAAAATGTACCAATTGAGTTAGGAATGTTACATTGCTTGTTTGAAAACACACTGTGTTTATCGAAAACATTGAAAAACCATCATTCAACATCATCATCAGAATTTCAAACCCCTTAGTTAGAGTAAATACCTTTGAAAAAAACCTAATAACTATTGCTTACCCTGGGGATTATGTCCTTAGAGGTTTCTAAGTAATTGGGTTTACATCTTAATTTGCTCTTACAAAGGTCAACATTAGGCAACCCTTGTCCTAATTTCTTGGAACTTCCACATAGCACTTTGTGGGACGAAAAGAAGTTGTGACATTGGACATTCAGTTTGAAACCTAATCAAGAAGTGTTTTTTTTTATAAAAATAACTCATTAAGCAAAGATAACGAATTGGACCCCACACATGTGCTTGATATCTTTTAGTCATATTTGTCTTTTGATTGCTCTTAGAAAAAAGTGTGTTCTTCAATATCTTGGCCTAGTAAAAAAATTCTCTCTAAGTCTCTTAGGATCAAATCAAACACTTCATCCATCCAAACACTTATCAAAATCCATCCCACCAAACAACTTTAGAGCTTTGGAAACACCATTCTAGACTTGGTAAAATCATCAAAATCAAAGTCATTTGTTTAATTAGGTGTGTGGGAATGCATCCTTTCTCATACATTTAATTAAATCAACTATCCTTTGAACAAGTTCATCCTAAGATCACATCCAACATCTTAGGGTTTACAAGTTCACTATCCAAATCAACCAATCAAAATCAAACCCTAAGTCTAGCATTGATCCAAAGTCCCTAAACGTTCAACACTCTCATATCATTCACCACCTTTCATCCTCCATCTCATCATTGGTCCTAAGAACCTTAGAGGTCACTTTTGCAACAAATTCAAAACACAAGTAGAACATGGAATACAAACTTGATCCATACATCATGAGCAACCCAAGTCAAAAAAGTTATCAAAGCCTTACAACGTCAATTGATTCTCAACACTCACACTTATACAATCCATACATGGGATCATTACCTTCGACAAATTTCAATAGAACAACAAGTGTGAGTATGTCCAAATCAAATATTGGAACACAATTCCCGATGGTAAAACCAAGCCCAAACCTACAAGTCTATCAATCGAACAATCAATGCATGAACCTTGAAACGAACAAAGTTATCCTATCAAATCCCTACATGCCAAACGAGAATGTACAAAGCACAAGTGTTCCAAACATGAATCCAGCAAACTTTGAGATAAATATGTTTGCAAACCATACAAATATTGTTCAAAATCCAATCAAAATCTTAACGACTCCAAGTCAAGGCAATGTGATCCCCAACATAAAAAATGGTCAATTTCAGCCTATCATGTCAAATCTGAGTGTCATCCCAAATCAGAACGTTGTCCAAAATCAAACACAAGTACACAATCCAAATTTGCTTTATCAAGGGAGTCAAGATCAAAATCAAGAACAAATTTGGCGAGATCAAATTGCGACACTTTCCAAAATAGTTGAGGCATTGCGCCAAGGGAAATCTCCACCACTATTACCAACATCATTCCTTGGTTTAGGGCTTCCCCCTTTACCTAGCACCAATCAATCCACCCAAATCAATCCACCTAACACCAATCAAACCATCACGTCAAATCCTTTGAATATACCATCGACATCACACCAATGGATGGTATCTAATCAAACAACAACATTGATCTCAAATCGAAATATAGTCTCCCAAGGATCTATCACCTCGGTCATTCCAACCATCACTATCCCTTCAATCATTCCAACCACCACTATCACGCCCATCACATCTCAAACCCTCATGATCACTCCAAGCGTATCACTCATCACTACATCCAACATGATTCCAAATCCACCACCACTACCACCAAAACCAAATGCAGCAAGACAATATGACATTGCGCTAGAAGCTGACCAGGCCTACCAAAAGGCCATCCAACAATATCTAGCCAAGCAACAAGCATGATAAGCTCGACAAGTGCAACAATCCTCTCAAGCTGCCCAAGCCTCTCAAGCTACCCAACCAACATGAGCACAAACACAAAAGATGACAACTATTGAAAACAAGGATCAAGATCAATCCATCATTGAGCACACGTTTACTTCATCCAATGATCAAATCGACATATGTCAAGAGTCACTTTTGAATCACGATCAAAATCCATCAACGATACTTGACAATGAGCCAATTCAAGAAATATGAACATCACTTGACTCTATGGTCGAATGCATTCACAATCTCTCCACCGCAATTGTCGAAAACAATGATCAAAAACTCTCCATCGAGGAGCACATTGAGGATGTATCTACACAATCCGATGATCAACTCACCATACATCAAGAGCCACTTTTTAGTGATCTCTTTCAAGGAGTGTTAGGATTATTTGATCCAATTGACATAATGCACAATCAGTTCACCTATGATCATGTTGAAAATGTCTCTACATCTCCTTACGAGTTAGAGGACATATCTCAAGAATTTATTCCAAAGCATGATCAAAATCTTTCACCAAAGTCTAGCAATGGTCCTTTTCAAAACATGTTGATCCCCTTTGACCGCCTGGTTACAGATACTGAAAGAACCCTGAACTCGACACTTGAGGATATTGAAACACTTACCATGTACAATGATGACATCCAAGAACCATTTATAAGCAATCCATTCTTTGGAACTTATCCATGTCAGAAACTTGATCTAAAGCATGTCAAAAGCAGCTCCAAAAACATTCAAGATCAAGAATTCGTATCTTCAAGATACTACAATCATCTAATGGACACTCTCCTATCTATGCAAGATGATCATATCCATGTAGCACATACTCCTCCACCTACCCATGAGATGCTTTCTATGGATGGACACATAGATGATCTTCATCTAGAACAAGATTGTGTTACACAAAAAGAGCAGATTATTAACTCCTACAGTCAAACGGAGTTGTCAACATCAGGATCGAATATGTCCCAAACTCAGATTGAGGACATCATGAATAAAGATATCCATCATTATCCACCCAAGGAAACAAGTCAGATAGAACATCCAGAGTTAGCATAGCAGCAAATTGAAACAATGTCACCTACGGTGGTCATTTATCAGAGAGTGCATTCTATACAAGAGATCTCAGAACAGGCAGAATCAAAGCATGAAGGTACTACTTCCACAATACTGGGGGAAACTTCGTCTCAAGCAAACGTCAACATAGGGAGCATGAAGAGTCCTTATGATGAAACTAATGCCAATACTACAACCAACCACATCACGAATCTTCATCCACCCATCACCCCATCCATGAATTGGGACCAACGTAAAAAGAAATATTTGAATGAAAGCACAAAGAATGTTATCAAATCAAAAGAAACTGAGAAGCATAATGGACAAATCAACTATGCATGGATACCAAAGCATACAAAGAAAGATCATCCCTATCAAACTCCATCAGTCAAAGAAACTATGGGGCAAAATAAAAAAGGGAAAAGTATCCATCAAAGATGTCCGCAAAAACAAAAACAGGCTTCTCAAGCGACATATAAAGTGTATCAAGCAGTTGGTCCTAATTCCACGCACACTTCCGTATCCACCCATCATTGCTCATCTTCCCAAGTTTGGAGAGTCAAAGGTTCCAAACTGTCAACCAATCCATCTCTTATCCCTAAACACACTCCATCCATGTCTCCACGCATAATATCCAATTCTTACATTGACTGTGTATTGGCAACAACCCTTCATCATAAGGATTCTGAAGGCAATCTATTGCGATGTACGCACAGAGACAGAGTTAACTCTGGTATCAATGAAGCAGATCAGAAATCTCAAAAGTTGCATTCAAGTGCACGTATCTTAGCAAAGCAGATCCTTCAGGTAGGATATCGATGGCACATTATGACAAGGGCATCTGCATCAACGACACCTTGTGATTCAGCATGAGCTTAAAATGTTTCAAAAAAATCAAAAAAATCAAAAAAGAAAAAAATAAAATAAAATTAGAAAAAGGATTGAAAACAGTAAAGATAAAAATCATCCTCTAGTGAAAATCGCATGGGTGGCGCTTTGGGCAAGACCATGATGAAAACCTGGCAAACAGGCGTCATGTGTAGAATCGAGCATCTATGTGCGCCAGCTCAGATGAAAGCATCTCATCCCATCTGTAATAAATTGAGCATTCCATCCATCTTATCCATAATAAATCCATCCATCCATAAGCCATTTATCCAATCCATCTTTATCCATCTACGTCCATCATGCAAGTTATCTTGATCTTGATAAAAATTTTGGGGCATTCTTTATGCTTGCTTATGGTAAACATCTTGATATGGGTCATTTTCATTGATCCCATCCTATGCAACATTATCTGAGCCATGAAGCATTATCCAAATGAGCTTTCTTGATACAAACACCTTATCTTATCGCAAGATAATCCATGTTCCTCCATCCATACACTTATCTGAGTATCCACCCATGACACTCCATACATTGCTAGACATTGGGGGTAGATATATACATCTTGCTTCGAGAATAAATCTTGGTCTATGTCCTCTGACTTATGTGGCGATCCGAACATTGGAAAACATGAAATAAAATTGGTCAAACCACTTGCGAGCAAAAATCCAAATCACTAGCCCATGGCACATTTTGTCGAGAAGACATTCCTTATCATTCTTCATCTTTCATCGAACATCAATTGATATTAGTCGCATCTAAGTTGCACGTCAAACGTCACATCAAATCATCCAAACATCTTTTGTTCAAAACCAAGCTTCATCAATCATGATCAATCATAATCCAATCAAAAAATCATCAGGATATCCTTGTGTTGCTTAACACTATCCTTTCATTGTTGTGCATCCTCAACAATGATTATCATCATCAGTCTTGATCAAATCATCATCAATCCATCATCATCTTGGGGATATCATTCCCAATCATTGTGTTGCTTAACACTATCCTTGCATTGTTGTGCATCCTCAACAATGTTATCATCGTCAATCTTGATCAATCAATCATTGCATTTTTGTGCATCCTCAACAATGTTATCATTATCATCAATCCATCGACCTTAACTTGGTTTTCAACCAAAATCCTAAACAGAGCACTGATATCGTCATACACATCCATATCAAAATCGTCAAAATCTTTCGAAAATCCAAAAACATGCAAAACATCAAAAAAATCCAAAAAACACTCAAAAAGAAAAACATCAAAACATTGGAATTCGAACTACGTCGTCTGAGCTTAAACGTAGGCAAGGCTCATCTTTGATCACCCCCCGAGACATCAAAATCCAAAACATTCAAAAACATCAAAATCCAAAAACATTGAAAAACATCAAAATCCCAAAACATCCAAAATCAAAAATCAAAACATTTGTAAAATCTCAAAAATACCAAAAATAGCCTCAAAAAATTTCAAAACATCAAAACATCCAAATATTTGAAAAATCCATCATCTCATCTCGCTTGCACCCGCAATAATCAATCATCCATAATAAACTGATCATCATCTTCATCCTTTGACAACACAAACAGAAACAATCATAGCAGGCAACAAAATCAAGCTTCAATCATAAAATCAAAATCGAAACAACGAACCATTGAATACAAAATCAAACTTTTGATCAGTCGCAACCATGTCAGTCAACCTTATATCAACAGCCTATCAATCAATTTATCAAACCATCATCATCCTATACAATGCATGTCCTAGGATATATTGTTCCGACAATGGGCATCATTTTGGATATCACCTTGGATCCTTATCCTATCAAAACACATCCCTTTGGCTGAAGGTATGAAGAACATTGGCTTGTTTGCGTACTTGATCTTTTCTTTTGATTTATCTTATTGTGCTCATTCCAAGGACCTCTCAATGATATCCAAACGAAGGATTTAGAGAGATAGGAATGGGGCAACGATCATTATCTTTTGTCTGCTGTGCTTGTTGGACGTTCTTGTAAAATAACTTGGCGAATACTTGGTTTGTTAGATATGTATGGAGGATGTTTCAGATAGCTTGTTGACTATTGCATTGATTGGTTATACCTTTCCGTGTTTTGGTCTGAGATGTTTGAGACTTCTAAAGTGCATCCTAGCAAAGTTTATGTATGTCAGGTGTGAACAAGAATACTCCTATCTATTTGTTGAGTCAAAGTCCATCACACTAAGTACAACGTCATCCTGGTCCTTCATACCTTGATGCATCGTACTTAGGCGTGTTATCAAACATAAAGTAAGTGCCCTTTGAAAATCCCAATCCTTGATAAGCAAATCATCCATCTATCATCATCATTTATCATCATTCATTTCTCATCGTCATTTCTCATCTTCATCTCTCATAATGTTGGCTTGTTGGATCCTCTTGTCATCATCTAATTTCTTCATCTTCCGCACTAACATCACAACATGAATAGTTAATCATCATCACCATTACATCCATCATGCATCCATTATGCATCCATAAATCATTAGTATTATGCATATCATCTCACATGCATATCATCATCATAATATAGATCTGTTAGTCTAAGCATTTGCATAAATCATCCATTGCATAATCATAGCATATCACATCATCCATGTCATCCATCATCACATCATATCTTCATTTAAGTTGTTTAGAATAATATAGATTTGTTATTCTAAGCATCTTAAAATCATCTTATTTGCATCGTTGTCCATAACCACCCATTTTGAACCTCTTTATCGCGAGATCGACCCTCAAATCGAATTTTTTTGCTTGATCTCTCGAGGGGGCAATGTACCAGTGTACTTCTTTCCGCTGGGGCATCTGAAAAATCAAGAATTTTTTAATTTTGATCACGGAAAGTTATTCTTTGAACCAATGCAACAAGTACATTGCTTCAAAGAGGGGCAAAATGTAGACATGCAAAATTAACATTCTGCATTTGATCAGGTTCATTCATCAACCGAACTAGATTTCACATTAGATTCACCTTCATTCATTTAGCAGGTAATTTCATTAATCTCCATTTCCTGAGGTCATTTAAAATCAAATAAACATTATCATCAACCTTTTAATAAATCAAACATCCATTTAAATCAAATCCTAAATCTTATTCCATCATTTTCTAATTCAAATAAATCAAATATCAAAGTCCTAAAAGTCAAATTCATCCTAATCATTATCCTAACTAATTAATCCTGATCTAATGCTAATCTCACCCACTTGCATTCTCTAGATTTGGCCACTTGCACATAAAATTGCATTTAATTGATTTATCAAAATCTTTATTTTCAACTTGGCATAAAGGGAGAATATTCTCCAAGTTTGAATCTCCCCCCAAGTGGACATGTACACCCAACAGAGCATTTATGAGGCCTTACATGTCTCTTACATGTCCCCTTCCAAGGTCAAACTCAGCATTTATTGCAAAATTTGAATTCAAATTTTCCCTCTCATGGGCACTCTTCCCAAATCTTGCACATACATCAACCAATCACCACTTAACAAGTGTCCTTCTTTCATTTGTCTAATCTT
Organism: Sequoia sempervirens; assembly: GCA_007258455.2. Taxonomy (NCBI): domain Eukaryota; kingdom Viridiplantae; phylum Streptophyta; class Pinopsida; order Cupressales; family Cupressaceae; genus Sequoia; species Sequoia sempervirens. Next base: position 194,436 of record VDFB02252945.1, on the reverse strand, counting down.
AGTCCCACATTGGTCTCTCTTCAACACTTAGCATTTTGAAAATCTTTAAATAAAGGCTTCACCCTCAAGCAAATCCTCCACAACTTTCATGCAAAGTCACTCTCTTCATTTGAGAAATGATTTTGTCCACTATCAATCCACAATCTTAGAATTTCATCTCCAAGATCATGCAAGGTCACTCTCTTCATTTGAGAAATGATCTTGTCCATCATTATCACTAGCTTATCAATCAAGGATTGGGAAAGGGTCACTAGCACATGTGACACCAATCCAATATGGGATAGATTGATTTCATGTTTTTTTAATTGTATGCTTTTTATGTGTCTTATTATTGGATAGCATTTTAAAATATGTTAGATATCTCATATGGATGTTGAAGGTTTGCTTTGCTTGAATACTAATCATACTTGTCTATGTTAGTTATTAACCAAAATGCAGATTTCGACATCTGCATGTATAAAGTGTGTAACAGATTATATTGTGTAGGATGTATAAGAGCATTTATGACAATCTAAGTGGTGTAAGAGAATCTTTGACACATGTAAGAGCAAGTAAGATGGGAATTAAATATTTGACCAACTTATGATGCATTTTCTGATATGTTATATAACATCTTTGGAAATAATGGAGCCGAAATAGAGCACCCAAGAAGGCGAAGTGGCTATGACACCTTATGAAAATTTATGTAGGTGTAAGGAATATGTTGTTTTTAGCTAATGGATGAGGGCTTAGAATGGGGCATTAGAATTTGAGTCAAGGGAATTTGAGTCATGGTTTGTGATTTTCCACTCATGTTTTCATGGATTGCTTATCCTATCTATTCAATACTAAAGGATTCATAGTGTATTTGTAGATACTATTATGTTATAAAAAATGTTGTATGATTTTTTATTGTATTGTAATCTCATTGTTATTAATAATACAAAAACCACCAACATCTTTGATACTATTTTTTTTTTCTAAATTCCTAAGATAATTTTTTGTATTATGAAATTGTAATTCTTTGTGCTATTTATTTTTTTAAATTATTTACATCATATTGTATATAAGTCTCTTCAGTGTAGAAAGAATTTCCACAATCTTTATCTTCTTTTCCAAATGAAACATAATATAAAGTAAAAATGTCAATTATGGGTGCATAAATTAAAGCTTGGTACTTAGGTGGAGAGTAAAAGAGCCAATGGTGAGAATAAGTCAAGAGGTCAACACATGTGAGTGCAGCAATTTTAATACTTAAGTGGAGCATATTTGACTAATAGAATAGAGAAAATGATAGATGATAGATTGATTTTGGAAGGACAAAAACCCAATTGGATACCTAATTAGTCGAAAGGAATGCAATCACTCAAAATATGACATCAATGTATTTGAATGGTGCAAGATTTTAATTGGGTTGTGTGGAAATTGGGTGACATGGTGAGGGCACAAAAGGAGTGAGCTTTTGTATAAGCTTTATGAAGACTTGGTGGTTGTTGGAACTTTGGATCCAATGGTTACCCTTTAATCCCTACCATTGGTAGAGGTTTCGTTGTCAGCTAGGCCCCACAATTGATTTGATTTCATTGTGTGGCCCCCACGACTTTGAGAAGGTAAGGAAGTGTAAGGTGAAGCCATGCCATGCAATTGGAGGGGCCATAAAACTATTCATGTAAAAGGCAAAATAAAGTGAAAATGCTTGCAAAAGTGAATACTTAGGTGAAGGCAAATATTGAATGAGAGATCTGGGGAATAATATTAAAAGGAGAATGTCTGCGGGAAGTGAAAAATAAATGGGATTAAATATTAAAATCAAGTGTTAAAATTTAATTTAATTTTAATGTAATTAATTGTTTCATTTGAAAAAAAAATGTTCATGTTAAAAAATTGTAATATGTAAAAATATTTTTGAAATTCAAATTATAAATAATTGAGTGAGAATATTTTTTTCAATCTCCATCTTTCTTCTTTCTAATCTTCATTCTTATTTCTCTCCTCCCTTCTTATTTCTCTCCTCCCTTTTTATAAATATTAAATGGTTTTTAATTTATGAGGATCAACCATTTTACAAACTTGAGCTATTATTCATGCTTCATCTATTTCATTTTATCTTAGTTTTTCTATTTGCTTTTGTTCTAGGGAAGCTTCTATAGATGTGTCGAGGATGGCTAGCCTCTCATTCTATGTGCAGTTGACCCATGTATATTTTGAAGTATGAAATATAAGTGGTTGAGATTCTAGTGATCCTCGTGCTTATTTATTTATAGACGAATAGTCTCATATATGATCTATGAATTTGCTTTCTACTATTTATGTCAATTATTATGTGGTGAGTTGTAAATCCATAAGAAGGATTATAAAGGGGTATCTATCTTAGATTATGACCTTCTAATTTTAATAATTTTATTTCAAGTTTTTATTTTTTCCACTTTTAATTAGGCTTAGGTTAGAATAGATAAGGAACCAACCTTTCAATCCTAGAGATTGACTTGTCGATTAGTTGCACATTTGTAATCCCTTACATTGTTGTTCTTTATGTGTAGTATTAATATATAATGTTGATAGAAAATGCAACAAGTGGTTATAATATCTAAGCATCAACAACAAGCATCTAGGATATTTACAACTTGTATATTAATAAAATATTATATCCATGGATTACTAGCCAATTGCATGTGGATGTGAGATAGTTCATTTACTCATTCATTTTGTGTTATCCAATTGTACCACTTTTGGTTTGACTTTGTTGTTGTAAGTCCCATTTTTTTATAAACTAAATATGATATCACATTCCTTGAGGATATTGAATCTAGAAGTTAATTATGAAAATTCTTTCAATATTCACATTGTTAGTAAAAATGAAGGAACCTTAGTCTTCTCTTTATGAATTGCCAAATTTGTAGAAGCTACCTTGTTTCCTTGGTTAGATGTTTTATTCTATGGTTTCTTATTTTTAGGGACCAAGGAATTCAACGAGATGCCTTTCTAATCTATTAATTGAGCTAACTCAAACACATTTTTCCTTAGTATTTTTCATGTCCTCTATGATAGTATAAGTAAATTTTGGATTTTTTTGGAAGGGACACCAAATTTAGATGTGGTCATTAGATTATTGGCAAGAACTAGATAATTACTTGATTAAGAATTTATATGAATAAAAATAAAATGGGTGTGTGGAAGCTATCATTGGTTATTTACCTTTCTTCCTAAGAGGATATGTGTTGTGAATTGAAATTGTTGGTATGCATTAATTTCATCATTGTGTCTTCAATTTCATTTTCACTCACTTGGGAATTCATACATTGCAAGGAAAATTTGGTTCCAATATTTCCTTGTTTTATTCGTGTCTATTATTGTACCTTCTTTGTGGACATAAACTCCATATTTATATTTCTTTATTCAAAATATCACAAGCCATGTCAAACTCTAAACAAGCATTCTCACTATGTAGGGTATTGACATGAACTCAACACCAACTTGGCATGACATTTTCTATGAAATTGATGGTTAGAATTATATAGGAAGCTTAGTTATTACCATTAGAAATTGGTGAGGGAACTTTTTTGTTGCTCAGTAATGTGCTCCAGGGCTTGTATGTTTATTGATAATTATTAAATCGAGTGTTTATGTTCTTTGGATTAACTCTTCATTTGAGGTTAATCATGTCCTTAATTTTTGAATCATCTATTGAAGATTGCTATTTTTTAGTATATTATAATTTTAGTATTATTTGAATAAGAGGTAGATGTTTGTGTGTTACTTGTGATGATTATTAACTATTGGTTTGGTTTACAAACTCCTTGTAAACTTGAATTTTGTGATGTTAAATTTATGAGAAATATTGGAGGTTTGATAATTTGGAGTAGGTGAATAATTGGATGTTAGAATCATACTAAGCATATGAGTGTATTGACTCATGACCTAATTTAACATGATAACTTAATTCTTGAACATGTGACTTATCAATGGATTTGTAGTTGACTATTTAATAAAGGATGATGTTACATACCAAAACCTTAGGGTGTCAACTATTGGTCAACACTTACAGCTTTATCATAGACCTTGGAAAGACTGTTCATATTTTGTATTCTTCTAAAAACATGGAATTCAAGACATCTAAGGCTTGTAGATAAATCTATATAGACAACATGACTACAACAATATATGTCACAAATGTTAGACTATATATTGCTTAGAAATAAGTGTTGAAAACACAAATTATCTCATTGAAATCCCTTCATACCACTAAAAAGTAGTGATATATCATGATCAATAGGGATTCTAAAATGCCCTATTAAAAGCTTATTATAATATGTTCCAAGAGGTAATGGAGTTTTTTTGGAAGATGCAAATATCAATTGTAAGATAAATCATCTAAAGTGAATGGAAATATCCTAAAGGCAATATCATCATGCTCTACATGTTGTAATATAAAAGCATCTTTAAAATCTTGTATGTTCTCATCCAAGGATCTAGTACCATGATATAAAACGGTTATAAAGAAAATAAATATTGCTTTGAAAATGATTTCAAGAGAAATAATTATTTTGCATACATACATTCATCAATGAAAACAACCAAACTAAACGTGCATTCTCTAGCATACAAGAATGCAATGCAAGTCAATTGTGATAACTAAGTCTAGCTTTCAAATCAAGATTCAAAAAAATCAACTTAAATAGCAATCACATATGTGCATACAATTCAATTACATGAGAATGAAATCTTTTCCTTAATTCAAAATTGAAAACGTCGAGCTTGAAATTCATGATACAATTTTGAAAATTATATTGATAAATAAAGGTACCATAATAATAATTATCTCTATAATTCAATTCAAAAAAGTTGATTATTAAAGGATAAAAATAAAAATAGGAACATTGAAGAGATTTATATAAGTTTTTGGCCTAATATATAGATCAATATCACCTAAAATAAATTTATGAAAACAACTTCCTAAAAAAATATAATTGCATTCTATTGTTAATATTTTAAATTGCATGTTTTAGTTGACCAACACACAATCTCAATCTTGGTTGATTCATTATTTTAATTCTTTTACATGTCCTTTGATATCCTAAGATGGTCCTCATACACTTCTAATTAGTTCTAATATTCTTAAATAAATATGAATAAATATGGCTTAATATGGCTTGCTATATCATGCATTCATATGCATCTATCCACATTAATTTGACTCAAATTATAGTATGTAAAATATTGTGCATCTTCATACAACTCCTAGTTTAAATTTTCCTCACTTCCATTTCACTCAATTATTTCAACTATGAGAAGAATAACCTAGATTAGTAACTTAAATTTATCTATACCATATTAGAAAATTTCAGAGATGATGGAGAGAGCAACGAATCACGTAGTGGATTTATAGCCCCTTGATTATTAAAATCCAAAAGAAACAAGAATCTCCCCATGTTCATGGAAAAAAATATGATCATCATTCACCATTTTTTTGGGGAGAATATCTTCACAAAACATGTGAAAACAACACTGCATCTTATGGTTTTCTTTAATTTGTTTAGAGATAAAAATGTCATCAATCAAGCCCACATTGATCCAGTTGTTGATAAGCTCCTTGAATGTAGTTAGTTGTGAACCATTTGTACCACCTTTTCTCCCCAAAACATCTAATGACCAGTAGAGACAATTCCAATGCCAAATGATCATGAATATGAATACCATTAGTGAAAAATGGATCAACAATGGCCAAAATTACATTCTCTGCTTCAACAAAAGTGATGCAAAAGATCCTTTGGATCTACAAAAACCTCTCCACCACTTGAAAATAACTATGATAGACCCATCAATTCAAATCACACCTATGATCTCACGAAGATGAAGCCATGTCTCCTCACAATTTGCAATGATCCACCTCATGAGTGGCCAAGAAGTGTACAACCCTCCATCTAACATGTTTTTTATGCACCTTGGAAGAGACCGAAGCCTTGTTTTTGGAAAATCCCAATGAGAGTTTAAGGACAAGCCATTTCTTCATCAATGACTTCTCCCAATTTGAGAATGTGTCAAATATGGGGGATTTCAGGTGGATTTTAGCTGACATGTGCTCACAAATGTTGAGTTTGATTTTATTTTGTAATCTTGTAAGTAAAAGTTCCTTGCCATTGAATATTTGTCTATTTCTTTCTTTCCAATTGTGCCATGGATCTCACTAATATATATAAATATACATATATGTATACGGTATCAAAGTAGTGTGAATGTAATTCAGATATGGGATTACTTTAGGTTGTCGCACATAAATTATATATTTAATTTTTTTATGTTTCCTATGTTTATCTATATCATATACAAAATTGATTATAAACTTAGATGGATTTTAAACCTAGTTTATCCTCGAAGTTCAAAATTCACAATATGAACTTTTCTTTGCAAGTGAATCTAGATCCAAACATTCTTTTAAATTGATTTAATAAATATCTAAATTTTGTAATTATGATATTTTCCCCTGAGAATCATATCTTTAATAACACTTGTTCCCTTTTACTTTAAATTTGATGGTTTGCATGTGAAAGCATTTAATTTTTTCTTGCATCTAATATGTGTTTGTATCTCAAATGACTCTCTATCCATGTGCTTCAATTTTGCACTAGTTTACCTCTTTGTCCCTCCTAGATGTTAGTACATGTATATTTCCTTTGACCTTTACCTTGATTGACTATGTCAATGTGTCACATTGGTACCATATCTATATTACAAACTTATTAAATTTAGATGTATGTATGTATTGGGTTCATGTTATATTTAGAGTGACAAAATTAAAATTTTGGTGAAGAAATTCCTTTGAGGTAAATCTTAGATTTTAAAATTTTATTATTTTTTAGTGAATAATCTTTTAGATTTAAATCTTTTCTTAATTTAAATCTTTAGATGATAGACTCATGAATCTATGTGTATAAATCCTACACTATCAAATTGTTGGATGTCTTAATTGCACAACAATTTCTCCTTTCAAAATTACTCAATTTTTTAATTAATTAGAGGTAGATATTTACTAGGTATTTTTGCTTGGTCTACATGCATCTTTTATTTGTCACCCCTAAAACTACATGTTTTGATTAGGAATTTTCATATCCATGCATATTTACTATGGGTCTTTTTGTTTTTCTCACCTTTGGGTGAGTATAGCCTTTAAATGGCCTCAACTATAGCATGACAATAGTTGATGTTAATGCTGCTAGTTTGTAAGTACATTATAATGGTGCCCCCCAAGAATCCTTAGAAGTTCATTTCAAAAGTATTTTGTATCGTATGTCATCTAAATCCCTAGTTGATTTTCTATAGCCTATTCAAAAATTTGATGATACCTATAAATGGATTAATTTTTTTACTTTAGTTGGTTTTTTTTTGGAGGATTCCCTTTGAAACCATGCTTAAAGACTAGTTCAACAAGGCCTAGGTCCCTCATGGGGTCAACCTTTATTTTATTCAAAATCTCATCAAGGGTTTTTTTCTTTTTATATTTGTAGATACGAGTCACGTAGAAGACATCCTTCTTTGGAACATGTGTAGCTCATTATTATTTTTATGGCCTAGACCTAAAAAAAATCATCTCCAAAGAGATATCCTTACAAATCGTTATTTGGGTTGAGTTTATTGGTCCTCCTTTGCACTATTGGAAGTTTTTGGATGTCATTGCAACTTCTTTAGGCTTGATCATTGTGTTGAGCCAAATGAATTTTTTATGCCTACCCACAAAAATGTGTTTGCATTAAGAATGATCTTTTCAAAGATCTAAAGGATTTGATTGACATTCAAATTAGTCAAATGTGACATACCCAAAGGGTGATATACCTTAATTTTGTAAGAGTTGGCCATGGAGATAGCCACCCCAGATCTAGAGGCCAAATGGACAACACAAAGAGATTAATATATGCAATGCTCAAGACTGCAATGGAATTGGATATCTTAGAATTGAATTACAAATGAGAATCCCTTGATTATATAGCCAAGGTGAGACATACGATTAGACAAGATCATGACAAGTGTCTTAATCCTATGACACGAGACAACTAACTTGACATAAAGTCAAAAAAGATAAAATCTAAACATGCCTTAAAAAATGGGTTCGCTTGAAGGGGGTGTTCAAGAAAACCCTTTTTTGGGTTCCCTCGAACACCCCCCATCTAGTGAACCCCTTAAAACACAATTTTTTTTAGCGTCCAAGAATATTTTCTTCATGAATGCAATTGCAACCCACTTATGTGGGATCACCCCAATTCTAGTGTAAAAAATTGTATACCTTAACAATTTTACATTATGTTTTGTCTCCCTATAAATATCTAGAAAATTGGATAATCACCTATAAATACCTAGTTATTTTACCATTTGAAATCTAACAATAGATAAGCAACATGATCTATCATTCAAGAGAAAATACTATTGTCAAGAGAAAATCAAGAGCAACATATCAGAGCATTATTACAACAATTCAAGATCCATCATCATGTCAAGGTTTATGCGTGTTCATGTTGTCATTGTTTTGTGAAGGCTAACATATTTTTGTAGGTCTCCAAAGAATCCAAGTATTAAAGCAAGGAAGATCCAAATTCTTGAAGAGATGTGTATGAATTCAGTCCTTCAAGGCATCCATTGAAGGGTGATGAGTTGCAACATATTGTTCGTTCATCATTCCTTCCTTTTCATTATCATTTATCATTGATATTTTACCATTATGGAAGTGAGAAAACTTACACGGGGTTTGACTAAGGAAAGACCCTATATGGCACATCTTCCCTCTTTGTGAATTTGCAGGTTACAAATTTGAAGAGGATTGAAGAGAGTTTGAAGATCCATTTTGTATTGTTTCATTTGTTTCCATCAAAGTTGTCAAGCCATGAAAACTCAATTATAGAATTTACTGACGACATTCTGACAAGTCTATAATTAGGAATTAGGAGCTCAGATCCAACACCAAAGGACTACAAAAATAGTTTCAGGACCCCTCATCAAGGACCCATTCACCCTTGGGTGACCCAATCCTGCTACAACACTCAGACTCAACTTTTGGTGATAGGTATACATCAATTTGCACATTCCAAATCCACTTACAAATAATTTTTTTTGTTTGTTTGTCATCAAGAAATTGCATTTATCATATTAGGTCATATATTCTAATAGGGAAATCATTCCAAATCATTTCCAATTCATTCCTAAGACTCAAAAGGATTAGATCCAGGTCTAATTGACTCGCCTTAGAGGTTGAAAGTTAATATACGCACCTTGTTGATTTACATCCTAATGAAATTCTAGAAATGATGATCCATTTACCCTAGGTTTTGGGAACTAAACTTAGGGTAACCGCATTTTTTTTATATTTCATTTTGGTGAACCTAACATTTGACATCATAGCTTTTTGATTTGGTAGTTTTTCAAACCCTAGATCTAGGTTTTGCATCATTATGTCTTGCATTTCTCATTTAGGGTTGCATATTGCACCATACAAAATCATAAAAATCCAAAAATATTGCATACATATTGCATCATATCTTACATTACAGTGTGTTTCAGTCATTTAGATTAAATTTTCATTTCAAAATTGCATTAAAAAAAGTGTCATTTGTGCCAAAATTGTCATACATTTGCATTTCCTTTACATTGATTTTTTTTAGAAAAACAATCACTACCAAACTTGTTTATAGATAGGAATAGTACACTTAAACAACAACCTAAACATTCAATTTTCCAATTTTTAGAACCTTGATCAAAGACTCAGTCACCATTGGGCGACCCTATCCTTATATAGGTGTTTCAACAAAAAAATTCACAATGGTTTGTTTTTGTCTACTCAGTTTCATTGTACTTGCATATCCTTGTTTTGGAACTAATAACTACATGTTTTTAAGAATTTTTCATTTTGTTCAATTAGTGAAAGAAAGTGCATTGTTTAAGGTCAAAGTTTGCATTTAAATTCATTATTTTCAGGTCTCTGCATATTGAAATCAGTCAATTATTACATTTCAGATCTAAAAATTGCCTTTGAAAATTTATTCAAAAGTCTTCAACATCATTGCATACTTGGTACATGTGGACCAACTTGTTGTCTGGGACTAACAAAGTTATAAAGAAGCTTGATCTTTCCATGATTTCAGTGCAGGCCTTCATTGAATTTTCTAGTTTCTATTTCTTACCTATCAGACCATTGGTGGAAGTTGTCTTGTCTGACCACTTTCCCATATAGTTTCACATTGAATGGAAAGTTGCAACTCCCAAAGCTATGAAGAGTCAATTCTTCCTCAACACATATCTACTCAATCACGAGGCCACATTTTTTCATATTCAACATCTTGGTGTCTTGAGATACATCCTCTACAAGGAATTGTATGGATTAAGTGATGGAATGACACCATAACATGTACGTCTTGATTTCTTTGCTTCTATGAGCACCAACTACCTTGTTTTCATTGCGAGTTGTATGAGGCCACTACCCAAGAGCTCCACTTTGTCACTGCTACTCTAGAAGCTCTAAGTTTTGATTCCATTGCGCAATTTTGGTTGGCCCAGTTGTGACAACATAAGAAAATTATGGATGCCTATGATTCTTATGGTGCTCAATCAAAGCCAAGTTGCATTAGCTTAAAATTGGTGATAAAGTTTTGAAGGATTTTTTTCAAGCAATGCAAGTTCTCTAATCATGTCATTCCATCAAGAAAATTCATGAAGGGAATTAAATCTTCCATGAGTCAAGCCTAATATTCTCCAAGCTTTCATTCAACATTGTGAGAAAGTGTTTTTTGTCCAAGAGTACACTTTTGCAAGACAACTTGATTTACAACTATATCTTGAGGTTGTGCCTTGTCAATTGTCAAATGCTCAAAGAATTATTGTGACCAACTCCCCACACTTGGTGATATCAAGGAGGTAGTTTTTCTATGGCTAAAAAAAAGTATCCTAGCCTTGATGGAATCCCTTGTGAATTATACAAATCCTATTGGGATAAGGTGTATAACAACCTATACAATGTGTATCTTGAAGCCATATAAACTAGGTTATTATGAAATTTAATCAACAAAGACAACATAAAATTCATACCTAAGATTGACAACCTAGAGGATATCAACAATTGGTTCCCTATCACTATGTTGAATGTTTCATACAAGATCATTGCCAAAGTGCTAACCCTTAAGCTGCACTCAATGTTTCCACTTATTATTAGACCTGAGTAGATTGATTTTATTAAATTTAAATTTATTCTATATAATGTTCATTATAGTGGTTTGGAAATGAATGAAATAGGTCCAACATTCTTAGCAACTATCAATTTTCATCAAAATTGACTTTGTAAAGGCTTATGTTTGCATTGAATGGCCTTTCATATTAGCCATTCTCTACCTGTGCTTGGTTTTAGCCCATAATTCATCCATTTGGTTCAAATGCTTTTCATTGATGCTTCTGCTTGCATCATTATTTTTGGCCAAGAATCTCCTTCTTTTGGACATTTTAGGTCCATTAAACAAGGTTCCCTCTCGTTGCAACTCTCTATGTTTTGGACATAGAAGGTTTTGGATACCTCCTTACTCAAGCTATTTCCCAACCTTGTGTAAAGGGGATTTTCCTTCCCAATTATATGCAATAACTTGTTAATGGTTATTTTTTCAATGATTCATTTATCACTCTTTTCAAGGAAGAAGATAATATCCAACAGGATCTCAAGTGCCTTGAATTTTTTTGTCAAGCCTCTAGATCTACAATATAATGAAGGATGATCCCACAATACTGGTTTACAATTTTTGGCCAAACTAGACATTGAACTAAATTTTTTTAACTAAATCTTCACTTTCGGGCACCTATAGCTGCTAAACCATGAGGAATTTGAAGATGATGTAAACTAGTGATTTGTGACATTTTTTCTATAGATTATAAATATATTTTTTCTAAAAAATTTGGAATCAAATTGCATTTCTTTTTCTATCTCCTTTGAAAGCTAGTTTTTAACAGTAAACACCATTTTTTAAGAGTGGTGTTCACTGTATACAACATAACTTTTTTTCTATGAAGGATAAAATTCTAATTCTTTTGAATTTAGATTTGTAAAAATGATATCTAGCACTTTCATTTGGTTTCATAGTGTTTTATTGGATATTTTTTCTTAATTAAGTTTTGAAGTCAAACCAATTACAATTTAGACATAGGCAGACTGTATACAACATAACTTTTTTGTATGTATCAAAATTCAATTTTAATTTTTTGTTGGATCAAGGACATCAATATCTACAGACATATTTTTCAAAAAAAAAATTGGCAATCTGCTATTTTTTCACATGTGCAAAACTAAGAGTTTAATTTTCGGTGAAAAACCTACATTCACAAAAATAAAAATATAATAATCAAATTAAATATATTTAAAATTATACTTTTTGGGAAGCTTATAATAAGGACTACATACTTACAAAAAATTAATTTTAAATGAATTCATTTGATCCCCCAAAGGGTAAATCAAAAGTGGTTTTTTATCAACATTTTGATAGGTGTAGAGGAGACTCTGTTATAGGTATGGTTTAAAACTAGTGGGGTTCTATCCAAGGGGGTTTGATATAAGGTGGTTTGATCAAACCCTCTTCAATTTGAATCCTTTAAATGGAATTTTTCAAGGCTTAAATCATTATATTTTCTAAAAATATGTGATTTTAACAAAAATCAGGATGTCCCAAAAAGTGTAAACCACTATTGTGGGATCACCCTAAAATAAGACTTTTTGTTATAGACAATCCTTTTTGCCCAAATTGCTTGGTCGGGATATTTCAATTGGAAATGGATTGATCATGGGGAAGAATTTTTATTTTTGGGCATCCCTTTTACTTTTCACGCTAGTCCTTTTGAGCTTTGGCAAGTTGTGCCGATGAGAATTGAGAAGAAACTTTAGTATTGGATCACCAAGCCTCTCTCCTTGGTTGGTAGGTTTGAAATTTTTTTTGATATATTGAAAACCACTCATTTTTATTATTCCTCAAGTTGGGTTCCCTCCAAGGCTTCATACTTGAAGATTAAAAATCTCCTTGAATACTTTCTCTAGACTTCTACTAATGGGCATCATGGATTTCATTGGGTGGCATGGGAGTTTTGTTATTTATTGCAGGAAGCCAAGGTCTTGGATTGATCTCTATTCACTGTCAAGGCATTGATTTGTGTGCTAAGTGGATAATTAGGGTGATCACTTGTAATGAGCCTTGGAAAACGCATTAGTATAGGAATTCCCCATGGTTGACCAGCTTTGAAGGGCCTGGATATTGACACTCTTCTCACTATGAATTTAATTTGTTTTCAACCAAGGCACCTTTGTCATCAAAAGTATTTGGAAGGCTTGGGAATCTATCAAATGTTGGATTAATTAGGATAGAGATGATTTTCATAATGGTTTATCCATAAATCAATACTCCATTTGGTGGTCCCATCTCTTTAATTCTCAAGGAAGGCAATATTTCATCCACCCAACCACCAAGAATTTTCTTCCTTGGGAATATTTCAAGCTGAAAGTATATAATTTCTATCCAAGATCAGGAGACTTACCAAACATTTATCAATTCCATGCCTCTATAGTCACTTCATAAGTTGGGTGTGTATTGTTTCAAACCTTGGTGGAAGGACTAGAAATGCTTTCCAAATGCTCCATTTCAAGTGGAGTGTTGCGATTGAGCCTAAGTTGCTCCCTTCGCTTGGTGTTTGTTGTACCAAGGGATTCCTATGAGAAACCATCTTGCTCATATGGGAATTCCCTCTAAGTTTTCCTTTTTATGGTCAAATTGAGTCCTTCAAGCACCTCTTTTGGTTTTACCCTCAAGCTCAAGAAGCTTGGAATTGGATTCACGACTTATTCAGGCCCTTCAATCCTACCTCTTTCTTGTGGCACATGGTTCTTCTTGGGGATTGGTTTAGCTCCCCCCACAAGTTTACCCAAATTTGACACACTTTCAGGGTGGAAATCTTATTCAATATTTGAAAAGATAGAAATGGTATGTGCATTGTTTAATCACAACACGATTGATAAATATTTTTTTTTGTATTCTAATGATCCAAGTGGATATGTTTTTCACCAAAAATTTAATAGTTCCAAATGCTAAAGAAAATGACACCATGTCAAAGAGCTCATCAAGACAATTCCAACACCACTTGAATTGCATCAATCGAAGTCCATATGTGCAAGTTATGGCCGGTCAAAGTTTCATAGAATATGCTGAATAGACTGTACAAATGTTGACATCAGTGCGACATCAGCATGATGACATGGCAATCTCTGGTGCTGACACGTGGTAGACTTAGAAGGTGACATGTGGCAATACAGTTTGTAGGGTAGATGATGTGGCAATTTACTTGGCACAGCTTGCTGGAGTGGGCCAATGGTTGATTGGCACATGTCATGATGTTATTGAATTAAATGGTGGCATGCATGGACCAATGGTTGGGTGCCACGTGGCACCCCTACGGTTGCTCCAGAGTGGGGTTTGTTTTTTTTATTAAAAATAGTTGTGGGAAGTTCGAACACCCAACCTCCCCCATATTATTCTCAACTCCCACCACTAGGCCACACGGTTTCCTTGAAATGTATAGGCGCCCAATTTTATTTAAAGTATTAACATTGCTATTTTGGGGGGTCAGGCGATTCAAACCATTGACCTCCCACCTTGAATTCCCCCTACCACCAATGCGCCACGTGCAATTTGTTAACCATGACAATTCTCTCTATTTAAATTAAAAAAAATACTAAGCCTATTTTAAACAAAGTGAAGAGTCGATGGTTTGAACTATCGACCCCCAAATCCAACCCACCTCTCAATTGCCACTGTGCCACACACAGTTTTCTCAACATAGAATGGAGGCATATCAATTTTTTTATATGTAATCTATGAGGGCCAAAAAAGAGTGGCTCGGGTTTGAACCCAAGACCTCCTCTATAAATTGTAAAATTATTAACCATTCGAGCACAATCCAAAAGATGCTAGTATAGCATGCAGAGTTTTAATTGAAGTTGTATTTTTTTTCTCATAGATAGGATTTTTTAAAGGCTTTTGAAGCCTTAATTCTTGTAATCAAAAGGGGGGGGAATACTTGAAGACTTCATTACTATTGAGAAGAATGTGTAAAGGCTTAACCTGCAGATTGAAGGTGCCTTTTTATGTATTCAAGCATTTGGAGCATTATTAAGGATCGACAACTCATTGGAGAGTGGCCTGGAGACGTAGCCTAGTTTGGGTGAACTTTGTTATCAACTTGCAACCTTTTATCTTCTCTTTCTATCTATGCTTTATTTTATATTTTTAGTTCCTTTAATGTATTTTAAAAATATTTTAATTAAGTTTAAGACAATTTTCATTTACCTAATTTAACATTCACTCAAGTGACTATTTTCTTAGACCTTTTTGAATCAAGTTGGCATCAAATCCCTGTTTGACTAGTGTTTGCAGAAGTGGATGTTAACGCGATCTAGGAGCAAGCGAGGTGAAGGCACGCCTATAGAGATCAATCCTAAGATCGGTAAATAGAGAAATTTTCCAACACCAAAGATGGAAGAGACAAAAGGTGAACAAAGATCCTCTGAGCTCGACAAGAGAGGTTTTCAACAAGCCTTTCTCGACATGAAGGTTATGGTGGAAGTGCTCTATTAGGAGAGGCAAGAATGGAAGAAGCTTGAAAAAGAAGGTTCATGTAACATACCAACCCTTAATGAAGTAAAAATTTCCAAATTTACACCTTACGAGTAAATTCATTGAGTAACAAACCATTACAATAAAAAAAAATCTTTTTTTTATTGAATAAGATGCATTACATAATAAAATATGGATTTCCATTTTATCATAATGAATAATAAATTACATTAATACAAGAATGTATACAATTACATACATAGCTTGAAGAGCTTTAGAACAAATAGTTGTAAGATGGTCCAAGATCCTTCCTTTCAAATATTGGTTCTTCTATCCACTGTTGTGGAGGAGAAGCATCACTCAGGAACTTTTCTGCAAACCACAGACACATAACGCGGTCCCCTGAACATCTAGCATTCGATATATGGTCCTTCCCTTTGACAAAGAGATTGGTAGAGTAACTAATAACAACAACCAACTGAGCATATTGTTGTGTCCTACATAACTAGAACTTGTAATCCCACAATCTTGAACTAGCATGTAATACTGGATCACAGTGAACTGACAGTGTAGTCACGGTAGTCACACATTCTAGAGTGGAGTCTCGGACATTCACACTATTTTGGCCAAAGTGTTACATTCAATATTCCTACTGGGAGTCATCTATCACATACACTACTCAGGGGCGATTTGACTTAAGGTTATCTTAAACTACGCATAAGTAATTCCTTCAATGGATATTTTGTCACCCCAGATTAACCTATCACCATTTTAATCTACTTGGAACAACCTACTTAACAAGTATAGAAGCTCCCTCCCATATTGGATTAACTATCCTAGGAGTAACACAAGTTTTCCTAGTTAAATCAATAACTTAGATAAGTGTATCTCAAGTGCCTCTTGTATTCAATCATGCCTAGTATATAATATTTCTAATATACACCAAACCCCTATTATGGAGTACTTATAAGCACAACATAAAAATAGTATAAAAGCTACAATTTCATTTTCAAAGACACTTTAATATCTCTAATGCACACATTGGAAAAGACATTTCAAGCAATCATGGAAAACATATCTTTCAAAAGTTAAATAACAAAGAAGAAGACATCCTGATGCCTGTTATCGCTTATCCAAATTAATGACAACAATGCATCCCTCTCCAACAACAATTAGCTTGATAATCAACTTCTCAAGAATGTCTCAAATAACTCTCACACAAGTTGATAGCTTACTTCTCTCAAACAGTAATGATTCCTCTCAATACAATAAAACTCTCACTCTTTCTTACTCTCAATATAAAAAAAGTAAGGTTGGGAATAACATAGAAATAAGGAATTGCAAAAGATGTGTAATCTTGGGAAAATAATGCATCCTCACTAAGGAAATGGCTCAGTTATTTATAGAGCATCCTAGCAACCTCATGGCCTATAGTTTAGGCATGTAAAAGGACAACAAGCTCCATGCAAAGCAACACATGAAACTCAACAATAAGGTGAAAAACCCCTAAGTTCATACTCAGCAAAACCACCTACATATTGGCTTGCAACATTGACAACAAATTCAAGACATTCAATCTACATATGCTTAATTCAAATTGTCACAAAGAATAGATATCTACAACAACTTGGCTTCAAAGGTGGTTACAATTCCATCCCTCTTTCCTTCTTGTTTGGCACGGTTTTACTACCCAAGGAAATAGTCAACAACCATTTCTCAACAACAAACATCCATCAAATTATATAGAGGATGAATCGACTTAAGCATATAAAACAGTTAACAAAGTCAAGGCTGATTTTACTAAAGGCGTCGACCAAGTCTTGTGTTTTAATATTGACAACAATATCAAGTGTATTACAATGTCTTTATATCGTGTGATAAACTAAGTGATAATCGGTTTTACCAACAGTCATAAACAACTTCATATGACTGCAAAGAATATAGTCATATCAACTATTGTCAACCTTTAATATCATAGTTATAATCGACTATTACCATCCTTTATAAATTGACCTCTATCTAAAAAAATGATAGTCGATTTCTATTAACATATATAATATGTTAAATATATATATAATTGTTTAATATATATTTACATATAATATATATATATATATATCATAAGCCAATAGTGTAAGCATACATTCGCTATATATATATATATATAAAAGAGTACAGGCAAGATATAAGTATATAATAAACACATTATATTTAATGTATTCATATATATATATATAAATGTATATTCCTCTATGTACATGTATATGTAGGTATATCATATTGATGCATCTGTATGAGCTTGTCCATTTGCCAATGTATGCATATATCGATATACATATACATATGGATATGTGTATATACTATACATATATATATGTTCACATTTGATTCACATATAGACATTCACAATCACCATCATATTGATAAATGTTTACGAGTGGTACATCTATACATGTGCATATACATGTTAAATCCCATTGACATGTATGTTCATAAATATATTCATATACTTCCATGTACATCCCATTTGTCAATATAATCATGATAGTACAAAAAAGATCTCGAAAGCTCAAAAGATAAACATCACCCAATAATGAATGCACTAGTAAACAAGACTCTCAAATGCAGACATATTAGCTAAGGATGACTTACCTATTACCCACAAACTTAGTCAACTTAATCATTCTAATGTGGTGTATGTATATGCTCAGATAGTTTAATTTTATTGGTTACTCAATCAAGATCTTCTTCCGAGTGATACTTCCCCTCCGCTTGGAGGAATGGAACATATACCTGCATCCACTAACACACGCACATGACAATTAATTGTTCACAACATATGTAGTATACATAAAACATCTCCAAAGTTAGAATAATAATTCAATAACCATCCATTCTCATATATGCAGTATTTCCCCATGAATAACATCAATTGAGATAACATCAAATGAGATAAAATTCATATTGATATCAAGGTACAAGCATAATACTACATTCATATTTACCCTAAGTAGTAATAGTAAATAGTAACTACATAATTGGGGTGCAAAATACTCCCCCCTTATGAATCATCGTTCTTGATGACTTTAGGGTTTATTATAAAACATAACAACTAACAACACATTGTTCACACATTCTCAAAAGCATTAAGAATATGAGGAAACTTCTGTTGAATTTTCACATAGTCCTCCCAAGTAGCCGAGTCTTCTACATACTAGTCCCATTAGACTTTGCACGACAAGACTTCTCTATTACGCAAGCGTAGCTTACATTTTCCTAGCACCTTGACGGGCTTGAGAGTTACTAATCCGGGGTCCCGTACCTGTAAATTAGTCTAATCAATTACATGATTATCCCCTAGTATATACCTTTTAAGGTAGGACACATGGAAGACATTATGCATTCTAGAAAGAGTTGGTGGCAACGCAATTCGATAATCTACTAGATTCACTTCCTCTAGAATATCAAAAGGTCCAACATAATGTGGGGCTAACTTAGAATACTTTCTAAATTTAATTGAGCTCTTGTGAGGTTTCACTCTCAACAATACTCTGTCACCTATGGAAAAATTACGGGTTACTCTCTTAGCATCAACGTAGCTTTTCTAACTATCGTTAGCTTCAACTAACCTTTGTTTAATAATATTAACTTGCTCATCCATTTTGACTAACATCTCTAGCCCAAGACTTACTCGATCCTCAATTTTATCCCAACTTATACTAAGTTGGGATAAAATTCCACTAAGGGAAAGTAGTCTTACCACTTGTATTGAATGATAAGAATTATTGTAAGCAAATTCCACTAAGGGAAAGTAGTCTTACCACTTGTACTGTTGATCCATACAATACATCCTAAGTAGTTCTTCCAATACTTGATTTACCCTTTTAGTTTTCCCATCCGTTTCCAGATGATATGTTGAGCTAATGTTCAATTGAGTCCCTAGTGCTATTTTTTTTTTTTTGCCAAAACCTTGAAGTGACACATGCATCCCTATCTGAGATAATATTCTCAGGAATCCCATGCAACCTAAAAACTTCTTGCATGAATTTTCTTGCTATGATAGGTGTTCCATTAGTTAGGTTCCCTAGTATAAAATGTGATCCTTATCTACAACCACTAGGATGGCATTGTGCTTATTCCTTGACATAGGCAATCCTTGCACAAATTCCATACTTATGACTTGCCACTTCCTCTCTGGTATATCATATGGGTATAATAAGCCCGTAGGATGATGATGTTCAACTTTCACCCTTTGACACTCAAGACACTTAGCCACAAAACTAGCGACATCTCCTTTCATTCCCTTCCAGAAGTATAATGGTTTTACATCAGCCATCATTTTTGTCACTCCAAGATGTCCAAAGTATGGTGCTTCATGTATTTCCTTCCATACCAAATTTCTTAATTTCTTTACATCAAGAATGTACATTCTACCCTTATATCTAAGTAATCCATTCAGTTCAAATTGAAAACCTTCATACCGAGAATCTTGTGGATTATCAGTGAGTGCTTGCTTAACTTGCAAGTAATACTCATCCTCCTTGCACTTTTGGAGTACTTGCCCCCTGAAATCGGTTTGAATTGTTATTATGGAAGCAATATGTCGTCTTCAACTTAGTGCATTGACAACTTGATTTTCCTTCCCTTTAATATAACTAATATTAAAATCATAGTCAGCTATTAGCTCTAACCACCTTCTTTGTCTTGCATTCAGATTAGGTTGAGTAAAGAGGTAGTTTAACCCATTATGGTCAGTTTTCATCTCTAAGGATTTTCCTATAGGTAATGCTTCCACATTTGCAGAGTGTGAACCACATCTGCCAATTCTAAATCATGCGGTGCATAATTCATCTCATAAGGTTTCAACTTTCTAGATTCATAGGCTATCACTTTCCCATCTTGCATTGATACACCTCCTAACCCTTCTCTGCATGCATCTGTGATAATTGTAAAGTTACTCTCAAAATTCGGTACTTTTAAGATTGGTGTAGTGGTTAACTTCTCTTTGAGTAGGTGAAAAGCTTCTTAACACTTCTTAGTCCATACAAACTTCTTTCCTTTCTTTTGTAAAGAAGTAATTGGAAAAGTGATCTTAGAAAATTTTACTACGAACTTCCTATAGTATCCTACTAGACCCATGAAACTTCTTACTTCTAACACATTCTTGGGTACAAGCCACTAAATTATTGCTTTGATCTTAGCTAGCTCTACTGAAATTCCTTTAGCTGAAATCACATGACCTAGATAATGTACCCTCTTTTAGAAGAATGTACACTTGGAAAATTTACCATACAACCTATGTTCTCTTAGATGTTGTAGGACCATTTCTAAATGCTTGCAATGTTCTTCCTCATTTCCAGAATAAATCAAAATATCATCTAAAAAAACTAGTACAAATTTGTCAAGGTAATCCCTAAACACACTATTCATCAATTTCATGAATGTTGTAGGTGCATTTGTTTAATCAAAGGGTAAAACAGTGAACTCATAGTATCCATATCTAGTTATAAATGCAGTTTTAAAGATATCTTCATCCTTGATCCTCAATTGGTGATATCCAGATCTCAAATCAATTTTAGAGAACATGGCAACACCCCTCATTTGATTAAAAAGGTCATCAATGTGTGGCAATGGATACTTGTTCTTAACCGTAGATTTGTTAAGCATACGATAATTGATGCATAAACATAAGGTACCATCCTTATTTTTAACAAAGATGACTGGCGCTCCCCAAGGTGAAACACTTGGTATTATTAGTCCTTTCGACAACAATTCATCCCATTGTGCCTTAAGTTCTATAAGTTCAGTGGTTGTCATCCTATAGGGTACCTTTGAAGTATGTTTAGACCTTGGAACTATATCAATAGAGAAATTGAATATTCTTTTTGGAGGTAATCCTGGTAACTCATCTAGAAACACATCTGAAAATTTCCTCAATATTGGATGCTTCTCCATATTTGATTTTCTAGTTTCATCTATTTCACCATCTTCAATTTCCTGTAAACTATGAAACTTTGAATCACTATCCTTTCCAAATTCTTCAATCTTTACAGCAAAGAGTTTACACCCTCTCTTCTTAGCTCTTATAAATTGCATTGTCATTATTTGTCGAATCCTAACCTCTCTAGGCATCCCTTGGAATTTAACTTGATTTAAAATAATCATCTAAGCATTCTACAATCTTAGCATGGAAATCTACTTTAGCCGCATGTTTCCACAACCAATTCATTCCTAGGATAACGTCATATGATCCTAGAGGTCTGACATAAAGGTTTACTTCTGTAGAAAACTAGGTAGTTCTATCCTAGCTTCGAATAAACATTGATCCACCTTTGCTCTTGTTTGGTTTGCATACTCTACATCCCAAGACATTGTCATGTATCTCGCCTTTCTAGATAATTGTTTAGCTATTCTAGGTGAAATGAAATTCTCAGTTGCACTAGTATCAATAAGAACAGAAATAGGTAAGCCAAACAAAATACCTGGCGTTTCAACTGGAGTTACTTGGTACTCTGCCTAACGATCATCCATAGCCGCATGTATCTTTTGCTGAAAAATTGCTTGTTGGGTGGGTAATGGATTACCATATGGTCGTGATCCATAAGTTTTATTGGGACATTCACTAGCATAGTGATCCTCTCTGCATATAAAACATCATGTAGTTGGTCCTCTTTTCCCTATGGTTTCTCCAGACTTGTTGATATTTTCATTAGCCTTGTTGGTATTACTCACGCTAGAATAATTCCTTTTTCGCTCTCTCCTAATCTCTTTTCCATTATTACAAAATCTTTTCCCCTTTTTTCTTGGAACATTTTACATAGATTCCTCCTTCTTTGGAACTATCTTGTTAGGAACTTCCACATCCTTCTTTTGCTCTTTTCTTTCTTGACGAGTGGAATTAGCCTTAAGCTTCTATTCCTGCTTAATTGCTTTTTCATATAAAAGATCCATTGTTGTTGGACCATGCATATCCACTTCACCTCCAATCTGACTGTTAATTCCCATTATAAATTTCCTTGTGTGGAAGCATTCATCCTTATGATATATGAAAACATAGCACAAAAGTCGGGTAAACTTCTCCCAATATTCGTTGACTATCATGTTACCTTGCTTCAAACCTTGGAAATCTAAGAGTTTTTGGTCATAGTATAGTTGTGGCAACCATCTCTTTCAAAAAATCTCTACGAATTCTCCCCATGTCAACTTCCAAGAGTTTATATTGAGTTCTAACTTCTTGTTTATCCACTAGTTAGAGGCTTCTCCCGCTAACTAATACACACCCCATGCAAATTTAGTAACCTCATCATAGTTTTGTATTTCAAAATGCTTTTCCATTTGAACAAGCCACACTTTAGCCTCATCACCTCCATCACTACCATCAAAATTGGGTGGAATAATCTTCTTCATGTCCCTAGAAAGTTCAAAAGCACAAGCTTCTTATTCTTTTCAATAGATGGCATGGGTGATTTTTCCTTTTCATGATTATGGGTTTCATTATGCCCATGGGAAGATTTTTCTCCTTCATGCTCATTAATGGGTACCTCCTTTTCTACCCTATCATTAACTCTTTCTTGTTCAAAGTTATCCAATCTTGTCAAGATTTGGTCAAGCCTAACCTCTACTCTAGTGGTTCCTTATCCAACCTCTTGAATTCTACTAGGATTAGTTTGTGTCCTCACCATCCTTATGTGATTGGTTTTTACCTGAATGTTTATCCATGTTAGAATAAACTATGTTATCAATTATCTTATGGGAAAATATTAAAAATAGCATTCATATGCACACAATAATTCCACATAAGACTACGTACACGCTTCTTTTGATAAACACATAATTTTATTCATTTCAGAAGGATTTCAATGTCCTTTCGATTACATGGAGTGACTATTCAGATAGTCAAGTGGAGAGTATCCTTCGGATTCACTCTCTGACAGATAACTTAAAGGAGTGTAACCTATAGACTAAGACAATTGTTGTTCCTTATCTTTCTGTTCATCTCTCATTTGGTGACACCTATCCTAGAAAGGATAATAACCTTCAAATTTATCATTCGATACATAGTTATGAGAAGCAATGTCAATATGGTGTTCATCAACAATGTAGTCTACACTTTTCACAAACATTTTTTCATAAGACCATTTCTCGTCTAGCGGTGTCTGTGGTACATATCCTGCAAACTCGTTACTCAAATAAATTACTATTACTTCAGCCAATGGAAGAACCCTAGGATCCCTAAAGATGAATGCCAGACTAACACTTTCTTTTGAAGGAATATCCCTGGAAAGTGGTAATGACTCATACTTTTCTAGTGAGATGGTTGGTAGGTAATTGTACATAGCCTCCATCTTCATCTTTCTCTTCACATCATTGATTCAAGAAAGTGTGCAACTAAAGGTTTTGGTGTCACTCAACCAAATGGAATTGTTGTAGTTGTTTCCCTGTATGGTTCTAATGATGGATTCTTTTTCCTTCTTGGCCTTGAGGTAACGTTAGTTTCCGATTACTGACTTTCAAGCCGTTAATTTGAGATGCACCATCCTGACACAAGAATTCTCAACATTAGATAATGTTGGAAGGAAAGAAGTGATGATTCCATAGGTTCCAAATCTAAACCTGGTAGCTCTGATACCACATGTAACATACCAACCCTTAATGAAGTAAAAATTTATAAATTTACACCTTACAAGTAAATTTATTAAGTAACAAACCATTGCAATAAAAAAAATTATTTTCTTTATTAAATAAGATGCATTACATAATACAATATGGATTTCCATTTTATCATAATGAATCATAAATTACATCAATACAAGAATGCATACAATTACATACGTAGCTCGAAGAGATTTAGAACAAATAGTTATAAGATGGTCTAGGATCCTTCCTTTCAAATCTTGGTTCTTTTGTCGCCTGTTGTGGATGAGAAGCATCACTCAGGCACTTTTCTGCCAACCATGGACTCATAATGCGGTCCCCCATACATCTATGATTCAATAGATGGCCCTTCCCTTCAATGAAGAGATTGGCAGAGTAACTAATAACGACAACCAACTGAGCATAGTGTTGTGTCCTACATAACTAGAACTTGTAATCCCATAATCTTGAACTAGCATGTAATACTGGATCATGGTGAACTGACGGTGTAGTCACGGTAGTCACACATTCTAGAGTGGAGTCTCGGACATTCACACTACTTTGGCCAAAGTGCTACATTCAATATTCCTACTAAGATTCATCTATCATATACACTACTCAAGGCCAATTTGACTTAAGGCCATCTTAAACTATGCATAGGTATTTCCTTCAATGGATATTTTGTCACCCTAGATTAACCTATCACTATTTTAATCTACTTGGAGCAACCTACTTAACAAGTATAGAAGCTCCCTCCCATACTGGATTAACTATCAAGGAGTAACACAAGCTTTCCTAGTTAAATAAATAACTTAGCTAAGTGTATCTCAAGTGCCTCTTGTATTCAATCATGCTTAGTATATAATATCTCTGATATACACCAAACCCCTATTATGGAGTACTTAACAACACAACATAAAAGTAGTATAAAAGATACAATTTCCTTTTCAAAGACACTTTAATATCTCTAATGCACTCATTGGAAAAGACATTTCAAGCAATCATGGAAAACATATCTTTCAAAAGTTAAATAACAAAGAAGAAGAGATCATCATGACTGTTATCACTTATCCAAATTAATGACAACAATGCAACCCTCTCCAATAGCAATTAGCTTGATAATCAACTTCTCAAGAATGTCTCAAATAACTCTCACACAAGTTGATAGCTTACTTCTCTCAAACAACAATATTTCCTCTCAATACAATAAAAATATCACTCTTTCTTACTCTCAATATAAAACAAGTAAGGTTGGGAATAACATAGAAATAAGGAATTGAAAAAGATGTGTAATCTTGGGAAAAGAATGTGTCCTCACTAATGAAATGGCTCAACTATTTATAGAGTAGCCTAGAAATCTCATGGCCTATAGTTTAGGCATGTAAAAGGACAACAAGCTCCATGCAAATCAACACATGAAACTCAACAATAAGGTGGAAACTCCCTAAGCTCATACTCAACAAAACCATCTACAAATCGACTTGCAGCATTGACAACAAATTCAAGAATTATTCAATTTGCATATGCTTAATTCAAATTGTCACAAAGAATAGATATCTACAACAACTTGGCTTCAGAGGTGGCGCCAATTCCATCCCTCTTTCCTTCTTGTTTGGCATGGTTTTACTACCCAAGGAAATAGTCAACAACCATTTCTCAACAACAAGCATCCATCGAATTGTATAGAGGATGAATCAACTTAAGCATTTAAAATAGTTGACAAAGTCAAGGCTGATTTTACCAAAGGTGTCGACCAAGTCTTATATTTTAATATCGACAGCAATATCAAATGTATTACAATGTCTTTATATCGTGTGACAAACTAAGTGATAATCGGTTTTACCAAGAGTCATAAACAACTTCATATGATTTCAAAGAATCTAGTCATATCAACTATTATCAACCTTTAATATCATAGTCATAATCGACTGTTACCATCCTTTATAAATCAACTTCTATCTAAAAAAATGATAGTCGATTTATATTAACATATATAATATGTTAAATATATATTATTTTATATATACAATATATATTATATACATATATATATATGTATATTTAAATACCATAATGTATTTATATATATATATAATAGTTTAATATATATTTACATATTATATATATATCGTAAGTATATAGTGTAAGCATACATTCAATATATATATATAAGATTACATGCAAGATAGTATATAATAAACACATTATATTGAATGTATGCCCATATATATATATATATATGTATGTATGTATATATGTATGTATGCATGTATGTATGTATGTATGTATATTCCTCTATATACATGTATATGTAGGTATATCATATCGATGCATCTGTATGAGGGTGTCCATTCGCCAACGTACACATGTATCGATATACATATATACATATGGATACATGTATATACTATACATATATATATATATGTGTGTGTGTGTTCACATCCGATTCACATATATCCATTCACAATCACCATCATATTAATAAGTGTTTATGTGTGATACATGTATATATATATCGTAAGTATACAGTGTAAGCATACATTCAATATATATATAAGAGTACATGCAAGATAGTATATAATAAACACATTATATTGAATGTGTGCACATATATATATATATATATATGTATATATATATATATGTATATATATATATATGTATGTATGTATGTATGTATGTATGTATGTATGTATGTATATGCCTCTATGTACATGTATAAGTAGGTATATCATATCGATTCATCCGTATGAGGGTGTCCATTCGCCAACGTATGCATGTATCGATATACATATATACATATGGATATGCGTATATACTATACATATATATATGTTCACATCCAATTCACATATAGCCATTCACAATCACCATTATATTGACAAGTGTTTATGTGTGATACATCTATACATGTGCATATACATGTTGTTAAATCCCATTGGCATGTATGTGCATATATATTCATATACTTCCACATACATCCCACTTTTCAATATAATCGTGATAGTACAAGAAAGATCTCAAAAGTTCAAAAGATAAACATCACCCAATAATGCATGCAATAGTTAACAAGACCCTCAAATGCAGACATATTAGCTAAGGATGACTTAACTATTACCCACAAATTGACTCAACCAAATCATTCTAATGTGGTGTGTGTATATGCTCAGATAGTTTACTTTTATCGGTTACCCGACCAAGATCTTCTCCCGAGTGATACTTCCCCTCCGCCTAAAGGAATGGAACATATACCTGCATCCACTAACACATGCACATGACAATTAATTGTTCACAACATATGCAGTATAAATAAAACATATCCAAAGTTAGAATAATAATTCAATAACCATCCATTCTTGTTGAGAAAATGTGTCTCAAACTCATTGGTATAACCCTCGTTCTGTCACAAATCAGCTCAAAGTTACATAAGTGTTACTTTCATGTTTGTACCATTGTATCGCTAGGTGACTATTAGAGAGGTGTGGTAGTGCGGTGTATACCGCCATACTGCAGGAGCCTCTCACATGTCTAGCGGTAGTGCGGTATACCGCCATATCGAAAAAGCCTTCTAGCTATCTAGCGATAGTGCGGTGTATACCGCCACCCCATGGTGATACTTGGTCAAGCATGGTAGTTGTACGATAGACATACCATTGTACCGTGACTGTATTGGAGAGACCTGGGTGGTGTCGCTATGATATTGAGTCATGTCTCTTCAACATGCCAGTGCAAGGTTGGTGGAATGATGTCGATGAGACATGGTGAGCTTGTTGAGACTTTGTGGAAAGTCTCTTAGACATCCCAATAGTGTTGTGATGGATGTTTGGATGTGTTTGGATAGATGAAGGATGTTGACCGGATGACTTGGCAACCGTTGGCCTGATATGGTAACTATTGATTGACGGTTTTTCTGTTGTTGCGAATGGAAACTGAATTGGTATGTTTTCGAGTATGGGTCTGGTGATGCAGATCGGTTGTTGAATTCTCAGAAAATGCTATAATGTGTAATTCATCGAAATAGTGTTGAAGATTTGAGTTGTGTGTGAGTGATAGAATGTGATTGATCAAAAAAAAGTTATAATGTTGCCTGTGTTGAGATTGTGAGTTGGCATATCTAGAAGCACGAGTCTGTAACTCTGTATGTGAACATTGTTTACTGTAATACAAAGTGAATTTTTCTTGGTGTGGTGGTTTTTTCTCCCAAAAGGGTTTTCCCACGTTAAATTTGGTATCTTGGTGTGGTGGTTTTTTCTCCCAAAAGGGTTTTCCCACGTTAAATTTGGTATCTATTATGTGTTGTGTGAAATTTGTTCTCATCCGTTTCCTGGTAATGTGCATCTTTAATGAACTATAATTGAATTTGAACCTTAAATCCACATTCTCTTCTTAGAATTGTCATTAGGAAAGTGATTCTGCACCTTTGCTTTCCTTACAAGTGGTATCAGATCCTGGCCAGTTGTGTTATCCTTATGGGTAGGGTTGATTTTTTGTTTCAATTCTGAAGTGGGAATTTTGTAGAAACTTGGTAATCTCAATTGTAGATTAAGATGGCAAGCACATTAGGAAAGATTGAAATTAAGAAATTCAATGGTAGCAATTTTGAGTTGTGGAAACTCAAAATGGAAGACCTGTTGGTGGATCATGATCTTTGGCTTGATGTGTCTGGAACGAAACCTTTTGGCATGAAGCAAGAAGATTGGGACCTCACAGACAAAAAAGCAAAAGGGTTGATAAGACTCTATTTGGCAGACTTTGTTCTCCTGAACATTCATGAAGAGAAATTTGCATCTTCTTTGTGGAAGAAGCTTGGAGACATTTATCAAGGCAAGTCCTTGGTGAATAAGGTTTTCTTAAGGAAGAAGTTGTCCTCTTTGAAGATGGAGGAAGGGGTGTCTGTGGCTGATCATCTGAATATGTTTAACACGTTGATTGCTCAATTAACATCTGTGAGTGTGAAAAGTGATGATGAAGATCGTTGTATGCTTTTGTTGTGTTCTTTTCCTGATTCTTGGGATTATTTAGTGATGGTGATTGGGAGCACGACAACCACTTTCAAGATGGAATATGCGGTTTCTTCTTTGCTATTAGAAGAAATGATAAAGAATTTTTTTGAGATGGAGAATGAGGCTCTTGCTGTTCGTGGCAGATCAAAAGAAAAAGGCAAGAAGAAGAATAAAAAGTCCAAATTGAAATCAAAAGGGATATCAAAGTCTCCTTGCAAAAAGTCCAAGGTGAAGTTCTGGAACTATGGGAAGCCTGGTCATGTCTGAAAGGATTGCAAAGAGGAGAAAAAGAAGAAGAAAAAGAACTCTTCTGATAATGATTCTTCTTAGAGCGAAGCAGATGCCTTCATTGCATCCTTGGCAACTCAGACATCAAATGATGTCTGGCTAATTGATTCTGGAGCATCTTTCCACATGACATCTCATATAGACTAGTTCACAAAGTATGAAAAATACGATGGTGGAAAGGTGTATTTAGCAAGTGATTCATCTCTAGAAATAGTTGGTTGTGGAAGAGTCAGAATTCAGTTTCCTGATGGAAGAATTAAGGGAATTGATGGCGTAATGCATATACTAGGTTTGGCTTGAAATTTACTTTCTATAAGTAAGTTGAATGATGTTGGAGTGCAAGTATCGTTCTTAAGCAATGGTTGTAAAATTACTAGAGGCTCGATGGTGCTGGCTAGGGGTGCTCAAATTAGTACTCTGTACAAGTTGGACACACTTGTTGTTCAATGTAACAGTGTCTCTGCAAAGTCACAAAAGGTTGTTCGTGTAGAGAAGGAGACTGAAGTCCCTATAGGGGAAAATTCGTTGGAAGTTAAACTTCTAGCAGAGAAGACTATGCTCTGACATCAAAGGCTTGGTCACATTGGTGAAAAAGGTTTAAAAGCCTTGAAAAATAAAAACCCGGTTGAGGGGCTTGATGATTGTAATCTGGAATTTGAATTTTGTGAACATTGTGTATATGGTAAACATCATTGCATTTCTTTTTACTCTAGTCCTCACAAATCTTCTGGTGTTCTAGATTATATTCACTCTGATTTTTTTGGTCCAGTAAATGTTCCTTGGTTTTTGAATTCAAAATATTATGTATCTTTTATTGATGATTATTCGAGGAGGGAATTTGTATATTTTTTGAAAAATAAATCAGAAGTGTTCAGTCAGTTTAAAGAGTTTACTTAGAACTTGGTAGAAAATCAGACTGGAAGAAAAACTAAATGTTTGAGGATAGATAATGGTGGTGAATTCTATTCTGGAGATTTTGAAAGGTATTGCAAAGACCATGGAATTAAGAGGCATAAAACAACACCTTACACTCTGCAACAAAATGGAGTTGTTAGAAGGTTGAACAAGACACTGATGGAGAAGGAAAGAAGTATGTTGAGAAATGTTGGTCTGGAGTAGAAGTTTTGGGCTGAGGCTATGGCTACAACATGTTACTTGTTGAATTAGTCTCCTTCATCAACACTTGTTGACAAAACACCTATGGATTCTTGGTCTGGAAAGAAGCTCTCTCTAAGACATATTCGAGTCTTTGGCTGTGAAGCATATGTTTATGTACCAGATGAGAAGAGATATAAATTCGAGAACAAAGTTGTTAAGTGTATCTTCATTGGCTACAACATTGGTGTGAAAGGATACAAGCTTTGCAATCTTGTGACTGAAAAGGTTGTATACAACAAAAGTGTAATCTTTTGGGAGCTAAAACCTTCTTCAATGGATCTACAGTTAGGGATGAAAGAAAATAAAGAGGAAAATGATGTTGAAATACCTCTAACTCCAGAAAAAGAGGAACAACACATTGATAGTGTACCTAAAACTGAGGAGAGTATGAGCAACTTTGAGAGTTTTGAAGAGGAACCACAACGTCAGCCTCAACTTGTGAGGAGGTCTACACATGAGAAGAAGCAACCTAATAGGTATGGGTTATCCATGTTAGATTCTACTTGTGCCTATGCTTTGATTACTAATATTGATGAGCCTAGGACTGTAAAAGAGGAAACTAAAATGTCTGATTCAGATTCCTGGTTGGAAGCCATGAATGAAGAAATGGCATCATTAAAGAAAAATGATACTTGGGATCTGGTTCCATTGCCTGAAGGTAGAAATTATGTGGGTTGCAAATGGGTATTTAAAAATAAAATTGGTCTAGATGGTAGTGTTGAAAATTACAAAGTGAGGTTGGTTGTGAAGGGTTATTCCCAAATAGAGGGAATTGATTATGGAGAAATTTTTTCTCCTATAGCCAAGCTAACATCTATCAGATTTCTTTTGTCACTTGCAACAGCATATGACTTGGAGATTGAATAGATGGATGTGAAGACAACATTTATTCATGGTGATCTTGATGAAGAAATTTATGTCCCAGCCTGAGCACTTTGTGGAAAAAGGTAAAGAAAATCTGGTTTGTAAGTTAAGGAAATCTAGATATATGGTTTGAAAGTCACCTAGAATGTGGTACCAAAAATTTGACACATTTGTTTTGTCACTGGGTTTTGTAAGATCAAAATCAAATCATTGTGTGTACTTCAAAATTGAAAATGATCGGGTTCTTATTATTACACTCTATGTTGATGATATGTTGTTCATAGGGAATAGTAAGTCTATGATTTCTGATCTAAAATCTCAATTGTCTGCAAAGTTCGAAATGAAGGATCTTGGTGTAGCAAGGTATATTATGGGAATGGAAATAATCAGGGACAGAAAGAGTAGAAATCTTTGGCTCAGCTAGAGTAAGTATGTTAACACTATTTTGGAGAGATTTGGTATGACTGATTGCAAGCAGCTAGTTGTTCCAATTTTGCAGGGAATGAAGCTATCTATTGATGATTGTCCAAAATATCCTACTGAGATGGAGGACATGACCGGAGTTCCTTATGCAAGTGCAGTTGGTAGTTTAATGTATGCAATGGTCTGTACTAGGCCAGATATTGCCCAAGCAGTGGGAGTACTTAGTCAATTTATGGCTAATCCAAGAAGGTCGCATTGGGATGTTGTAAAAAGAGTATTAAGATACTTGAAGGGTACAACAAAGTATGCCTTGTGTTATCAAGGTTATTCTACTAGATCTCATAATTCAGTGAGCATTCGTGGATGTGGATTCTGATTGGGAATTGGACATTAATAGTAGAAAGTCTATCAGTGGATATATTTTCATGATGAATGGTGGTGCAATTAGTTGGATGAGCAAGCGGCAGGTTGTAGTCACTTTATCCAGTACAAAGGCTGAGTACATGGCAGCAACTCACGCCTGTAAGGAAGCCATTTGGATTAGAAGATTATGTTCTGATATTGATTTTGATGCAGGGCAAATTATAATTTTTTGTGATAGGCAGAGTGCCATTTTTCTGGTGAAAAATCCAACTTTCCATGCCAAGATGAAACATATTGATGAGCAGTACCATTTTGTACGTGATATGGTGGAGGATGGAAAGCTCTGTTTGGAAAAGGTTGATACTTTGAAGAATGTTGTTGATGCATTGACAAAGCCAGTGAGCACGGATAAGTTTAGATGGTGTGCAAATTTGATGGGCCTTGGGGTCCAGAATATTTAGTGACATGATGTATTGAAAAGGGTTCAGTGAGTTCTTTGTGAAGTGGGAGATTGTTGAAAAAATGTGTCTCAAACTCACTGGTATAACCCTGGTTCTGTCACAAATCAGTTCAGAGTTGCATAAGTGTTACTTTCATGCTTGTATCACTGTACCGCTAGGTAAATGTGAGAGAGGTGTGGTAGTGCGGTGTATACCACCATACCGCGAGAGCCTCTCACCTGTGTAGCGGTAGTGTGGTATATTTCCATACCGTGGAAGCCTTCTAGTCATTTAGCGGTAGTGTAGTGTATACCGCCACCCTGCAGTGATACTTGGTTGAGCATGGTAGTTGTGTGGTAGACATACCATTGTACCGCGACTGTGTTGGAGAGATCTGGGTGGTGTCACTAGGACATTGAGTCATGTCTCTTTGACATGCCAATGCAAGGTTGGTGGAACAATGTTGATGAGACATGGTGAGCTCGCTGAGACTTTGTGGAAAGTATCTTAGACATCCTGATAGTATTGCAATGGATGTTTGGATGTGTTTGGCTAGATGAAGGATGTTGACCGAATGAATTGGCAACCATTGGCCCGATATGGTAATTGTTGATTGAAGGTTTGTCTATTGTTGCAAATGGAAACTGAATTGGTATGTTTCTGAGTATGGGTCTGGTGATGCAGATCGGTTGTTGAATTCTCAGAAAATGTTATAATGTGTAATGCATTGAAATAGTGTTGAAGAGTTGAGTTGTGTGTGAGTGATAGAACGTAATTGATTAGAAAAAAGTTGTAATACTGCCTATGTTGAGATTGTGAATTGACATCTCTGGAAGCACAAGTCTGTAACTCTATATGTGAACATTGTTTACTGTAATACAAAGTGATTTTTGCTTGGTGTGGTGGGTTTTTCTCCCAAAAGGGTTTTCCCACATTTAATCTAGTGTTTATTCTGTGTTGTGTGAAATTTGTTCTCACCTGTTTCCTAGTAATGTGCATCTTTAATGAACTGTAATTGAATTTGAACCTTAAATCTGCATTCTCTTCTTAGAATTGTCATTAGGAAAGTGATTTTGCACCTTTTCTTTCCTTACAATTCTCATATATGCAGTATTTCCCCATGAATAGCATCAACTGAGATAACATCAAATTAGATAAAATTCATACTGATAGCAAGGTACAAGCATAATATTACATTTATATTTACCCTAAGTAGTAATAGTAAATAGTAACTACATAATTGGGGTGTAATAGTTCGTCAAAGCGAGATAAGCATGAGGACCATGAAGATAGGGAGGACAAAGGGAAAAGATCAGGGGGTGATGATGAAACTACAAAAACTCCTCCATCTCCATCTTCACCTTCTAATTCTATTTCTTTTTCCAGTCCTTTCAAGAGTGCACATAAGTTTGTAATCAAGTTGGATGTAAAGTTTGATCCACTAAAATATTGTGGAGAGTTGAATGCTGAGAAACTAGATGATTGGGTTCAATAAGTAGAAGTATATTGTAGAATTAAAGGTCTCTTAGATGATGCTTCTAAAATCCAATTAGCTACTCGTCGATTTGGGAGGAACCATTCTCACCTGGTGGGAGAGTAAAACTCAATCAAAAATTGCTCGACATGGTAGTGCCAACTTAACTTGGATGGAGTTTAAAGTTGTCCTCAAGAAGCAGTTTTATCCCTTAGGCCATATGCAATAGTTAACTATGAACTGACAATCTTTTAGGCAGGCTAAAGGTCAAACTGTCCAAGACTATACTTATAAATTTAGGAAGCGGGCTATTGCACTTAATGTCCCATTATACACCCAGGACACATTGCTCAAGTATATAGCCGATCTTCACTCTTACTTAAGACATGCCATTTTGGTTATAAACCCTAGTAATTTGGATGAAGTGTGTGTACATGCCACACATTTGGAGTCCAGAGGTAAGAGTATTTCCAATGACAATTTATCCAAGAAGCCATCTAAGCTTGAAGGTAAACCTAAGGGAAAAGAAAAGGGAAAAAAGACAACTACCATCAAGAAGGAGTGTGATAAGCCCACATGCACCCATTGCAAGAAGGAGGGGCATGATGATGAAAAATGATGGAAGCTACATCCAAAACTAAGGTTGAAGAGGTATGGAGGAAACAAAGGAAAACAAAAGACTGTTGTTGTAGCACAACAAGATCTTGGATCTGACTCCAGGGACAAGACAAATATGTCGTTGTAGGGATCCAAGGTAAAGAAAAAGGTATATCTCTTTCTATTGATATAAGTTTTACAAATGCGAGTACAAGTAAAGAATATTCTCCATCTAAGATTGATAAGCATCGAAATGAGTTATTTCATATTCGGGTTGTAACAAAGCATAGAAAGATTGATACTTTGTTTGATACGGGATCTCAAGTAAATTTAATATCTAAAGAAGTTGTAAAGAAACTCAAGTTGGCTACAACACCTCATCCAAAGCCATATCCACTTGGATGGGTTTTGCAATGGTGCATAATTACAAGTAACAAAGCAATGTAAGTTAAGATTTTCCATCACTGCAAACTTCATAGATGAGGTAGAAGTTGATATAGTCCCTTTAGATATTTGTGGCATTGTACTAGGGAGTCCCTATCTTTGTGATCAAAAAGCAATATTTTATAGGGGAGAAAAAAAATATCACCTTTTTAAGGATGGTAAAGAGTACATTGTACGTGCACATAAGAGAAAGACTAATCTAGCATTAGTAAATATTGGACAAATGAAGAGGTTAGTTAATGCCATTAAAAACTTTGTATTGATGATTGTAAAAGCCAAAGAGGATGAAAAATATGAGGCATTTAAAGGGTGTGAGCCAAAGCACAAATCTAAATTAGTCAAAGTAGTTTCTTACTATGATGATTTATTCCACGATCCCAATGGATTTCCACCAAAGAGAGAGATACATCATGAAATCTAATTGCAACAGGATGTGCCTCTTCCAAACATCGACATGTATTGTTTATTAGTTTTGCAGAATGAGGGAATCAAGAAGTAGGTTCAGGAGTTGGTTGAGAAAGGAGGTATTCATCCAAGTACCTCTCCTTTTGGTTCTCCAATTGTGTTGGTGCCAAAGAAGGACAAGCCATGGATAATGTGCATCGACTATAGAGCCCTGAACAAGATAATGGTAAAGAACATGTATCCTCTTCCTTGAATAGACGATTTACTTGATCAATTGAAACATGCAGTTTATTTTACCAAGTTGGACTCGCATTGTGGATATCATCAAATAAGAATTGTAGATAATGATATATGGAAAACTACGTTTAAGACAAAGCAGGGACTGTATGAGTGGTTGGTCATGCCCTTTGGGCTTTGTAATGCACCAGCTACCTTTATGAGAGTCATGAATGATGTCTTCTGACCATTTATAGATGATTTTTTCATAGTTTATTTGGATGATATACTTGTACTTAGTTGAACTCGGGAAGAGCATGTAGAGCATGTGAGAAAAGTACTAGATGTATTGAGAAAAGAAAAAATGTATGTAAATATGTCAAAATGTGAATTTTCTAAGACATCACTAGTGTATTTAGGCTATATTGTAGGAGGGGGTCACTTAAAAGTGGATCCTGCAAAGGTCAAATTCATTGTAAACTGGCCAAAGCCAAGTACAATTACAAAAGTAAGAAGTTTTCTAAGTGCAGTACAATATTGGAGGAAGTTCATAGCTAACTTCTCCTACATAGCATCTCCATTACACGCACTAACAAGTGTAAAGAAATATTTCCAGTGGGGAGGTCTGCAACAAGAGGCCTTCGAAACTTTAAAGGAAAAGATAAGCACTGCACCAGTTCTGGCTCTACTGGATCTACAACAACCATTCAAAATTGAAACAAATACTAGTGGATTTTCCATGGGACTAATACTCATGTAAGGGGATAAATCTATTTTCTTTCATTTTGAAACTTCCACAACTGCAGTAAGTAACTATCCAACATATGACAAAGAACTGTATGCACTAGTACAAAGTGTAAAGAAGTGGAAACACTCCCTAATGGGTAAGGAAATGATAATGCAGACACTTAAAAATGACCTAGGCCTACAAGCTTAATTTTTCATCTTTTGTCCTAGCATAATTATGACATTTAATGATGTTCTTGGTCCACATTTGACTATTAATTAAATAATTCATTATTATCTAATTAATTCATGTCTCTTATATTCGTCATGATTATCAAATAATTAAATTTTATTTATTTATTCGATGCGTCACTAATGGTCTATTATCTTCTTACAATTAAATAAATTTCTTAATTTATTTAATTCTTTGTCTTCTCGATTATTAAATAAATGGATTTTATTTATTTAGTATGCCACTAATTCTCATAATTAAATAGATTTATTAATTTATTTAATTATCGGTCATAATCCTCTAAATTAAATAATTATCTTTAATTATTTAATTACCTAATTTAACATTTCTCTCATTTTAAATAAATGAAATTGTTTAAAATGATTTCATTTTATTAACTGTCACTTCATCTTGGTAAATAATCTAAAAATCGATTATTTATTGTCACACAAAATCCATATTTTGAATTAATTTAATTCAAAATGGTAATCTTCTTCCAAAAATCAAGTAATTGAGAAAATTCTTGATTTTCCAAATCTGCTTTTTTAGTTCAACCTTTATCCTTTGATTTTTTGAATCTTACAAATCAAGCAGTCTTTATCTTCTTGATTTTTGAAAATCTTTATCTTTTTAGCTAATTATCACATTTATTCTCGACCACTGATTCCATTTTCTCAAATGACATCTTGACCACTCATTTAATAATTTTTCCCTAACCCTAATTAGGGATTGTCACATGAAATCTTGTCCACTGATTTTAGGCTTCCGCCAACTTTCAATCTCGTCAGTCCGTCCAAAATTGCATTTTCTATAAAATTCCAATTTTGCTCACATTTTCGCGACCACTTGATTATTATAGACATTTTATGCTTAGATTTTACTTTGCATTTAGCTTATTTACTTTGATTATTTACTCATAGGCATAGTCATTTGCCATAGGCATTTTGTCATCAAATCCTTCAAAACTTGCATAGGGCTTGGTCACAATCATTTGCTCATACACAAAAATCTAAGGGCAACAATCATATGCTACAAGCTAGAAGGTGCTATGGAGGTGAATCATGGAAGCAATGAATATTTGGTACAATCGTTTATGTTTTAAGCTTTCTTTGTATTCCATAGTTTCTTTAGGTTTTGTTTATTAATCTAATCTGCTAACCCTTACCTGAAAATACCCATTGATACATTGGTGAACCTGACTCCTTTGATCTAGCTTGCTTTTTGTAGGTTTTATTGACTTTGTGTTGCAGATCTACCTTTTTTTGGACAAAACCCCAGGTTTTACAAAAATTTTCATATCTTCTACACAACTGCGAATTTTCCTACAAGATTTTCACTAAATCTTGTGCATAATCTCAGGAGGCTATAGTAAAAAAATTGAGCGTTTATTATCATTTTTGTAAGAGTTATTGTGTTTTTTTTTTCTTTTTTCATAAAATTGATTTTCTGGATGCAAATTGGAGATTTTTTCAGAACTTTTTACATTTTTGGAAAGATCTTGAAATTCTAATGGGGGTCTATGTTTTACAGATTTAATTTGGAGGTCAAATACAATGCAAAAAAAATCCAATCTTTGTTTTCTATATGGTTTTCACAAATCCATGTTTCTAGGTGCAAAATAGGGAATTTTTCTGACTTTTTTATATTTTTGGAAATCTCTAAGAAAATTAGCAGGGGTCTCTTCTTTGATTTTTGTTTTTCAGATCAATAACACCTTCAAATAATCAAATCTAATTCGGCTATGTTAAGAACATGTATCTGAAATTACAATTTTCTGATGAGCTTTTTTAACTTAGATTTTTAACTTTTTTAAGTTGGATTTATAAGCTTTAATTTAATTTAGATTTTTAAATTTTTAATTTAGATTTCTAATTTATAATTTAGTTTAGGATTTTAACTGATTGCATGTTTTAGATTAGAGATTTTTGGTTACTAATCCTTGTTGGCAGCGTGTGGCATTTACATTTCAAGGGTCCAAGACAATTTGTTCAAACTACTAATTTATGGTTTCGCAGGTTCGAGTGTCCAAGACTATCACTTTCAAACACTATGCTTTTGATTTTTTAGAATAGAAAATATTTCTTTTTGGTGCACATAAAATGAACATGCTTTCAATTTTGTCTGACTGTGTTTGAAAGTGGTAGGTGACTATGATCTCACCCTATGCAAACTAGGTGATTAGAAAGTCAGACCCACTTTGTTTATGTGTAACCCTGATGCAATAATCATTATATCCTCTCCCCTTGCGTAGTCATGCAATCCTTAGTGTAAGAGAAATGATTATTGCCTCTAGAAATTGGACCTGTTAGGAGATTTCATCACCTCTAGGTGACTCAAACCGGCAATGGAGCTAAAGCAAAGCTACCCTCGACCGATATATAAATGTGAATCTTAAGGGAAAACCTAAGATTACGAGTGCGGATGTGTCATACGGACCAAGTAGTACTCCCCAAAACCCTATTGAGCTTAACCTCTTTAGGCTGGAGTGCCTCCTAAATGGAGATTAATCTTGCACCCCATGTATGGCCACTCGAACGAGGGTCCTGAATTAAACACCATTGTTTAGTAACCAAAAACCTTCTATTTGCTAGCGTAGCACCGATCCGTGTGAAGGAATCCACATCTTCACAGTCTGTAGTAGAGGTGATCAATCTACCATGGGAGTTTCATGGGGGTTGGAAGCTTGGTTGGCCTGAGAAGAGAGTGCACTGTGAGGGAGAGCCCGTGCAACCAAGCTTCTGAATTCACACACTACTTATATGCGGCTGGGGAAACCTACATGGAATCTAGCGAATATTATCCTGGCTTAACCATAGGATTGTACTTTCTCTCTTATGTGTTTGATTACTTTCAAAATATTGTGCTTGTCAAGTGTTTGCTGGATACTAAAATGACACAAACAACACTCAAACATCTTGAAAAAAATAGTCAAACTTTAAACAATTCAGGTTTTTGACCAAACATTAGAAATTTGACTATTTATGTTCAGCGACGCATTTGTTATACTGCAATCACTCTGTCGCATCGCATTTTCTAGCCTTTGCAACACATCTGCTCTGCTGAAACGCATTTGCTAATCTAAACACCACATTCGCCTGTCTTGAAACGCATTTTCCATTTGTAAAGCTGCATTTGCTATCTCCAACACCACATCTGACCTGTTGCATTGCATTTTCTATCTCAAACGCCGCCAAATAGAACACACATCGTCTTGTATGTAAAACTGTGACACACTTGACATTTTGCAATGCATTTGCCACCTCTTGCCACACATCTATTTTTCATAATAAAATCCCTGTCAAAACCGGAGCCCATATAGTCAGACTATTGTAACGCATTTGCATTCCTGAAACACAATTGATACTTTAAACGACGCATCTAACAAATTGTAATGCAATTGACACCTGAAATGAAGCACTTGCCTGTGACCTCATAAAACATTATCACTGTTAAAAACCCTGAGGCTAAACAATTGCAAACATATTCCATACATCTTTTTTTGCAGCCTTTGTCAACAATCAGAACAAGAATTGCTCAAATTCCTCCATCCTTGCATGTTAGGTTGCAATTTTAGTTTTCCAGAGGTCTATCATTGCATTTCCTTAATTGTATCCTTGGGATTTACTGTCATTTTAGGTCCTCATTTTGTGGATTTTTGGATAGGAATCCTTGCCATTCTTTGTCAAATCTTTTCCTTCAAAATTAAATTGTCATTGGACTTAAACAAAATCACCTCTTTTAGTCTTGGTCCTTTTGTGAGCCACTTCCAACTCAAAAGTCTAGTGTGGAAACCTCACTTTGTCATCTTGTCATCTTGTCATTTAGTCCTTCAAACAAGTCCCTTGACAATCCAAATTGAGACATTGACCAAACTTTGAATGGTTGAGTATACCTTTCCATAATTCTGCCAAAATTGATTGCACCTTAGAGTTCTCTTAGACCTAGCATTTTGCACTTTAGTCGTCCATCATTCATTTTGGTCCTCATTATCACTTTGCATTTAAACATCCTTTTTAAATAGCATCATTACATCCATCACCTTGTCTTCCCTTCAACAAACTATTGATAGGCTTGCTAGTCAAGTTGAATACCCGTTACTTTGTAGAGGCCAATACCAACAGGCCTTAGACTTTAAGAGACAATTCCTCCAAACCGAAAATCAATGTCCTTCATACCAACAATCCATGAGTCCTAGTCCTTTGTCTGTCTACCCTCACTACCAAAAGTCACTTAACACCATCCATGACATTAGTCCACAACAAACATCCATTAATCACCCTTATCCTAACCTTGACAAGGCAAACCAACTGTCCACTAGTCAGTTACAAGTCTCTACGTCATATTCTAGTCCTTCACCTATCAATCCCATCCATGTCTACATGCTTTATCAACCATCTACCAACTCATGTCAAGTCCCCACATCATACCATATCGATCCAATCCAAGTCTCCACACCCTATTTTAGTCAACCTTACACCAGTCGAGTCCAAGTCTCCATGTCCTATCCTAGTCCTTCACATACTAGTCCAGTCCAAGTCTCCATGTCATATCCTAGTCCTTCACATGCTAGTCCAGTCCAAGTCTCCATGTCCTATCCTAGTCCTTCACACACTAGTCTAGTCCAAGTCTCCATGTCATATCCTTGTCCTTCACATACTAGTCTAGTCCAAGTCCCCATGTCCTATCCTAGTCCCTCATCCATTAATCCTTTTCAAGTCACTCCCTCACAAG
The DNA here is from genome assembly GCA_007258455.2 of Sequoia sempervirens. Classification (NCBI taxonomy): domain Eukaryota; kingdom Viridiplantae; phylum Streptophyta; class Pinopsida; order Cupressales; family Cupressaceae; genus Sequoia; species Sequoia sempervirens. The sequence goes on along the minus strand of VDFB02252945.1, from coordinate 152,845 downwards.
CCACATTTAGTCATGAAAATTCTATCATTGTCCAAAGTCAAATCCCATTTAATAAACTTGAGGATACATGTCAAAATGAAAGACCAAAGCATGACATCATAACGTCACCTTCATGTCAGGATCAAGGTAGTCCATCCCATGACCCTATCTCAAAGTCCATTCAAGAAGTCCTTCAAAACAATCATGACATCCAAAATACACCTACCCTTGACAAAGATTTCAATACCAATTATATCATCCATGACAACCCCATCTCTGACCAAGACCCTACCATTGATCAAGAAGTACAAAATGATCCACTCCTTGACTTTTATGCCATTCATGATCAAACACTTGCCAACCCTATACAGGCCTCGACTATTGACACTTTCCAAAATGAGACACTTGCCTCCATGACACACATAAATGATGGTCCTACCAAAGATATGAGGCCGCTATGGCTCTCTTTCTATTTCGGTTTGGAGAAGCCCAATGAAAAAATTAAAATGGGGCCCACCCTTCACAATGAATTGGTCAAGCAATGGTCGTGGATTGAAGAGAAAATTGTAGACTTCTATATTTATCGTCAGGACACCAAATGCCTTAATGCCATGTTCCAAGAGACAGAAAAAGATGAAAAATTTGATGATCTATGGAACATAGGGCATGAAGATACTAATGCAAGTGATGATGAGGATATAGATTTAGAGGAAGCTAAGGCATATATAGTGAAGGGAAAAGATGTAAAATAGGCCCAAGTGCAGAAAACTAGAAAAGCGACAGAGTAGCTCGACAAAGCTCCACTAAGAGTGCGAGTGACTACAGTGCAGTCAGAGGCCTCATGGCCATGCACATGGGTTGCGAAAAGACCCAAGGTAGCCCAACAACCTCCAAAGATTATAGAGGTGGACAATTCTCCACCCAATAAGAGGCAGCGCATGGATGCAACTTTTGGAGAAGGCTCACAGGAGCTTGCAACGAGCCAAGGATTGGAGTCCTTTGCACCTCAGGTATCTTTCTCTCCCTCTCTTCTCGCTTCATAGTCTTTGGTTACCTCTATAGTATTTGTGCCTCCCATTACTTCAAGTGTCGGCCTTTCCTTTTCTACTTCCACGCTCGCAAGAGGTTTCTCTCAATTCTCCCAAATTGGACTTGCAACTTTTACTCTCTCATGGTTTGTTCCACCTTTTGTCGTAGCCCAGTTCGAAACTGCCATTGCTACTCCTTTTGTTGCCATCGCGTCGACTCTGACTCAACTTGCCTAATAGATGGAATCCTCTGCATCTCCGCTACTGCCATCACTCCCCATGAGTCCTCTCACTGCTTCCCAGACTAGACCTTGGTATAACATTCCCTCGTTCTCCCCATTAACGATCTCTCTACCAAAGAAGGCATCATACAAGACCACAACTCTCTCATTCCCTTTCGCTCTTCCTCCTGGTGCACTCTTCGTTGAAAAATTAATTAAATAACCAACAAAATTTATTGAGGAAGGCAACAAAAAAAAGCAACACGAGCTATTAGGGTCCGAAAGAGAAAAAGAAAAGGATGCGGCAAAGCCTATTGAACCATGTGTGCAAACTCTTTTCAATGAAGTTCAGTGGTCATTGCATTTTGTAACCATGACTCTGAACGCCATCAAACTAGAAGGAAAAATGCAACCTGAGGATTATACGATCCATGCTGTAGGAATCGATCTACACGCAACCCAACCACAAGACAAAGTTGAGTTGATGGAGGAAACCCAATGAGTGGTGACTACTGACTTTCTCAAGCATAGTCGCCAACTAAAGAAGAAGGAAGAGGAGCTCAAAAATGTCAAGGAAAGGATGGAGGTCCTATTGAAGAAAGAAAAGGCAAGGGAAGCCGAAATTACATAAATATCTCAACAAGTACAGGTAGAAAGTGCCAAACTCTAGGCAAAATTTGCAAAGTTCTAGTCCCTAGATCCCAACTTGGTTTCCAGACTGCAACAGAGAAACCAAGAATTACAAGACCGGTTGGCTCGGGCAGAGGGAGAAATGCAATAGAAAATTGAAGAGCATAGGTAACAATGAGTTTAATTGGAGTAGGAAATGTAGCAAAAGGATCAGAAGCTCCAATGAAACAAGCTTAGCTCGAAAAGGAGATCCAGGAAGTAAAGATTTCCCTGAAAAAAGAATTTGGAACTCGAAGCCAAGCTGAGGAAATATTGTGAAGCAAGGACACCGAGGTGGAAACTCTGCAGGGACAACTCTCCATGACAAATAAGAAAATTGATGAGTTGATGCAGGATGTCAGGTCGAGGGAGATGAAAATTGGTCTTTTGAAAAATCCTCCCCAACCTCTTGCTCCTCAATCGGATCTCCTTTCGGTAGCCCAACAACTATATATCTCCTACTGGGAGAAAGTCAAGACTTTCCGTCTAACTCTTCATTTGACACTTCAATTCATGGCGGAAGTAAAAAGTTTGAGTAGAGAGGTGCATGGAATAATTTAACAATTCCCACAATTCATTATGGAGAGGGTGCCCGAGGAGAAGAAGTTGCTACACAAGTTATACATGGTGGTAAATGAGGACCTGGTGAATGCAGGGATTGAAGATCAGAGGTCAGCAGCTAAGAAGGTGAAAGAATTCATTTGTTCCCATGCGGCCATCCTCCATTCCAACGATTGCTCAACAACACTGAGTCAAACCATGAACATTATGCGGATGAAATTCTCCCAACTGACTGAGATGGACTTTGCCTCCCCGTTTCTCTCTGATGATTTGGTGGCCACAATAGAGCATATCATAGCAAAAATTGAGGAAAAGCAGCGAGATTTATGTGCTTTCCAAAATTTCATTCAACCCCCATTGCTGAGGACATTGAAGGTGTCACCCATCAGCTAGTGTCGTTGCTCTTTTAGCTTGAGTTTGGGACTGAGATATCCATGGAGCTACCCTTCAGGGAAATAATTGATTTGCATGAGGTGCAAGAGATTCTATGCACCATATCGATGCCATCCAAGGTCGATTGGTTGCCTCTGTAGAATGTGCTCTCAAAGCTCTAACTTTGTTGCCCATTGAATAAGGCTTTGGTCTTTGAACCATAAATTTTGGGTTCCCATTCTTTAGGAGAAACGCCCTTGGTAGTCACCAAAAGTTGTGGATTGAAAATCCCTAGAGCTCCCTTCGGGTTGATAAATTATTATTTTGATAAGCCCCGACCGACACCTCATATGTTTGTATATCTTTGGGCCCTTTTTGAAGAGTTTCGTCTACTTCCTCCACGTGCTCGCCGCATGCTCCTTGGAAAGATTTCCTCCCTTTCTTCTTTATCGAGCCCCGCCATGCCTCCACGTGTCAGCAATGCGGGCCTTTGTGAGCCCGCTCCCCTTTGCTTCTCTACCGAGCTCCGCTCACATGCCACATAACCTCATTCTGTGGGCACGATTTGGCGGACCCCACAGTCAACGCTCGAGACAAAGACTCCTCCACGTATCTTCTCCACGAGGAATTTAATTGCAAGGAAGGGAAGAATGAATGACAAACCCCGCCCTATCGCCACATGTCCTAACCAAATTTGTGGGCGAGCGACACATGTCTGCATGGGAATTTTGTTGCTCCTTCCTAGGACCACAATCATCATTTGTAGAAGGACGCATCTCGTTCAAAGGCGACTGCATTCTATGTTTCAAAATCTTTTCTGTTGCAACGGCCTTGGGAAATCATTGCGGTGAACATCATTGCTCGTGCCTGGGAATATTTTCAGTTAATGACTCTTGGGCAGTGGGATGATCCTCTATATATACTGCTTCAGCTTTTCAAAAATGAGTTCGGAGAATACATAGGAAAATTATTGAAAGACACGAGGCCTTTGTATTGTTTTTGATTATTGTATTAAGACTCACAGACTGTGCCATTTTTGTTTGGCCTTTATGTTTCTTAGTTAGTTGAAAAAATATTATACTGTGCTGTTATTGTATTGAGCAGTTTATTTGCAGAACTTCTATAATTTCAATATAAGTTTGTTGATTTAGACCATGTCTTGGACTCTTCTTTTCAATGAATGTGTATGGAAGTTATTTTATGTTATTTAATAGACTACTTGGGCTTTTCATCTATACTTTCTGTTATTTCTAGACATGTAGATTGCTGAACGAGCCCTTAAATCTCATCTAAATGAAAGATTTACCGTGCCCATACTTAACTCTTGGTGCATCGCCTTAGGTTAACATTTATTTTTATATCTGCTTCCTTTTCCCAATCCAAACCCCCAAATACAGAAGGAGTCGACTTCTTTAAAAAACCCAGAGGTCACTCAATTTAGTGCAATTGGCCCCCCCATTAATTGAGTTTCCCATAAGGTTGTTGCTTGGCATCTTTAGGCATCAACAAAGCCTTAATTCTTGTAATCAAAAGGGGGGAAAATACTTGAAGACTTTGTTAATGTCGAGAAGACTTTGTAAAGGCTTAACTTGTAACTGAAGGTGCCTTTTTATGTATTCAAGCATTTGGAGCATTATTAAGGATCGACAACTCATTGGAGAGTGGCCCAAAGATGTAGCCCAGTTTGGGTGAACTCCATTATCAACTTGCAACCTTTTATCTTCTCTTTCTATCTGTGCTTTATTTTATATTTTCAATTCCTTTAATGTCTTTTAAAAAGCTTTTAATTAAGTTTAAGACAATTTCCGTTTACCTAATTTAACATTCACTCAGGCAACTATTGTCTTAGACCTTTTGAGATCATCCAAAACTATCATTTTATCTAGTGTTCTTATGCGGATTCAAATGCAAGTTAATAAAGTTGCACTCAAAGTTAGGCATCTCCAGGAGTTGCTGGATCACTAGGGTAATGCTCCTTGCAATGTTGCTCGAGTTCCTCCCAACTCTAATTCTCCTTGCGGGTGACAACGTGGATGTAGCCACTCTTCCCAACAAGATAGTCATTGAGATTGTGGGTCTCACTCGTGTGGTCCTATGCCTTAGAATCCCAAGGAATTTGCTACCTGTGGAGGATGGTCTTAGCCCTCACGCTCACCCTCTCCTTGGCAGGACATTGACTGGTTGGACATCAACAAATTTCCCCATGTGGTACTTGTAGTCTCTTTGATTCACACGTAGTTGACTCCTAAGGATAATGCATATGATAATTCTCTCATTGGGTGAGAACCAGTTGATGATTCTACCCCTAGTGTTGTTTGGGGGAAACTTGATGATCAAGGTCCTCCACTTGACATAGCCACTGTTGCGTAATTGTGTTTTTGTAGTTCTGTTTTGGGGCTAGATCCTTTTGTTGGACTCGTGGGTGTGTCTCTTTACCACATTCCTTTTTTTGTGAATATTATACTATTTTCTTTTCATTAATGCAAAGTTAATTATGATATATTCATAAAAAAATAGCCTAACCAAAGTAAGTTGAAAAGAAAGAGAAAAATTGTCATTTGTATAATTTTCATCATTAGATTATGGTGCCATAGATAGGGTTTTCTAAATTTTTAAAGTAGATTCTATTGACCACAATTTAGAAGTTTATTTTAAAGCAAAGAGTCCCATAAATTTTTAAATTCCCCTTATTAAAATTCTTTAAATGAAAAAAAACTATAAACGCTACATAATAATAATAATAATAAAAAAAATTCTTAAATTAGTGGAAAAAACTTTCACAACCTACCTCTACCACTAACTAAAAATTTATAAATATAAATATAATTCCTATTAAAAAAAATATTCATTTAAACGGAAGAGCTTCCTGGGTACACATAAAATTGGAGTTACATCCAACGGATTGTCTAAAATATTTTCAAATTTATGAAATCGAAAAAGATAATATAAAAAATCCTAAGAGAATCTATAAATGTAGAATATGCTCTCATCTACACCCAAATGGTCCAAGTGGTGAACTCAAATTTGAAAATGAAAAGCTGGAGGGAAGGCAAAATATATAAAGGCGGCATTCATGTTACATGTCTCTGCAGGTATGGAGTGCATGGATTCAGACGCTCATTTTCCTACTTCTACCGAACGCCCTCCCAATGCTGCAGGTATCACCCCGACTTAAAAAACATAAGAAATTCCGTCTTTCTTCCTAATAATATTGATCAAGTTACCAGTTATGTCATCTTTTACAGAACCAAATTCAAGTCCATTGGAGCTGCATGATTCATTATCTGATGCGGGTGATCCTAGACTACCATCGCGCTCATTTGATTCTTCATCAATTTCATTGGGCTTACCATGGGATTCCCAAGGATTTGCTCTAGGCATTGAAACAGGAGTCAGTAAGATTCATAAAAATGAAATATTCTGTTCTTGTTTTAACCAGTAAAAACAAACCCTCATGCTAATCCGTCAAATCTTCTCTCTCTCTCTTTTTTTCAAGCAGGAATTTGGAACCGAAGGTTTATCTCTACCATCTGGTAAGTTGCTCAGACTGGGTGACACTTTCTTTTTTCTTCCTTCTTTTAAATTTGGGTTTACCGCTGCTTTATTTTGGTTTCTTGAATCAGAGCCTCCGGAGCTAGATCTCAGGGATTGGATTTTGAGGCATAGAATAGAGCCTCCACATAACAAATCCCTCAGTGAGAAACTTGGGGATTCTCACTCTCAACTTGACAGTAGCCGGTTCAGAGAACCTCCTGCACAGATCCAGAAAGATGCCAAGGGGACATCAGTTTTCTCTCGGAAGAATTGGGAAGCATTGCTCTTTTCTAATGATGGTGATGACGAGAACAAAGAGGAGCTGTATTTGGCTTCCGCACTCAAGAAACAAAGAACACATAATCTGGTGCAGCTTCTGGCTTTGCTTTTTTATTGTTTTCTGTTTGTAGGAAATTATGTAAAGCACACCTCCTTAGAAGGAATTCATGATTGTGGGAGTTATCAAGTTCTTAACGTGACCTTTACAATGCACCATCAAACTGAGAACATCTTCTAGCTTGGATGCCATTACCAATAAGATATGAATGTGTCCTATGTTAACAGCCCACGTCTTGGGCATATCAGACCTCCTATGAGAATAGGCACATTTCTTGGGCATACGAGACCTCCCTTGTGTAAACACGAACACCATTTTCAATTTACCTTTACACATATTGTTCACATTTTGTACCCAATAGTTTTTGGGCAAAGATCCGATTTGAAGCAAACTAAGCCTCATGGATCCACCTGGTCCATATTAACGCAACTACTTAACATGGAAGTATATGACCAATTGAGAATGAACAGGATCATACTTATGACGAGTATTGCTCTCCTTGCCACTATACTGGCTTTTGATTATGTTACTTCCTTTTTTTTTTGCCTTTGGAGAGTGATAGGTACTTCCTGATGTTTGCCAGAGTTTATCTCCGAAGAAGACTGAAGACATGGAGGCCACAACAGAAGCATTAATCTTGGATGCAGTTTTTGATCAGCAGGAGATGAAGGAAGAATCTGATCAGAGAAATATGGAAAATCTTATATTGCCTGCTCCGCAATGTTGTGAAGTAGAGGATACAATTTATCCCGATTCTGAAATAGAGGATACCATCGTTCCTAATACTGAAACAGAGGATACCGTTGTTCCTAATACTGAAACAGAGGGTGTGGTTGATCCTGATTTGGAAACAGAAGATGCAGTTGCTCCTGATCCTGAAACACAGGTTGCACTTGATCCTGATTATGAAACAAAAGATATATTTGATCCTGATTCTGAAACAGAGGATGCTATTGATCCTTATTCTGAAACAGAGGATGCCGTTGATCCTTATTCTGAAACAAAGAATGCAGTTGATCCTGATTCTGAAACAGAGGATGAAACAGAGCATAATAAAGTTGAAAGTGTAAAGGAGTTCCCTTCATTTCCTTGCCTATTAATTTCAGACACAGGGCTGGCAAAAGATGAAAGTTCATTCCAAGAGGAGCTAGCCCCATTACCATCATCAAGAACTCGAAGTTTTAGCACAGATGATTTAACAAAGCCCCTATCAGACATCAGAAACTTTCAATCCATTTCAGACATAGAGTCAGAAGAGAAGGAGAATCTGTTTCAAAGGGAACTAACCTCAATGCCATCATTTACAACCAGAAATTCTAGCAGAGATGGCTTGAGAAAAGTCCTAGCAGACACTGGAAACATTCAACCTCGGCACCCTGCTGATAAATGGCTCTGTCCAAGGTCTCGGAAGCCACATTTCAAACCTCCAGCAAAGCAACTTTCTATTGATCATTGGTTGGCTCCAGCAAAATAATCCCTGTGAGAGCATATACAACTGCTCCATGACTGATATCCTGTATATTACTGCATCCAATGAGCCTGAAATTGATATAGTTTGAAATGTTCACATATTGTAGTTAGCCTTTAAAAATTTATAGGCCATTGCATTGAGGCCTTTCCTTTTCTTACTTTTTTTTTTTGTTTTTTCCAAAAAAATGAAGTTGTTGGTTAGTTCAAAGATCAAACCACTAGTATCAAAGATGTTATCAGTAACTAACGTTTTTTGACCATATGAAGCATTGAAATACGATATGGTAAAAAAAATAGTAGTGCCTGATAAAGCAGGGAAACGGCCCAACTGTATATTTACATTGTATTAAATCCATGCTATCCATAGCAGTCACATCAGTGTAATATAGCTGTAATAAACCAAGTAATACTAATTGTGGTTCTTCACCAGAATTTAGAGCTGCTGTAGCCTTCCAAGCATCAGTAGTAGATGTAAACATTTAAATCTATATACATACTACATGATATTATATTTGGTGTTGTGCTTCAAATCTGTATGATCATAGGCGGAAGCAATTTCGTTATGTGATAATTGTATGCAGTCACGACCTCCCAAAACCTGCATGAAATTGGTGTCTGATTTTCAATTTTCATCCTTCAAATGATAAACAGTGGAAAATAAAAACTTGCTACATGCCTCCACTATTTCCGCAATATGAGCAATTTTAGATTCAACATTTCCCAGCCTGAAGAATCCTCTGACTGAAGCTAATAGCTTGATTTTTGGCTTAGTTTTTTGAAATTCAAAATCTGCTAAGCTTTAACTAAGCTCGCAGCCATCGAGAGTTATTAACTTATTAGTTATTTCCATGGTGCTTTATTTCTTACGATTCTTTTGATTCATATTTAATGAAAATAGCATTGGCTCTTACAGATTTCCCTAATATGGCAATTTAGGAAAAAGAAGGGCAGTTAAGCAAAAAAATTCCAACCTATATTACTTTCTTTCTGGATTTCTGTTACCTCCAACCCCACTACTTTGGCTTGAGAGGATGGGTTTGATCTATTCTCAGAAGCCACATTTGTCTTTTCATCCTTTCATTCTGAATCAGAGGATAGTTTTTTCTATGCACATCTACATTGCCTCAGGTATCGTAAATCGGATATAATAAGTTTTTTGGTTGATTTCTTCCAATATTTAGATTTTTTTCCCTTTTTTTCTTTTGAAGAAAAGCTTTATTAAAGAAAAATAATATTATAATTTATAATTCATAACATTACGGCATAGTAGGTTGTTCAGGAAAGAGCCAAATTGCCTCAACGCCCATAACTATTGATACAATAAATCTCCCATAGAAACATCTGTAGGTCAAATTATGAATGACTGTAAAATGTAAACTTCTTTCCTGGGTGATTGCTTCCACTAATAAGCTCAAACTCTTGAATTGTTACAGTTCCGGAGCGTTGAGCATTCAGCCAGCATAATCCTTGCTTCACAAAATGCCGGTCTGTAAAAACTGTGTTGAAGTGGACATGGACTTCTCCATGAAGACCAAAAACATTGCATATACCCACTTAAGCTGTTTATCAACAACACTCTCTGCCTGAGTAACATGAGACTCCCTCTCCAACATATGCAGTTAGGCTCTAATCATTTCGCATAAGTTATCTCTTATAATCCCTCTGAATCTGTTATCTTCATGCCGAGACAGCTGTTGCCCAGTAGCATCAGACATAGCAAGTATCTTTTTTTCCTAAAAAACCACTATCTCCCGAAAGATTGTCCTATGCTGAGATGACTTCCTATCTCCCAAAAGATTGTCCCATGCTGAGATGACTTCCTATGACATTGGTAAGAGCGTCTAACGTACACCCAGATCTGTCCTTGATTATTAACTTCAGAGCTTGTTTATGAGGTGGATGAAGCGACTGTCCTTCAACAAGTTCTGGATTGCTGGCAAAGGCAGCTCCCTGACGCTCTCTGGTGTAAGTTCTGTAACAAGGCTAACCACTGGTAAAGACCTATGTTACACCAAGTTTCTGGCATGGTGACAGCATGTGGTGGAGATTTTTTTTCTTAACTGGTTTTTCTGGGATGGTGACCTATGTCACAAGTGTTAGAACTATGATTGCAAGAAAAAAGATTAGCTAGGTTACCAGATATACCCCATATACAGCCCAAAGCATACCCAGTTTTCGAGGACACTGGATATGACGGTTAAGGAGTTCGATCCATATCCATAAATATATTGAAAAACCGGGAAAAAAATTACTTTAATCCAATACAGAGGAGAGTCAATCGCCTTTATCTCACACATATGTAAACATACTTGTAATTTTGTGAACATTTTTATATCATTGCCAAAGCTCTTCTGGATAACCTGTGTGGAAGTTTTAAGGTCTGTAAATGAGATTTAAAATTAGAAGGATTTAGCATGCACATGCATTGTCTCTTAATGACATCATATTTCAAATCATTTCTACCTTGCTAGATTGCCAGGGATCCAAGACAGAATTCATTGTTTTTACTGCTCAAGATATCATCGGGTCAACTTTCAAACAGGGCACACAAAGACCAAGTGGACCCTAATTCTAGTGATTTTGCTTGCCTAACTAGGATCTAGCAAGACTGCTAGAAAATTTGTTGTTTTGATATCTAAAGTATTCTACATTATTCACTCCTAATTAAGCTTGCATTTGTTCCCCTTGGTTATCATGAGGTAGTCCGCACCTTTGAAGTTTTTGTCTTTTAAAGTTGTAGCCTCTATACATATGTAGGCTTACTTGTTTAACAATAATAGTAGATGAAATTTTGGACAAAACAATGTGAAAAATAATAATCTTGTTGTATGATATAAAAACAATCTAAATATTTGTTAAAGAGTTTTATTATTTATTTATTTATTTTTGATTATTTTAAAATAAGGATGATTGACCATCTTCTAATTTTTTAATACTTTTGAAACATTTTTGAGCAAATATGAGATTTAAGAGATGGCATGGGACAGTTTTGAAGCATTCCTATGTCCTTGAAATGCCCCCAATATGAATATCCCTGCAAAAAGATAGGGGATGCATCCTTGTATCATAGATAAAGACCCGTGTCTTTGCTAGACTTGTTGAGATACTTTGGTAGGAAGAACATCATCACATATGAACATCTGAATTGTTGGGGCATCCTTATCACATTCACATATCATTGATATTAATTCACTACAAAGACTAGCTATAAGACTTAAAACCTTCTTTTCCACTATTTTTTTCAATATAGTGGAACTGATGAAATTAACCTCAAAATCATCTCCAAAGGTAGCAAGGTGGGATTTAGTAGCTGCTTTGTAGGCCAATCAAACTAATCCTTAGAATTCTAGTTAGTAGTGAGCTTAGAGGCATTTAAATATCGCTCATATGCTGCACATAGACCTGGAGATGTTTATAATTTCTCCAGATAATCAAGAATAATTCACGGGGTGTGATAAATAAATTCTATTGTAACTTGGGTCATAACTACTTTGTCTATATCAATGTGTTACTTCCAAGAGCATATATAAGGATCCTAAACATGATAGTCATAGGAGGATTAGAGACACCGTTGCCTACAATACCAAGAGAATCAATAGGCATTAACATTATAGGCAGAGGATTCATGGTATTATATAATTTGTGCAATAGTATGAACTTTTATAGCAATCTTCTTTTTTCTCATCATTAGTCATAGAATCATTTAATATATATATTTAGCCATATTGGATTTTATGTGTGGAATTCTTGCCCGAGGAACTCGGGCGCTCCAAATGGAAGAGCCTACTATTCATCATCCTTGGAGATGAATAAAGATATGCATTTCTAGTAATTTCTTTGATTCTCATGGTCAAGTCATATTTATTTTTTTAATAATGTCTATGGTTGGGGTCTTAGAGAGGGGGCTTCTTACAAATTTTTTCATATTTTTTAGGAATATTTTAAAGTGGGTGGTCTCATGAATTTTGTAGCTTAATTTAAGCTTAAAAGTTGAAGCTCCTAAATTTATAGAAGTTGGTGGTTTCATGAGTTTTAATATTTTGCATATTCAATTCAACAAAGTAAATAAAATAAAAAATTAATTGGTGGGAGTTTAAAAATCTCATATGATTGACAAGTGGCAAAAAAGAAGCCTAAGTTGGTGGGGCAATTTTTAGACTCATCCCAATTGCACCCGCTTAAATTTTCAAACTAAAAAGTTGCTATTGTTGAGAGAAAGATTTTGATTAATCCTTTAGCATATATATTTTTGCTTCATGAGACCCCCTCTCCTTAAAAATAGATTGCGATGCTCCCCAATGGGACCCTAGTCTAATTAATCCAAAATGTCATCCATTTATTTCTTGAGTTTCTTATTAGTCTTTAAAGTATCATACACATAAAGTATTTGCAAGATCGACAACCTAAAAAGTAAGGTTAGATAAAAGCTTTGTAGTTGCAACTCCAAGGGGTATGATATAAAACATAGCTAAACATATTTGTTTCTAGATGAGAAAAAGGATAATCTAATGGTATAATTTACAGATGACATGGTGAGAGGTCTCGATCCTTAATAATGTAGATTTTTGGGAAGGTTTCATAGGGAAGGAAACTAGTAGAGAAAGAAGGATAGATTACCATAGACTTTGGGAAGTATAGAATTATAATAAATGATTGGTAATTCTTTTTTTATGTGAAATTGACAACACAAAGGAACTAGTTGAAGGAAAATGAGGCAATTACCAATAGGTGACCATTAGAGAAATTTCCAAACTAGAAATTGAGCTTGAGCAATAGCCTTTGATTTCCAAAAAGAATTGCCAAGCTTATAGAATTTGGTGGAAGAGAAAGAGCATCTCCATTAGGAATTCATTCTCTCAACTATATTGAATGAAGGAAGAAGTCTCATATACACATCTCACTGGGAAATGGATGGTGTTGCAACCAACATGCCATTGCTAATAAATTGCATCTCATACGAGTGGAGAGCTCAAGTTGTAGTTGCAGGGGGAAAGGAATTGCATAGTGTGGATTGTTTGCAACTAATTCTTAGATAGATTGAATTCAATTTTGAGACTCTAATTATTCTTCTAGTTCATCTTAGAGAGGTCCCATAAATCCACAAAGGTTTGCACTCCTTTTTTAAACAACTTTTCTCCCTAAATGTTTGATAATAGCAAGTGGATTGTCATCCAATTGAACCACTCCATTCCAATACATTGAAGAAATTGGGAAACTCAAATATTGTTGAGATAATTGTCTCAAGCTAGCATAAAAGATGGAAAACCACCAACCAACCTTGCTAAATACTCTTCACTTGTTTTGAAGATTTAGAGGTTGTGGTTGTATGAATTTGAAAACAAATAAGATCCTTCCAAGGAGTTGATCCTTGCAATGATCTAACAATTTATTTAGCCACAGTACATATTCTTTGCATCTACATATCAATGATACCAAGGCCACCATCTTTCTTTAGGTTGAACGTTGTGAGACCAAATAGAACAAGCATCCTTTTATACTACCACATTTGGACTACAATTATCTTCTAATGATATTTTTGAGTTGATGACAATATGATTTTGATGGAAACTAACATGGTGAGATGTACACATGGCTAGCTAAAAGAATTTTGTTGATGACTTGAGTTCTACCACCACTAAAATAAATTTGTTTGTGCAAGATAATAATTTATTTTTTAGTTTTTCAAGATTTCATTTCCACACATCCTTTAATGAAACTCCTGGACTGAAGGGGATGCCTAGGTATGTAGAGATAGAGCCATGTTTAATCAACTTTCATTCTAGGAGGATCTACATTGAAGGAGGTTTAGAAGAAGTCATAAAGTATTTTATTTTGTTCATGGACGATTGGGTTTTGAAAGGAACACAATAAACATCTAGTATATTAAGAGTATTAGACATTTCTCTTATAAAATTGCAAGAATAATGAACTATCATTTGTAAAATGGGAGTTTAATGCTACAACATTATTGGGTAGAAAATACCTTTGCTAAGAATTTGTTGATGATCATATTGTAGGAGATAGCCAAGGGCATCTATTGTGAGCATGTAAACAAGGAACTAGGAGGCATTCTTGTGTGATGGATATTTGGAGAGGGAATGATGTAGATAAAGACCCATTAAAATCTATTTGAGCATTAACATCTCTGAAAAGGAGTGGGACATGTGAGATAACTATCTAACCAAAACATAGCCATTTGAGCATTTTACAGATGATTTCCCATTTCATTCTATCATATACTTTATCAAAGTCTAGTATGACTAGAAGAGGATTTTTGTGCCAATTTAGTGAATTCCAAATCTAAAACAAGATTATCTAGATTGAATTTGTCTCCTAAGAAATTTGTTTGTTTTGGTTGAACAACTTCTTGAGTGGTAGACTCCATGTGTTTAGCTACGACTTTAGCTATGACCTTATACATAATATTAAGGAGTGTAATAGGATACACCTTAAATTCTATAGGAATTTTTATTTTTAGGAAGAAGTTTATTAAGCCCCTAGTTAATGTTGGGCCAAAGAGTGTTGATTGCACAAGACAACTGAGAGGGGGGGGGGTCAATCAGTTGTACCTTAAAACTTCAAAACCCTCATACACATTTAGATCGACATTCATTCATTAAACCCTTAAATCTATTATGATGATTTATCATGAGAAGAAAATAATTGAAACTGAAACACAACACAATACACGAGAGAACACTAGATTTATGTGGAAAACCCAAGAAGGAAAAACCACGGTGAGAATTAGCTCACAATATAAGTAATATCAACACTGAATACAATAGGGCTCACTTCCCAAAGAAAGAAAGGCTCACTACTAAAAGGCTCACTGCTAGAATAGAAAAGAAGATAGAGAAGAAATGTTACATAGAGAAAAGCATCTCAATGCAACAAAGAATCCACCACAATGTCACCAACACCTTTGCAGTTTGATTGAAGAATTGTAGCCACCTTCTGCTTATTGCATCCAACAAACTAACACATGAAAGCTCACATTGCACTTCTCAATTTCGCACTCTCACACTCTGCACTTCATATCATTCACATCTCTCTTGTCTATCTCATCATCCCTCAACAACTCAACTCTTATTGATACCATCCTCAACCTTGAAACCCTTCTCCAAGGTTGGCTATGCACATCAATCGTGCAAATTCAAATTAGGTTGACGCCAAAACACTTTCATGGTAGGTAGAAGTGAAAGTGGACCACACCATTCCTTATTTAGGACCCAAATCTACAATACTACTCAATCACACGCTTCTATAAACAATAATCATTCACTGCAATTAGTGTAAACACCAGGTTAGTCGTTACCCATGTAAACACCATTAAAATTTTAAGTACACACTTCCTTAAGTCTAAGGATGACTTGCAAACCACACACCACGCTTGAACATGATCTAGAATATCCCTCAAACACTCTAAAAACCAACAACCTCCTTTTCAACAACTTCCACCTGAAGAATGTACACACCCAATACACTCAAACAACTTTACCATACACTATTACTTGAGAATCTGACTTTCGAAGCACCAAACCTTGAACCACCTTGACTAAATAAAGATACCAACACAATCAACACACCCTCAAATCCACAAGACCTGGAACCATTCTGTGGAGAAACATGGAGCAAAGACATTTCTCCTAGACACAACTTTTGCACAACGATCCAACACACCAAATCCTGGATATAACACCTCTAAACATCTCTCACCAACATATCCAAAATGCATAGGAAAATCTTCAACCTAGAAGAAATGCAGACCAAAACCAAAACACATCTCTACAACCTAGAACACCACTGCAACACATTGTTTTCTCTTTTTATCAAATTTTCTCAAAAGCACTTGGAAACCAAGCACTAGAGGCACATCCTCATCATCTTCATCACTTCCTCAATAACAACTTAACCATATATCCGTAGATAGAATCTTATCAAAGCAACACTAGAGGTTGACACCAATACCTTTATTAATGACAACATAATGCAACTAATCAAAGCACGGATAACATCAACTGTTCACACTCTCACAACAATCTCACCCAACAATAGACATCAATGACAACACAGGCTTGTTGACATCAATTAAAACACTATCTGCTCATACTTGCAACAAAGAGAACCATGTTCATAGAATTCCAAGTACAATTCAAAGAAGTCCATTCTAATGTAAGGCTACAAAGAATTGAAAAATTCAACTAAGAGTCCATCCATTCTTTGGATTTTCTCATTAGGCATGACTTGCAAAACTACACCAAGCCCTTCAATCATAATAAGTCTATCAAGGAATCATTGTTATTCCTTATTAGTTTTGGTTTGAATAAATTTTCCAACTTCTCCAATTAACTCCTATAAAGGATCATTCTAAGAGTTATTACCAAAGATATTATGAAAATGAGTGCAAAAAATTCTTTAATACTTATACTGTTTGTGTATAGCTAATTATTCATATTCTTAATTGTTTCTATATGTTTTTTTTGTCTTAGGAATTAAAAGATTTTTGTGTGCCTTTATCTCCTTTTTTTATCCAATTAAGTCATGCTCTAATTTGAGACCCTTTTCTTTTGTATGGCTCTAATTTCATTAAATTATACTTTGTAGTTTTCACCATTTTTTAGCTGTTACTACCAGTAGGAGACGTAACCAAGCTCAGTTCCAAATTTTTTCAAGTTATCCTTGGAGGGTGTGTTCAACCCTCTTT
Organism: Sequoia sempervirens; assembly: GCA_007258455.2. Taxonomy (NCBI): domain Eukaryota; kingdom Viridiplantae; phylum Streptophyta; class Pinopsida; order Cupressales; family Cupressaceae; genus Sequoia; species Sequoia sempervirens. The sequence goes on along the minus strand of VDFB02252945.1, from coordinate 135,970 downwards.
CTTTTCCATGCTAATTTGTGGCTTGTTGACATTTTTAATTAAAAATTCATTTTTTATAAAATTAAAAAGGGGGTTCATAATGCTAAATGCTTGTTAGGGAGTAGGAAAATTAAAAATTGCTATAAATGGGAGATAAAAAATAATGTTATTTTCCTTTTGTTTCCTTCACCCACGTAGAAAAAACTTAGGGTTTTTTAGTTTACTTGTTTGAAGGAGTCAAAGGAGACTCAGGGCATGGCGTAGAGCCAACAATTGGTTGCTCCAGTTCTCTCCATGTTGCTATTTCCCAAAGAAATGGAGGCACATTGCAAAAGGCAGGGATGCATGCTTACCCACATTGCAGGCCTTTCATCTTTGTCTTCACAAGTTTGACATGTATGCCAAATGATCTATACATAGAGATACTTGTATATGTTGGTTTGTTTAAGTCTTTAAAGAAGTGACCTATGTGTGGTGGAAAATATGGGATATTAGTAGCTATTTAGAGGTTGAATGTGAGTTAACATTTCTTTCTTAAGTGTATATCATGTGCAAAAAAAAAAAGTTTTAGAAACCCATTATTCATTGCATATCTAGTGTGTATACCTTCATAAGCCTCGAGAAGAACTTGATTTTTATGAGTTTACAAAATTTTTCTTGAGTTTTCTCAAAATTTGTTAAACCTGTTGGCTTTCAGTTGGTTATTGTGATTGTTTGTCCTTAATGACAAAACTAGTTTTGGTGATACATGTTGGTGGCACATGATGATTACAATTGATTTACATGGTCATGCATTTGTTTCAGGGCATGCATTTGCTTCAGGGTATATATTTTGTTTTAGGTATATGGCATGGTTATTCAGATATATATGACTTGTCATCATTACAAGTCTCAAGTATATCCAGGTTGATCACTTTCAGATTGTAGTATGTTTAACTTGGTATTTTTCAAGTTGTCTTCACATGACATCTTATGTTTACTCATAACATACAAGTTATGACACTGTTTTATTGTGATCAATCACTTTGTAGAGTGATATGGTTTTGAGCAGCATTATTATTTGATATTTGATCACATTGCATTGGTATTTGATATGGTTATAAGGGGCTTTGGTTTATTATTGACTTCCATTGGCATGACCATTTGAAAAGGTGTTTACACCATTGGCATGACCATTTGAAAAGGTGTTTACACCATTGGCATTTTTTATAAAAAGTTTTTATTTAATTTATACTCCTAAAGAGTATCGGGTATTCTATGCATGTGAAAAAGGCATTGGTTGATTTCAATGGAATTGACTTTTTTAAAAGTCTTGGAAATGATATTAAGGAATCAATATTTCAGGCATAATGCTTGTATCGGGTAGTGTTGACCTAGTTGTTGAGTTACAACCCACAAAACATGTGTTATCGGCTCTATTCATTAGATGACCTGGCAGTGCAAGGTATTATGAATGTATTTGACTATGAATGTTATCGTCTGTTGCTTTGAAAGTCATTGATTGTTGAATTGGTGACTTGGCACCGACATCGTATGTTTGGTTATGATGTGGCAATAATGTGTGTTGACATCCGTAGCAGAAGACTTTGACATCAGACTCAAAATCATTATGATGTCTGATTAAATCATGTGTATTATTGAGTTTTTGTTTACCAGACTTCAAAGCATCATTGTTTTTGATAAAGTCTTCGAAAGACTCAAAGTAAAAGCTAGGGAAAACTTATTATGCATTGTGTATAGTTCTAGAACCCTAGCAACTACCATATGTTTTCTGATTTGTAGATCAACAGTTTGAAAGAATATGTGTGTAAAGGATGGTTCGATGTTTTGACCCTTTGATTGATATTGAACATTGACTGTAAGCTATTGAGAGATCGAATGTGGAAGTTAGTCAATGGAGATTCGGTGGCAATTAGCTGGGTCGTTGGGAACTTCTTGACAAGTCATCATGTTTCTCATTTAGTTTCTTCCACCATATATTTACAAATTTTGTTTAATACGGGCTTTGGATAGTTGGTTAAAGAGAAGGTTAATGATGTTGGTTTTGTGAATAATTTGTTGATAATTTTTTTGTCAAGGAATCTGTTTGAAGAGGTTGGTTAACAATCCTGTAGGGTTTCTGGTGATTCTTCTCTTGGGTTATAACTGAAATATACTTATCTTGTTTTAGCTGCAAAATTGGTAAAAGGGTTTCTTATTCAAAAACCCTAACTCGAGGTGGTTTTTATAGTTACAAAAATTGTATGCAGAGATTATGTACCTATTTAAAAAGAGTGGTTTTTGGTTTTTTTTTTTTTGATGATGTATCAGTGAAGAGAAAAAGGAGATTTTCATGAGTACTTCTTAAGTGATTATTTTGATACAAAAAGTTGTTCTATATTGAAAATTTGTTTATTAATTGAGAAGATGTTGATACACAACATTCTTCAATGAAATTGATGAGGATATTCATAGTCTTCTATTGTAATTCTAGGGTTGCAAAAATTGCACTTCTAGGGTTATGATAGAATGCTATAATTTGTTATGCATTAAAAGGAGTTGGTGCTCATGTATCTCATGAAGTTGGTGCTTCTGATTTTTGTGTGGAGTTGGTGCTCTAAATTAGTGAGGGGTTGGTGCTCCTTGGAGTGGGTGCTCCTAAACTGTGTAGAGTTGGTGCTCTATCTGAATAAAGAAAGATTTTTTGAGTGGTTTTTATTCCCCTAGAGGGTTTTCCACTCAGGACAAAATTCTGTGTTATGTGGTGATTTTATGTGTGTGATATTTTTCTTATTTGTCTGATTTTAATGTGTTATCAAATGCATAATTATTAGTATTTCATATTTGTCAATGTTATGTCACATTTCATATCAATCTTTCATATCTATCAATGCACATTTCATGCATAAAAGGTTCTATTATTAATGTGAGCTCTGATACATGTGAAAGTGTTAAGTTCACCCTTTGTTAATGTTTCATGTTTAATTCATGGTTCATGCAAATATAATACTATTCATGCACAAGTCAAATTTATTCTTTGAACTGTCATTTGGTGTTTTGATTCAAAAGTCAAGTTCACTTCACATACTGTCATTTGTCCTCTTGGTTCAAAAGCAAACACAAATTCTTGTTTTTGAAAAAGTTTGCAACTTTTATAAATCATTGATTCATCACCCCCTCTCAGTGATTTCGGTCTTCCAACAAAACCCCTATCCAACGAAGTCATGGGGGTAGGATTCAATAATTAGGTATATGGTAGTGGCAATGGATATTGATTTCATGGGACATAGTACTTTCAGTTATAAGGAACTATGACATGTGAAAAAATAGCGACATAAAAGAGACAACCATCATAAGAAATTTTGTGTATGACAGTTCCTTATGATAAGAGACATTCATATGACAATGAGAAGCTTATCTATCCTCTATGGTCTAGAGACTATGCATAATGAACACATGAGGTAGATGAAGGGTAGTGAAAATGACAATTTAGAGGATAGTTGCACAAAACCTTGTGTGAAGTCTATAAACAAATACAAAGGATAGAGATTCAACAATGGATAGTACTAGAAGAGTTTATGGATAATCCATGACATGGGAACATGTTAGTGAGAGGCATAAGTGATAGTCTAAGATCATAGAGGGTAGTTAAGAAGAACAATATCAAAACAAAGGTAAATGCAACAATTTTCATGAAGGATCCAAGGGGTGGTCCCAACCACATGATAGTGGGTCAAGAAGGAGTCACAGGAAGAGATCACAACCAATTGTATATGGAATGTAAATCTAATTATATTTTAGAAGCCTCTTATTCCTTACCAAGGCCATTAGTACTGATAGTTTTTCTTAGGTTTTATGTTCATTGCTTCTCTCACCTTGGGATTTGTTATTATTCCTGCCCTTTAAAGCAAAAGCAAGTCCCTTCAAAAATTTGAGAAATGTTACAAGTATGCATGTAGATAGTAACCATGTGAAAGGCATGTCTATCACTATCCATAAAAGACAAACCATAGTCAACTTGGAAAATTTTAAACTGTTATCTTGAGATATGAATGATAGTCAAGAGAATAAGGTAGTCTACAAACCTAGCTAACCCTACATAGGTAATAGACCACCAATGATAGTTGCCTAAGCTAAGCGAAGAAAAAGAACACCCAAGGAAAATGGTGGAGGTGAAGGGTAGTCTAAAATGTCAAGAGAAGGGTAGTAAATTCAAAGAAAATCAAGTAAAAAACTTATGATGTTAGCCTTGAAGGGACAAAGGATGAAGTTTATTTTGGTTTGAAGGTGGTTAGGGAAGATTATCCTGTGATGCATAAAAGCGTATAGTAAGAGCCTAGGGAAAATATCATAAGTTTTGTAAGGCAATATAGTGGGAAGAACTATATTCCCCAAATAGCCTAAATATCTATGCAAAGAGCATAGTGATAAAAGGGGAATTTATCAATCCTTTAGGCACTCTGCCAATGTAGAAGATAATAGTCAAAGGGACACAAATGAGTCCATTGATAAGTGAGCAATGGATAGTGAAATGCATGACAAGATGAGCTAGTGAAGGGATAATGAAATTTGAATCATAAAGGGACAATCACAAACAAGGAAAGTTCATCACGAACAATGCACAGTACAATGAACGGTCATAGTGAGTAGATTGATATCTCTAAAGATACCTTTGAGCATGAAGTATCCATCAAGATATGACTCCTTAAGAGATAGTCCACTTGAAAAAAATGAGTAGAAGGTCTAGTAAAATGGATAAAAGACAAGTAAAGGAGTATGATAATCCATTCAAAAGATACTTATCTTGATTGACCAATGACAATAGAAGAGCATTCAAATGAGACATGTGACAATTATGCCCTAAAAGTTCTCCTACGCCTTTAGGAGGTTTTTTTACTTTTACCACTTTGTCACATGTCCTAAAAGAAAGCATTATTGAGGTTACAATAGTTAAGAAGATGTAATGAAAAATTATGATTAGGTTGCAAGCATATAAGATAGTTTGGGTAAATTGGACAATAGTTGAGAATATCTAGGGACAATTGAGCAAGTAATAACACTTTCCCAAGCATTTAAGAGCCTTCTTGGGTGGATATATAAGGTCAAAGGTAATCAAGGAAGTCTTCAACAAAAAAAATCATCCACATGTATCAAGAAACACCAGTTGGGTGCCGAAGACAAGGAGAATTTTACCCAGCAATAAGAGGACACTTGCCATTTTATTATTCAAAGTATGTTCCCATATTTAGGATAAAATTTTGAAGACAAAGTAGGAACGCCTAGCCCTCATGGTAGTTAGTTCTAGGCTAGAGGATAGGCTTCTTTATGATTTAGAGAGGGATTTTCCTCCATTTGTAGCAGGGTTACAACTATATATGGAGTATTTTCAAGTAAGAGTTAGTATTGTAAACTAGGTTCAACCACTTATGCTGAAACCTCAAGCCTTGTAACTTCATCTTCAATCAAAATCAAATCATTTTTTAGACTATATGTAAAGCTGCGAGGCATCTTTATCAATGAAAAAACAAGTTTTAACTTCATTGTATTAGTTCATGTTGTGTGTTGATTAATTCTATTCATTTTCTTGTGTTCTAATACTAAAACCTCTAAGATCATGCATGATTAAACACCTTCAAAACCTGAAACTTTCTTTTTATGTGCTGGTTGCTAGTTATAAGAACCTAGATTAGTTGATTTGGTTGTGAAAATAACTCATTTTCCTCTTAAAACAATAGAGATAGGTCACATTTTAGCAACATAGCTTAGAAAATAAGGTAGAACAACAGAGTTGTATGACAAAAAAAATCTTTTCATTGAGCATTGTATGCAAAAGAGTCTAAACATTTAGTCTTCAATCTTTCTAGCGCTGGCTAGTGAAAAGATCACCGGAAGTCAAAGTCAAAGGAAATAATTTTTAGAGTACTTTGTGATTCAAGTGTATCAGGTATCGGGTACCGGGTACTAGGAGGCCAAAAATGTAAAAGTGTTAATGCAAGGTTTTGTGTGAAGTGTTTTGGTCTGGGAGCAAAGGTTTGGGAAAGCATGGAGGTTTCGATAAAATCTGGGGTTTGGGAAAATTTATTGGTAAAAGCTGAAGTATCGGGTATTGGGTACCGAGTAACAATGCTGAGTTAAAGTTAAATGTTTAAGTTTGCTTGAGGGTCTGAAGGTCTGGTAACGTGACTAAAATAGGATAATTACATGAGAATATGATTTTAAAAGCGTGATATTTATGATGTGTTTAAAATGATGACTTGTTAATGATGGTTTTGTTTTCATGAGAGTTTTATGAATGTTTTAAAAGGGATTTAATGTGTGGAATTTGTGCTTGCAGGAGAAGCAGATTGCTATGCAACATTTGGGTATGGACGATCAACCAAATTTGAATAGCGAATAGAATCATATCCAAATCGAGCGATATGTTTCAGGAGTCTATGTGAAGGAGGAGCTTGTGTTGTTGGAATATTGGGAATCCTGGTATTACGAATGAGGTGGAAGAATACGCCAACCTCTGGCGTGATTCGTTCCCGAGAGTATTAAGCCCGAGGCAGAACCAAAATGTAGGAAAAAAATGTTGAAGTAATCGTTTTGAATATGTGGGAATTTCCTACATCCTATTTAGATTCAAGTTATTATCCTAGTGATAATAAAGATGAATATCCCGAAAGATATTAACATGCTAAAGAAGGTTGACATCTATTGAGTTCATCAACAATTCTCCTGCCAGTTGTCATATTCCACATGCCTCATTGTGATTCATCCCTTGGATTTCCTCTCATGTATTTGTCTTATTTTCCCTGTGTCTTGTCTTTATAAAAGGCCAGGAGATGTTTCATTTTAAGTTAAGTTCAAAATTTTTGGATGTTAGAAGAGCCAAAACTTCTTTAAGTTTTGTTCTTTTTTCCTATTTTCTGAATCATTCCAAATTAAAAACTTGTATGCACATAGAAGCTAATCAATATCAAAGATAATTTGAAAGCTACCGCTTGGTATGAAATATTTTGTAGTTGGTCGTTTGTTTAGCTAGACAAGATTGTATGCTGTGACGTTTAAGGGTGCATATAGAACATACCCGGTGTCCAAATAAACCCCCTTTCTTTAAAATATCACATCATTCTATGCCTAGCTGTGAAGCAATTTGGTGAAGTATAGAGTGGTTTACTTGGATTTGGTTAATTCTTGGGGCATGCATAGTTAATACCTAGAAGAAATTTTACTTTTCAAGTATTTTTGATACTTTATTTTAGAATAGATGTTAAATTTCAGAAAAATGTTAAAAAAAAAGAGACAAATGAATAGAAATTTCATTGCAAATATTTCGTTTTCATAAAATTGCTGAATGCTTAAAGCTAAATTTACTTAAGTGATAGCAAAGTTGTTTGAAATTCATGAAATGTTATTGCAAATCTGTTGATTTCATGAAATTGTCTGATGACCAGACCGAGAATATCTTTTACCAATCCTTATGATTCCTTTGAGAACTGGAAATTACCATTTACCCCTCGTGATTAACAACATTATCACAACGAACCCTAATGCGAACCTAGTATGGTCAAGACTTGACATAAATGAGCCTTGGGATTAAGCTGAGTCAACCTGAGATTTAGGTTGTCCTGGTTCAATCTTTCAAGTAAAGATAGGTTCCCGTGGTCTGTCTGTGAGGATTTATGTTGCAATTTTTTTTTCTGGATTTGATTGTGTAATTTTTTTTGCATCAACATTTTGGATCACACACAGTGATCCATCATCAGGATGAAGAGTTGAAAAAAGATCCCCTTTTCAACTAACATCGTGATCAACAATATCCCTTATGATGTGAGGATTTATCTACATTGTTGGTGTGTGACTAACTTCGTGATCAACAATATCCCTTTTTCTTGTGTTTGGGAATAATTAATTAACCTAATAATGCCTTGATTTAGTGTTGTAATGTGTTGTACACATTCACATTGAATCTAGGGTCCCTTTTAATAAAGTGTACTTAAATTGTACCTTATTTAGGGTGTTGTAAAGTGTTATATTACACTTTCAAACTTATCTAGGGTTTCGTTAATTAGTTATGGTTAATTAGAGCTTAATTGGCCCTTTAATTCAAATTCAAGCCCTCATAATTGCATTTTTCAAGGATCTATCCCAACACCCACTAATGATATTGCATGACATTTAATTTGGAAAATTTGAGGTCTTAGAAAATGGTGCTAGGACCCATTCACCTTTAGTGGCAAATGGGTCCTCTCCACATAGGACACACCTTTCTTGGCATTTTTGAAATGAGTTTTTGATGTTATTTCATCCCCTCGAAGCATTGTCCTAGAAAGTTGTGCTAGGACCCATTCGCCTTTATTGGTGAATGGATCCTCCTCACATATGACACCCCTTTTTGAATTTAATTATGGTGGGATTATGATTTCCAATCCTAGATCTGGTGTTGGCTTGAATTATTTGAATTTTGGGGTTAATTCTTAGATTTAGTATAAATATAAGGTTAATTCACATAGTTTCATCCTAGGAGACCTAGCAAGTTCAAGTGATCATAAGAATAAATTCATAAGAGCATCATAGAGAATTTCAAAGGCATTCAAAGGAAAATTAGTGAAGTTTTATTACAACAATTCAAGATCATTTCATCATGTCAAAGCCATAATGCATTCAAGCATGTTGTTGAGCTAAGATTGTTGATGTAGCATTGAAGATCTACTTGCAAGCATTGTTTCACATCTAATTTGAGATCAAGATCTACATTCTTCATGGACACTTCATGTTAGTTTGCAGATTTACATTCCAAGACAACTTCCAAGGTATCAACATTTCATTGTTTCATCTTTCATGCTTCAATTTCATTGTTTCATCATTTTGTGTAATTACATAAAAGTGGTTTGACTGAGTAAAACTCCTATTCACTAACAATAAACAAGTTTTTATCCTCTTGAATGTGTGATTGCAGATTTATAGGTTGAAGATCAAGTGGAGAACAAGATTTGGAGCAAAATTGTCAAAGTTGTCAAGTTGCAAAATTGTCATTCACATTGCAAGAACACCAAAACAAGGCTACATAATTTCTTTCAAGTTTTCAGGAGCTAATCACTGAGGATCTTAGAGTGTAGACATAAAGGAACAAAACCCATATCCTAGTTTCAAAAACCCTAATAGGGACCCATTCGCCAGTAAAGGCGAATGAGTCCTTTGTGACCTAAAAATAACCTTCTTGTAGCAAGGTACACATCATTCTAGCCTCTCAAAACTTTCCTCATTGTTGCTATAATAGTTAGGATTGATTTCTGATTGTTATTTGCATCATATCTTGCACATAATTGAATGAAACACACACCTAGTGAAAATTAGGTTCATCATTGATACCCTATTGATGGTGAACCTCTTTTCCTATGTTTCAGTTGCAATGTCAGAAAATGTTTAAAATAGGCCTTGGGATGCATATTAAAGGGGTTTAGAGGCCTATTTATGAAGGGTAAAATGCATAAATTTGAGGTCACTAAAATAGGTCCAAATTAAGTGTGAAATTGTACTATCACATAGGAGTACAATTTCTACACTACACTACTTTATTATGAGATGCTGTTATCAAGAAAGTGGAGTGCAAGTATGGGAGAAAGTATGAAATGTGATATGTATTTTTCCATAATTACCATAGATGGAAAAGAAATAAAGCTTTCCAGGGAGCCAAGGGATCTACATATGATTGAGGAAATTGCTCCTGAGGAAAAAAATTATTTTGTGGACATTGGTCCAAACATTTTCAGAACTGAGGAGTTACATGGGGAAAAAGAACAAAGCCTTGCACCCATAGAGAAGGAGATAAAAAGACAAGAAGATAATAATGAGTTGTGGACGATGTACTTTGATGGTACTTTTTCAAAAGAAGGGTTTGGTGCAGGGGTTATATTTATCTCACCAAGTGGTAAAACCTTCAAGTTTTCATTTTCTCTATTGTTTGTCTGCACAAAAATTGTAGTTGAATATGAAGCTTTGCTACTAGGATTGAGATTGGTTGAAAGCATGTAATTAAGAAACTGAGAGTCATTGGTGACTCAGAATTAGTTGTTTCCCAGGTTAGATCCAGGTTTTTATAAAAAAAAGAAAGTTTAAACAGTATAGGAATGTTGTCTGGGACTCCATAGAACAGTTTGATGCTTTTGGCATTGATTGGATAGAAAGAAGTAAGAATGTTGTGGCGGATATGTTGGTCAACATAACACTAAGGCCTAATGCACTTTTTCTAGTATCTCAAAGGTTGAGGTACATACAAGACCATCTGTTCTTGATAATATTCAAAATTGGCAAGTCTTTAACGATGATGATGACATATTGAAATTCTTAGAATGTGTTGATCACTATGAAAGCCAAGAAATTGATTTTGGGGAGTTTTTTGAAACTATTGATGGAAAGGAAATAGTGTTCGACAATGAGGTTATACAACTGAAGACCAATAAAATTCTTAAAGGTCTAGTTGCTTTGGAAAGGGTTTTTTATGGCTTGGAAAAAACCACTCTCAAGCAGAATTCCACACACCAAGATGACCTAGAAGAGGTCACTCTTGGGGAAAAAAATGCTCCAAATAAAGTCTATGTGGGGAAGAAGATGAAGCCCTAGATTAAAGCAATGCTAATTTCTTTATTGAGAAAGTACATGCATGTATTTTCCTGGTCATATGATGACTTGAAGGTCCATAGAGAAGAACTCTTTCAACATGAGATACCAGTGAAAGATGATGCCAAACCTTTCAGACATAAAAAATCCTATCAATTCAACTTTGGCACCAAAGATGTAGGAGGAGCTTATGAAGTTGAGAGATGGGGGAATTATTAAACCCGTTAGGCATTCAACTTGGGTTCAAATCTTGTGCCAGTGAGGAAAAATAATGGTGACATAAGATTGTGCGTCAATTTTAGAAATCTGAATGTGTCATCATTAAAAGAAATCTATCCACTACCAAATATGGAAGCCATGCTACAAAAGGTAACTGGCTATGATTTATTGTCCATGACAAATGGTTTTTCTGGGTATAACCAAGTAAAAGTTAAGGAGTCAAAGTAGTACAAGCTTGCATTTACCACTCATTAGGGCACCTATGTCTATGTTAGGATGCCTTTTGGCCTCACCAATGCTCGCGCTACATTCTAGAGAGATATGGATGTAGCCTTCTCTGATTTTATATATATCTTCATGGCAGTTTATCAGGATGACTTGACTACATACTCTAAAAAAGAGGAAGGCCATTGTATGCACTTAGAGACTTGATAAATTCATTTAAAGAGAATTAGAATATGTGATTTCTCTTAATCCCAAGAAGTTGATTTTGGAGTAAAAAAAGGCAAGTTACTAGGGAACATAGTTTCAAAAGGAGTGAGGATAAACCCAGAGAGAGTGGCTGCCATTGATAAGATACCACATGCAAAGAGTGTAAAGGGTATTCAATCATTTTTCAGATAGGTAAACTTTTTGAGAAGATTTGTAACAAATTTTATAGAAACTACCAGGTCCATTTCAAAAATGTTGAAAAAGGGAGAAGCTATAGCATGGGGTGAAGAACCTAGCAAGGATTTTAAGAATATCAAGAAAGCTATAAAGGAGGCACCTATTTTGAAGTCTCCTAAATTTTCAAAGCCTTTTCAACTCTTCTCTTTTGCCTCATTTCATACTATTGCTACTATGCTTTTACAAAAAGATAATGAGGGGTATGAACAACCAATAACATTCCTCAACAAGTCCTTACAAGCTAATGAGCTAAAGTATGATATAAATGAAAAACAAGCTTATGTATTGGTGAAGGCTGTAAATTTTTTTAGGACATATCTGGTTGGTGCAACAATTGTTGCATATGTGCCCACTACTGCTATAAAGGACAACTTCACACAATAAGAGGTTATAGGTAGGAGGTGTAGATGGATAAATAGGATACATGAATTTAATATTGATATCTAAATTACACAATTGGTAAGAGGACAAGGATTAGCTAAGTTGATGGCATAATCAAGTTTAGATGCTAATCAAATAAACAATGTTGATGTTGTAGATGTATATCCTATTTGTGATATGCAGACTGCTGGATGGTATAGAAAGATTGTACATTACTTGTAGAACATGTCATGCCTTGAAGGGATGACTGATAATGAAAAGAGGACGTTGAAGATCCAAGGTATAAAGTATGTAATCATTGAAAATGAATTATGGTGGAAGAATAGGGTAGAGTTTTGCTCAAATGTGTTGATAGAAAACAGGCCCTAGAGATTTTGAATGAGATGCATAATGGTGTCTGTGGTGGTCACTATATGGCCAAAAATATTGCTCATAAAGTTTTGAGAGCACGGTTTTGGTGGCCAACACTTTTCAAAGATGCACAAAAGTTGGTAAGGGCATGTGATGCATGCCAAAGGTTTGTAGGTAAGTTACTTTTTTTTGGAAACTTACCTCTTAGGCCAGTTATAGTATAAGCACCATTCCAACAATGGGGGATTGATTTTATTGGTGAAATTGCATAAAATTCTAGTGGAGGGCATTCATGGATATTGGTGGCCACATATTACTTTACTAAATTGATTGAGTCCATTCCTACAAAGAAGGCCACTAGTAAGGTGGTTACAGATTTTTTGATAAATTATATTCTGACTAGGTTTGGTTTACTAGAAAAATGGTATTTGATAATGGTATGTGCTTTAGGTTAGAGGAATTTGTGGACTCCTACAACAAGTATGGGATTTCAATCTCATATTCATCCCCTTATCACCCATAGGGAAATGGACAAGTTGAGTCCAGTAATAGGAGTTTGATGAAAATTATCAAAAGGGTGATAGAGAAGAAAAAAAAGGCCTGAGACTCTAAACCAAGACAAGCCTTATGGGCTGATAGGGTAACTGTCAAAAAGGAAATTGGGCAATCACTTTATGAGCTAGTTTATGGGCTTGAGGAAAGGATGCCTATGAATAATTTACAAGTATATAATTTTTTTCAAGAGCATGAGGATGATACTACAAATGAAATGAAACAAAGAATCAATAATTTGGTTGAACTTTATGAAAAAAGGAGAGAAGCAAACAAAAAAAATTGAAGATGTAGTTGCAAGTTAAAACTTTGTATGATAAGAAATCTTCTTCTAGAAAGTTTGAAATTGGAGATATGTTGTTGATGTGGAATGCCAAGGCTCAAGAGAAAGGTAAATATGGAAAATTTGATGCTCTCTAGCTGGGACCATATATGATCAACAATACATATGGGGAAGATTCATATTTCTTGCAAAATTTGACTGGAGAACTCTAGGAATTTCCAATACATGGACAATTCCTGAAGCCATACTTTTCATAAGGTATGCTTTATTCCATGTATAATGTATCTTATGTATAGGTTTGCATATACATTTTCTTTGGTCTATTTGCCTTGTCTGGGTGATTTTCCCTAGTTTTGGTCTCTTTGTGTTTTTTCTGGTCTACTCTACCATGAAATTCTTAGGATCTTGCTTTGTTCTGGAAGAAAAAATGCCCCCAACTGAAGCTACTGATAGGACTATTAATTTTTTTTTGGTTCCTTGAGTTATAGTTCAAAATTTTGAGTTTTCATAGGTTATCTGTAGGCTAGGATTTCATGTTTTATTCATTAGGGTTCACCCAAGGGCTAAAACCCTCTTAAAACCCTAGCAATGCTTAAACTTTAGCTTTTTCTTATAATCGATCGTTGACTTGCTGAGCTTGTTTTTGGTTCCTTAAGTCACAACTTAAGTCATTAGCGTCATTTGTGAACCGAACCCTTCATCCTACTTTCATTGGTTGCGTCCCATTTGAAATATTTGGTTAAAGTCCTAATTCCTATGGGTCATGAAATTTTATATTAACACATTATGTCTAATGTTCCACATCCTAGGTTTGAAATAATTTAAGTTTAAGTCTTATGATAACCTAGCGAATGGCCCCAACTTAAGTAAAGACTTGGAGCATGTGCATAAAAATGTCTTAAAGGAGGCTTAGCCTGATCCCACTCTTGACAAGTGTTTTCTTTTCATTTGTCCCTACTCACTCGCATGAATAAAATATTCACAAAAAAAGGTTGCGAGATAGCAGGCGAATGCCATGTGTCCAGATTTCAAAGTGGACCCTGCAGGATTACAAAAGGTATTGATGGTAGGCTTGTGATCTAATGTTTCATACTGAGCTATGTGGAATCATCTTGACCATTCCCCACCATCCCGTGGGGGCTGTTTCAAAGGATCTATGATGCTTGCGAGATGACGAGAGGCTGCCAAGTGGTAACATCTTGATTATCTGATGGACTATTAATGCTAGAGAAATATTTCATTAAATATTTAAGGAAACATAGGGAGGATTAAAAGGCATAAATCCAAGGACACATGGATTGTGTTGATAAGGTAGTGTTGGAGATGATTTGATCTCGGCCGTCTGATGTTACAAAGGATTAAACATATGGAAATTTTTTCCTAAGTATTGGCGGATGCGTGGGAACTTAACCAATGCACACATTGGAAACATTGCATCATCTAGTGGTTCTTCTTGCAATCCCATAGCCATGATATTCTTCTTAATGCATGATTCAGAGATTGCAAGGGATTGAAACGTCATCCTTTTCAATGCTTTGCAAAGGTGGTGGGGCCTGTAGTGACTTGTAAAAGCTTTTCCACATGGAAAATTTTTATGGGCTCGATGTTGTAGTATAACCAAGTCAAGTTATTAAAACTTGATTGACTCCATCTGAGCCATCCAGTTGTCTAGGTCACCATGAGATCGATGGCTGAAATTTAAAGTTGCAAAATTGAGTTGATAGAGCCATTCTAGTTCATGCGAGCGAGCAGTAATGGCAGACATGACGTCGTTAAATCAATTTGAAGATATTTTCACAATAAAAGCAAGAATTAAAGCATAATTCAAGGTTACCAAAGAATTCAAAAGAAATTAAAGATTGGTCATGTGAAGTGCAAGCTTTCAGTGACAAGAATTAGGGTTTCTAGCATTCGAATACCAGTAAGTACAAATTTACCTCCTTTGTGCTAAATTTCTAGTGAATTTGTGTGAAATTTATAGCCGAGTGTTCTAAATTACTTTATAGAAGTTCTTTTAAGGTTTAAAATTCATTAAATAGTCTTCATGCATCTGTTCTAAGAAAACCTAGTTACCTTAAAAGAAACCTTAAGCTACATTGTAGAGAACCCTAGGTTGCACAATTGTTAAAGATGACACCCCCCAAAGGCTCAAACCATTGTTTCCACCCCCAAAAGAGGCCTTCATGAAGGTTTTTTATCCCAATTATCGGGTTCAACAATGGATAAAATCATAGGAAAATTGATGGTGCAAGGCCCTGGGGCAATGAAGGGAATTGTTGACAAATACTATGCTGTTAAGGATGTTGATTTAGGGAAGGTTTCTAGGTGAGAGATTTTCAGATATTGTAATGGAAAATTGAATGATAAAGTTCCAAGCTACAATGGTTGGACTCTGGATATGGGGAAGTTAGCAGTTTCAAATGTGTACATGGATATTGACTTATTGAAAGCAATTGCTGCTAACTAAGATCCCAAAATTAGGGTTGTGAGATGACATACATGGGTTGAAATGATTAAGTTAACTAGGGAAGGGATAATTGGTGTCTTCAATCTTAACCGTAATGCCACAAAGGAGATTAACTTAGAAGCCCTAAAAAAGGAATATGAACAAAACAAGAGCACATATAGGGTAACAATATTACCGAAATTCATGGCAAAGGAAAAGGGAAGAACCATAATGAAGTTGACATCTGTAAACAAGGAACCCTTTAGGGTCAATTTTTTTGAATTCTATTTTGTGAGAACCTATCAAACCCTGTGCCAGATTTTAGGGTTAGACACTATTCAACATATGCCTATAGCTCTCATGTTTATGGTTGTGATTATTCAAAATATGTGGGTCAATGATGAGTATGATTTTGCTACATATTTATCTGACTCTATTCATAAGGCACTAGTAGCCATGAAAGCAGGTGAAGGTAGGGTTAGATTTTGGTGGTATTCCTTGTTATGCCACATATTTTTGGCAAATGGAATCAATAAGTTTGGCCCTAATTTTCCACTCAAATTAAGGGATGAGAATAAAGAATTCCTTCTAGTCCAAATTTGGACTCATCACTTGGATATGTACTATAAGACATCAAGTTTTTTCATATTCACCAACTTATTTTCTGCATAGTTGAAAGGATTTTTGGTGAAGAATGTGCCTAGAATCCCTAAGGAATTACATGATTTTTGGCGGCCTAACGAAAGGAGACCTGAATTAGGGATTGACCACAACTGGGGAGACATCATCCCACATGTAGATTGTACAGTTCTAAGAGTATATAGAACAAATATTGCTCCACATGTATTCCCAAGACTTGGTTTTCTAGAGGTTATGTGGTAGCTAGGAAAAGTTGAAGATACACATTTGGCAAGATAGAAGAAGGGAACTCTTTTATTTTATTTTACTGTGTTTTTTGATTTTGTTATTATAAAGGATGGATGGAAGAATAAAATTGAAATGATTAAACCTATAAAAATGAACTACAGAGCCATAAACCATGATCCTGAAGGTTTCATTGAGGCATTGAAGGTCAGAATCAAAGGAGGCAAGTTCTGGCACAATTTTGACTATCTTGAGGACATTGTCAAGAATGATTTTGATTTACAAAAGGTTGAAGATAGGAAGGTAAAGTGCCTAGCCTTTACAAAATTGGAAAAGGAAAAGAAGCAAAAGGATACTAGGTTTAGTGTCACTTTTATGGATATTGCATATGAAATGTTGAGAATTGAAGCAATTTTTAAAAACTTTGATAAAGTTGTTGGGCAGCTTAAGGAGTAGAGAATTGAGATAGATAAGGGGAAGGCCATTATGGTTGAAGAAAGGCCTACCTACCAACCACCCAAGAAATAATATGTCTTCACGAGAAGACTGAAGGGGATAGTAAGGAAAGAACAAACAACAACTACTCCTACTCAATCTGAGGAGTCTAGAGCTTCTTCCCCTATGCAACATATGCCACCATCCCCACCTCCATTGTCACCCCACAACAAATAATTGATTTGGATTTACCTCCTAGGGAGCCCTCTCTAAAGAAGAGGAAAGTTAAAGCTACATGTTTTGTTGATTACCCAATGGATTATGATGATGAGGTTGTAGTTACAACCAATGAAATCATAAAACATTCCATCACCTCCAAGGGAGATAGATTTGACAACTCCACAAGATAGGGTTACTAAGAAAATTTTGACTAGAGTAGATAATCCTGATGAAATAAGGGAAAGGACCTACACTAAGTTCATGACTGATGATGCATTTTTAAAGGCAAATGTATTCAAAGAATATGTGGAGGACAAAGAAAGATGAATTTGAGGGAAAATTTAACCAAGAAGTGGCAAAGTCCCTAGAATTTCCAAGGGAGGTTATTTCCTCAAGATTAGTTGTAGACATGAAAGAAAACCAAAAGGAGCTAACCCCTAAGGAAGGTAGAAGGATTGTAAGAGAAAGTGGTTTACTTCTCTTACTAGAATGGGACCTAGCATCTGCTATAGATTTTGACACTGTGATAAAGCATGATTCACTTGTTTTTTTTACAAAAGAGGAAGTGTTATGTGCCTTACAAGGGTCTACATTCAACATATAGTGTGATACATTAGCAATTTGGACTTTGGAACCTAATACAAATAAGCTTCTAGTGATAGAACCAATAGTAGACCTAAGAGGGGGTCTCATAATCAAAAGGGTTTCTAACACCTCGACAACAAAGGAAACAACATTGGTAATTAATGTTGCACATTTTACCAAGGAAATTGTTGAATCCTTTTAGAAGAAGTGTGATGATGAGATTAGGAAATACAATGAATTATTGATTGAATATAATAAGGACAAATAGAGGTTGTCAGATTTGGAGCTAACAGTTGAGATGTTGTAGAATCAACAAGTGCCACCAATGTAGCCAATTGCTCCATCTTCTTCTTCTCCACCTCCTTGTCCAGCTCGATCACCTCCTCCACCATATTTGGAGATGGTTGTATATGATGAGAATAGACCAATTGCAGAAATTGCTCCATACACATCAATGACACCTCCTCCTAGAACAAGAGTGAGCAAAAGAGAGCTGATTTAGAAGTTAAGGGTTTAAGAGGAATTGTTTGAGTTGTATGATGAAAATAACATACTTATTATTTCTAATGTTCTTGAACACTAAATGGGAAAGGAAATAAAAAAGAGTGAATAGTGTTCATTCAAACTATTCTTTAATGTTTGATTCAATAAGGATACATTTGAAAGGGATAGATCAATTTCTATCTCATTGATACAAGTGTGGGTACCCAGGCTTAGTCCATTGGCCACCATGGTTGTAGGATCTACTCATGAGCTTAATAAGCCACCACAAAATTCCCCCACATACAAGGTAGTGAAAGGAATGTTGATTGTCAAGGGTTAGTGGATCCACTAGAAAAGAGAATTAGGGAGTTGCTTCAACAATTTGATGAGAATGACCTTGGCCTCATGCTAGACATTTTGGATATCAATGGAGCTGTAAAAATGTATGAATAGTGGAGGGCACAAATGGATACTATCATTGCTGCAAAAGACGATTTGATTTGTGAAGGTGACTATGTCAAGATAGATATGTTAAAGAATAACATGGATAAATTATCCATCACTAGTACATTCTTGGAAGAATTTGATAAGGATGCGAATTAGGTGATGAAGAAATATGGCCCATATAGGACTAAATTGGATGAATTCATGGCATTCAATTGGCCATCTGAAGAAGATTATGAGGCCTGGGAAAAAAAGTATAATCAAATATCTGACGTGTAAAGTCTCTTAATGAAGTGGATATATTTTTGTATTTTTTCACAATCAACATTTCCAAAAGTTTTCAACAACAACAATAAAGGGTTTTTGTCTTCTAGTACAACAAGGTTTTTGTTTTCACTTGCCAACTCAACTTTTCCTGGTCCATATTAAGGAGAATGAAGAAAATGAGTGGAAAAGAACCAATAATCTCCATCAAAGGCACTTTTGGAGGGACAATTGATTACTTAGAGTAAGTATAACTATTTTTGTCCTTGTCATATTCCATCTATGAGCAAGTAGTTGTACTTGTATTTTTGAAATGTAAATGGATGTCAAATGAAAATATGACATGTGTAATGAGCTGAAGCTTGTTGCTCCCTTGTTTTATAAAAGGGAATTCAAGGTCATTTGCACAGGATGATTGATCAATTTTGGAGAGTTTTGTAATATAGGCATAGAGAAATTAGGTTTGAGTCATTTTCTAGGTTGTTAGAGTCTAGTTTTTTCTATTTTTGAAAGAATTGTATGATAGTACTATCATTTCTATATACAATGGCATACTTCTAAATCCAATGTTCTCCTTTTGTATATTTCACAATGGTCATGAATGAAATAAATCAGATATCTTTCAATTTATCTCCATTGTCTTTCCTTTGGATGTTTATATTTTGTTAATGCTCTTATTCAAAGAATAAGTTAAATTCTTTAATAGAGATAGAGATTTGCGTGGATGTATACAAGGATTTTATAAGTATTATTTGCTAATATTTTTGAGTTTAATGGTGTAATGCATCATTAAATATATTTTTTATGTTAGGGGGAACATTGTTATGCACTTTCAATTACATTTTTTATGACTCCATTCCCTAGATTAATGCACTAATCACTAAAGCTGTGTCTATGTTGCATCTCTAGGGTCTTTCACACACAAACATATTAAATATTTAAATTCATTTAGGCTTTTGTTGAAAATTTTCATGAATTATCATGTTCTACAGCTATGAAATGTTAAATGCTTAAAGATATTGCCAAATCTTTTTCATTTATATAATTATCAATAAATTATGTGTAGGACATATCTATTGTTTGCAATGTTCAAGATAAATTGGCACAATAGATCTTGAGAACATTGTATGGGATCACCCTCCTAGGTTTTGCAGAGCCCAAAGTGTAGAGGGAAAGTTATTTAACTTTCACTTGTTCATTGGCCAATCCCCTCAGATAATTGAACATTGGTAGTGGCAAAACCATAGATTATCTATGAGATCTAGTTTGGAATTAAAAACAACCAACACCACTCATGCAAAATATTTCTTTATGCCCAAAGTTATTGCACTTGTAACAAACAATATTATATTTAGGGGCTAAACTATTTCGCCTTACTTTAGTTTTACAGTCAACAACCCTATGACCAAACTTATTGCATGCATAACAATACCCATAAAAGAATTGAGAGATCACAACATTATGTCTTGGATGCACAAAAGAGTTCTTCCTCATATAATCATTTATTCTTGCCTTATTTCTACAATTACTGACCAAATTTATTGCAATAAAAATAGTAACCATGAAAGGATTGAGAGAACCTAGAAGTAACAATCTATTTATGAGGATATTTCTTAAGTCCCTTCTTTTGATTGTTGACAATTTGTGAAGTCATCATCCAATTTCTGTCTCTCATCTTTAATATTTTTAGAGTCTTCAACATAGTCCTTTTCCTTTTTCATTTCAGGGATATCGGTCTTTGAGTTATGACCTCATTCAAATCCAAGACCACCCTTATTCTTTACAAATCTTTGACAACTGATTATCTCACCAATAATATTGGTGCTTTTCTTGAGTTTCAGGCCTTTGTCTATTTGATCCCTTTCTTTCTCCAATTATTCCCTCAAGGAGACAATTTCTTCTTCAAACTTGGAGCATTGAATTGATTTATCATTCAATTTATTGTTCAGACAATCTACAACCCTTTTACCTTCTTCAACTTGAAATTTCAAATTGATGATTGTCTCTTTTGATTCTTTGAGTTTGATCTCAAATTCTCCATTTTCTTTTCTTGCTACATTCAAATCTTCCAACATTGAAACAAGTTCTCCTTCAAAGTCAACCTCACAATCTTCTTCATTAAATTATTTCATATCCTTATTCTTATCATCTTCTGAAGGACTCTTGACATTGTGCAGTGCTTCAATTCCCATTTGTTGCACTCCAAGATCTACCTTAGTTGTTAGGCTATATCAAGGCACTTGGCTCTGAAACTAATTGTTGAACACACATGAGTACTGAGAGGGGGGTGAATCAACACTTAATCAAATTATTTTCATTCATCAACAATTAATCACATGAAATTCATGAAAAGCAAAAGAACACTTAAGCATGCAACTATAACACCAATTTTACGTATAAAACCCTACAAGGGAAAAACCATAGCAAAAAATTTGCTTGGCTCTATTGTCCAAATCCAACCTCACAAATAAAAACAAAATTTAACAATAGGTTTTATGGTTTCAACCAAACGAAATTTACAACCCCTTGCACAATACAACACTTACAACATAGGTTACAACCTCAACATACTACTGGAATATTTCAACACTTTTGTTACCTCCATCTCACTACTTTTGGTACACTTATACATACTACTACTTAGCAAAATTTGCTTCCTTCAGCTCACTGCTTTTAACACACATTCTTATACTTATATTTGTACATGCTTCTTCATAGTTTCATAAAAACTCACTATTGAGTTCTCTGAATTGGTCCTTACCACATTTCATTATCAAAAGAGATTTTTCAGATTCATAATTGCATAGTACCTTCCAAAAATATTCTCCACATGTTCACACACCTTTCCAACAAATTTTATCTTCTATTTGTATCCTTCACAATCTTCAAAAAGTTTCTCCTTGTCGGCTAATCATACAACATGAGACATGCATCAATCACAACAAGTCAGCTCCAAAATCATCTGCGATAGAAGGAAATCATACACGATTCAAACTTAGAGATAGTCATAACCTATATGCCATAGAACACATATTCAAAATTGGCACATGGTCCCAAACACTTGGCACAAGCAACACAACATATCAAGTTGGCCTGAAAACACTTATCCTTCTTCATATTAGCTCTAGACTAGGAGTGGTATCAAAGAAACAAAACTATCATCGTGCAGACCATGTCAAGAACACATTATGCCTTGTCAAACATTCTTGTACACCCCTTTTATCAATTTAGATCATTTCATGTTGGTGCAAATAGTTAGTACTCAAGATATCAACTTTATATGGATTGTGGTACATGAGAGGATTAGATATTAACTTGCAGATCTTCCAAACAACACACTGAGACCCAACCATGCATCTTAAAACCTCTTTACACAAATTTGGGCAATTACTTGTTGACACAAGTCATTTGAACACCAAAAGACTAACCTTCCAAGTTTCCAAAACATAGAAAACATACTTTCATCTACAAAAATTCTGGTGGGGCACCAAATCATATGAAACTTGAATTGAGCAAGCACACTATCTACAAGAAAATAAATCCAAAACTACAAGGAAAAAAGAGATAATACAGTGAAGTGCGAAGACTTTCCGTTTAGCCTTAGTCAATACTCTTAGGAACCTAACTTTTTCTTACCTGTTAACACTAGAGAGCAATGCAGTACCACTTATGCTTAGAAACTTGGAACATGCATACCTCATAATTGTGTTGAGCTATCCTTCAAACCACAAGACCATATCTTCATCTACAGAGAAATGCAAAGCATTTGATAGAGTTCCTATGGTGCCAACAATTTTTCCTTTGAAAATTTGGATCTACATGCATTTCTCTTCACACCCCATGTGAAGTCTTTCATTAGGAACATCAATCAAATCACTTTGACATCCAACCATAAGGTTTAGAAGATAAGGTACAATTGTGTACTAATGACATCATTATAGCCCTTCAACACAACCTTCATTAAATACAACATACAAGTACATGCGATAGCTACATAAGTTGACATCAATGACAACACATAAATAATACATTTTCCAACACACATCATACATATATACATGCACCATGATATCACCATGGTTAGTGAGATCCATATTCTAGTGACGTGTTCCTTTCTTTCTAATATTTATAATTTAGTTTATTGATTATGTGTTTCAAATTCTTCTAAATTAGCATTTTTAGTCACTCAAGGATTCAAGCTTCCAGGATCACCCGCAAAAACCAAAAAAAACCTTCTACAAGAGGGAAAAACAAGAACATGAAATTTCAATAATGGATGCAAGATTATGGCCAATATGCAGTACTCAAGATTGTAGTGGTTATATTGGACTAAATCAATTGAATTAGGATGTACATATGATGTATTGCTTATAAAATAAAAGATGTGAGATAAGATCAGACACAATCTTAACATGTGTCTTAATCCTATATAATGAGACAACTACCTCAACATTGTTAAATGACCTAGGACACAAGCATTAAATAAAAGAAAAATAGATAAGATAGGATAAGATCTTATCTAGACGACTAAGACTTATAGAAAAAAGCAACTAGGACCTAAGTGGACTTAACATGTAAATAGGACCTAGATAGGTAAAAAACTATTTACATGAATAGCCCCCTAAGTGAAACTTAGGGGGTAGATTATTATGCACATGATGCAAAGATGGGTCTTGGCTACAAGGCCATGTTAGGTACCCATGTAAAAATAAAAATGCAATCTATCAAAAACAAAGAAAAGGAGAAAAACCAGTGGGAAAAAAAATCCTCCCCAAAAGGGAGATCAAATACAAAATGATCTCAATGATGAATGAGAGGGGAAAAAACCCATGCAAGGAAAAATACCCCCCCATAAGAGAGAAGAAGAGAGACCATGTAGCCTCCCTCAATAGTGAGTCTCCTACACAATGGTAGAATCTCAACATTGAATGATGAAGATGATCCAATCTTGTTGAACAAAATTCCTCCCCTTAGGAAGAAACGAAACCAAGATGATATGCAAGATGTCTTCCCATTCTTGAAAGGAAGATGTGGGAAGAAGAAGAATATGTGATGTCTCTAAACTACACTCAAGTGTCTCCATGTTGATGCTGAAAGCTAACACATTTGAAATAGGCATTCTAGGCCACATAGTTGAAGACGTCAATCCAGAATATCCTAGAGATGGATGTAGAACACAATCCAAAGACAAAGATGCCTTCTCTAAAGACAAAGAAGCCTCCTCCAAATATTGTCCAAAATTATCCACACTCATGTCAAACCAAAAAGGATGATCATGTAGAGAATGAACAAGAGGGCCAAAGAATTCCCTTCATGACAACTGAAGAAGGATCATCTCCATCAAAGAGAAGATGGATGCAATCAATGATGTCTCCCAAGTTTGAAATGTGGGACTCAAAAAACAAACCAAAAATGTTTGTCAAGTATACATTCAAAGCAGATGTAGCTAGAATACGATGTAGATACTGTTGCATTGAATCACAAGAGGCCAAAACTATGACAGTTGACACAAACATCATTATATGCAATAGAAGATGGAGGAGATGAAATTCAAGGCTTAAGAATGGGATCCAATGTGAGAACACCCAAGTTCAAGTAGCCAAAATTCTCAAGGTCATGTTCCACACTAGAAGTGTGATCAATAGCCAAAGGAACAAAGTCATCATTAGAAGAAATTTTTATAAAGGTGTACAACCAAGATGAATGATCAACCATCCCAGTAGCAAGAATCTCTCTACTATCCAAGTTTCTAATGATGATTGAATCAGGAGTGAATTCCACAATCCTCCCATTGATAGAAGCTTTTGATGCTCATGTATTAACATCTTAGAAAGACTTGCACATGAAGGTGTAGTATATGCAAAACCCATAGTCTTGACCTATGAGTATGAAAGCTAGAAACAAAAGCAACATAATTGGAACAAGTTTTTTCAATGTATTATAGACCAACTGAATGTCCTCTTTATCAATTCAACATGCTTTACATTGCTTCTCTATATAATTTTGGATGTTGTTAAATTTCTGAGGATCAAGGCTCATTAGTTCATTATCAATTTGATAGCATCTTCATCTATAGTACCATACAAAGTTTTGAATTTATCCCAAGCCTCATGATAATTCTTACATGATTCAATTTGAAATAACAAATCTTGAGAAACAAGGCTATGAATAAATCCAAGAGCTTTAGTATGTTCAATCATCCATTTTATCTTTTTATTAGCATCTATAGGTTTAGGTACCTTATTTTTAACATATAGAGAGTGACCTTGATTCATTAGAACACTCCATGCATGTCGATGCCAAGTTGAATATGATGTTAGTAAAGGAGCCTTATAATGATACATCAAAAAAAGAAGAGCACAAGGAAAACATATCAAAACAAAGCACCAAGAGACCCCCCAAATCATTCAATCAAGAATCCCCCAATAATATGACATGTCACTTTATATGTAGTGCAATTACAATGCCAAAATTGTGTTCCAGTGTTTACAATGCCAAGATGGATCAAAGATGGAAACAATATCTTAGAATGAGATCCTCAAAATGAAAGTACACTTTCCCAACATGATCCAGACTGAAAATGAAGCCTTCTCAAGAGGAAAAATCTTCTCCAAGTGTCAGTAT
Organism: Sequoia sempervirens; assembly: GCA_007258455.2. Lineage (NCBI taxonomy): Eukaryota > Viridiplantae > Streptophyta > Pinopsida > Cupressales > Cupressaceae > Sequoia > Sequoia sempervirens. Next base: position 110,588 of record VDFB02252945.1, on the reverse strand, counting down.
GTCCAAGTAATCAAACAAAATGTAAATTTGCACAAATATGAATAAAAGATAACTGAGGCTACATTTGGAAAAGTGTATGGATAGAAATGTAGGGGTAAAAGTACAAACCTGTGTCACACTTTATAAAGGAATCAACCAACACAAACAAAATTTCTCAACTTCGACCACATAAAAGTGGTCTTTATGTTTTTAATTTCAAAATGATGTAAATTAATGAAATGTATAACTCTTGATGAAGTTTATTCTTGTAATTTTTTAAATGTTAATTTTTTTTTTGATATATTTTTTTAAAAATTTAAGAGCAAAGTTTGAATTGCTGAAAATGTCAGGAAAAAGTGACGTTGAGTTGACGTCAAGAAAAAAATAGATTTTTTAAAAATTTTTCCCCTGATTTATTTTTTCCCAAATAGATAACTTCAACATCTACAGGCATGGATTTTGTTTTTTAAATTTTGATGTATATTTTCCTCGTAATAACATGTTAAATTCAAACATACCATAATTTGATAGTTTTCATTTGATGTCAAATATTGTCTAATTTTTTTTATCATTTTCAAAAAATAAATTATACCCTTTTGGAGAGGATTATCTCCTTTAGTGCACCATATGTTTTTAATTTTTTTTTAATATGTTTTAGTATTTTTTAAATTTCTAATCAAACTCATTTTTTATTTTAACAACCAACTTGCATTATTAAAAATACATATTAAAACTAATCAAAATATAAAAAAAAGAAGTATTAAATATACTTGACTTCGAGCTCTACAAAAAAACATCATTTTCAAATATCATTTTGATTGAAGAAACATCATGTTCAAGTGGAAGTTTCCAAAAAAAATTAAAAAAGATGAAGTGGCTACCAACAAGGATGCCACATAGATAGTTTAAGTTGAAACCCTTTCGATTGGAACCCTTTTAGTTGAAAACTTACATGCAAATTGAGTCAAATTTTAAATCAAAAAAGGAAAGGTAATTATTTTGCAGTTTTAGGCAAAAGGGTTTTTCCCAAAACTTTGTGTCACATATAGGCCACATAGTTTTAGGCAAAACTGTTTCACTGAAATTATTTTAGGAAAAAATTGTTTCACCTGAAATTGTTTAGGATGAAACTATTTCTCTTAGAAATATTTAGTTGGCAAAAAATGTGACATAAGTTTGTGCTTTTACCCATAGATCTACTCAATACCTTTCTAATGTCGTAAAAATAACAAAAGTTGGATAATCTGGAAAAAAGTTATGAGCTTGAAGTTCCAAAAAGGAAAATATGTCTTCAACCAGAAATAAAATTCACCTAAGGAAAAATATGAAAAATGGTATGCACCACTGTGAAGTACTCAGAACCATCTTTCCATCTATATCTTGTTTGCAAAATTTTGACACCCTGACAAAAAGTTATGGCATTTTGAAAAAAATGCACTATTAGGGCTAGGGGGCAAAAATTCAGGCACCTAGGCACTAAACGCCTAGTTCTTCATATGACTGAATGGTTGTTTCATTAAAAAATTAAAATTTGAAAATGTCACCACTGGTGGTAGTGGCACCACTTAGCAGGTGATGGTCCTCGGTGGCGGGGTGACAAACCTGTGCACCCCCCCACATAGACTATGGGCTCAGGGGCTCCCCCATGACCTCCCATAGGGAATTAAGCACCAGGCACCAAATTCAAATGGTGGAATTTTTAAACAAATTTTTATCAAAAATAAAATGTAATGTTTTAAATAGGATCGTACCTTATATGTAATACTGACCCAGGCTGGCAAACAGACTGTAAAGAATATGCCAATAGTACAACGAATATGCTGATTCTGTACTCAACATGTAGATTTGAGTCCAGATGGTATATTTTGTATGGACTGTACAAAATTGTATGGATTCATATGGTGTACAAACTATACAGAAACATTTTTTGCAACCCTAGTTAAACCCTCAAAAAATGGATTGAAAAAAATCTTACCTAAATATCAAGTATTTTATATGTAAATAGGGGTTTTTAGGCCTTTTGGACTCAATTGTGAGGTTTTTTTATCCAAATGTACACCTAGAAAAAGAATAAGCTCAAACCACCCTCAAAATTTGATAAGGGGTTATGTAATTCTAAAGCTCTGATACCATGTTAGAGTCACTCAAGAACTCAAGCCTCTAGGATCACCTATAAAAACCAACACAACCTTCTACAAAAGGGAAAATCAAGAACATGATATTGTAATAATGGATGCAAGATTATGGCCAATATGCAATACTCAAGATTGTAGTGGTATTGGACTTAATCAATTGAATTAGGATGTAAATATGATGCCTTGATTATAAAGCAAAATATGTGAGATAGGATTAGACAAGAGATCTTGACATGTTCCTTAATCTTGCATAACGAGACAACTACCTCAACATTATTAAATGACCTAGGGCACAAGTTCTAAATAAAAGCCAACTAGATAACACAGGATAAGATCTTATCTAGACAACTAAGACTTCCAGAAAAATAAACTAGGACCTAAGTGGACTTAACATGTAAATAGGACCTAGATAGGTAAAACACCTATTTACACCAACAACATTTTATAACACAACTAACATTAACATAAAGTAAAATTTCATAATAGCTTAACTCCACCTTCACATTTTGTTGAATTCAATTCTTTTTACTTCATCCTCTTTCTTTCTTGGTTCACCCTTTACAATTTGGTGAACGTACCAATTTGAAATAAAAAAATTCTCTCTTCCAAAAGTGAACAATTTTTTTTTTTTTTCCTTAAAAAAATTGAGCTTTTGCCACAAACCCCATTCCATAGTCCTAAAGGAGAAAAATGGTATCCTTTAGCCAATTTCTTTATACCTTTCTTAATCTCCTCATTCTATTTTCCACAATGACATGTTAACCTTTTTTTTTACATCACTTTCTCACCTTTCTTAGAAAATTCAAAATTAGGATACTTTTTTCCATGCATGTGATACTGACTTAGATCTTCCTATGTCACTAATTCTCTTGATATCTCTCTTGAAACATCGTCTACTATTTATAAAGAAATTTTAGGGGAGAATGACATTATTGATCCTATTCTTAAAACATTACCTTATCTACTCTTCATGCTAATGCTCCCCCCTTGGTGATGAAGCATTGTCTACTATAGTCTCTTATCCTAGATCATATGATGTACAAGAGAGATCTCAAGCATGTTCTTTTAGCTTATTCTACACCATATCTTATTCATAGAAAAACTCCCCCAATTAATGCATTCTTTTTTGATATAATTATTTCACCCATTATGGTGATTCTTAATAAGCCTATTAATACTGAAATAATTTCTACACTATTTGCTTAGTCTATAAAGTGTAATATGCTTGATTATATGTGTGGGGTGCTTGATTATCTCCATATTCTCTTTCCATAATCACTATTTGGGGTATCCTTGATAGTCCTCGACCTTCTAATTTCTACACTATTTTCTTAGTCTATAAAGTGTAATATGCTTATGGCTACTGACTTCCATGCAATAGTCCAAAAATATAACACAATGGAACAAATAGGATACTCAAGTTGTTCTCTTTTCTTCTGCTCCATAATATCCTATTATTTTACTAGTTCCTCATCTTGATATGAAGAACACTAAGGAGTATGATACTATCGAACAACTTTAGGATACTCAAGATAAGATATCCCTTTGGGAGTTGATTCAAGATCTTCCTTCTTATCCTAACATCCTTTAGTAGGCCTTGCACAAGATATGCATTTCATCTTCTATGAATTCCACTAAGGTGCTTTCTCTTCTCAACTAAATTTATACAAATACATATGTATTAATTTTATCCAATCTAAACTTCCTTCTCTTTAAGTTTAAAAACAAAATGACCCTCTTATGATAATTATTGGTATTAAATCAATTGGGATTAAGTGAGCCTTAGTGATAATGGTTCTAGTCTAAATATTTGTAGTTTACAATTCCTTAATCATATCAATGTTGATACCTATTTTATTTATCCATCAAATCTTTCTATTAGAGGTTTTAGTAATGCAAATTTCTAAACTCTAGGCACTATCATATTGTTTATGGAGTTAGGTCATATTACACTACCTACTATGGTTCATGTCATGCCATGGATTCTTTAATATAATATCCTCTTGGGTAGAGCATTGATTCTTGCTATTAGTGCAAATCCATCTACCCTCCATCAATCTATTAAATAATTCATAATGGTAAAATTTTTACAATAAAATTTGATCCCAACCCCTTGTAATATTATCAAGGATTCTTGGGTAGCGTGCAATAAAAAATAAAAATAAATTAGAATATGTAATATATGAATGACCATAAGATAAATAAATGCAATAAGTACCAGTCATATACTAAAATATTTAACAATGGAGCATAATCAGAGAGAGGATAGGTCGATAGGGATTGACAAGGTAGCAAACAAAGAAATTCCAAACCCTAATCAATGCCAATCATATATGAAATGAAAGGTGCAAATAATAAAAAATATAATATTTGAAATAACAATATAGAAGGATAAAACCCTAGGTGGCATAAGATTAAGAAAATTCACCAATCTATGTAAGGAAATGGAACAAGTCCATATAAATGGGTAGGTAAATACAATAAAGCAATAATAGTCAAATTAACCTAAATAGAGGAGTTAGGTCTAGAAACATTACATAATAAGATTTGTAATAGGAATAAAATAAAAAATTAATGAATACTTACCTTAATACTAGAGAGGAGAGGAATAAAAAAGACTACAAACATGGTTGCCACCTAAAATTTGATATTGTATTTGAGGTAAACATGTACATAGATGAATGCACACTTCAATATCTAAAACTAAGAGTAAGCCTAGGCCAACGAGCTACACTTGCCACCTTGATCTTACATTTTGAATTTTGACCGAAATGGTGGAGACCTAACTATGTGATCCTTAAATTTTTAGTACTTGCAATTGAAAACTTGACAATGTTGAAGAACACCATTGGGACTTGTTATGCCAGGGACATAAAATTGACTTGTTATCTCCTTAAGCCTTAAGTATCCTTGATTGACTTATTGATAGTGCTAAGACAAACAACACATGAAAATGATGTGGCTATGATTTTGATAATTTGAGACTTCAATGAAGTTTAATGGGTGATGTAATGACCTTGTGTAAGTACAATTTTTTAGAATCTATGGATAAAAAAGTCAATGTAATAAAATAATTGATGAAAAATAGTACTATGACAAAGGTATCAGTGATTATGCATTGCACAAATGCTAGAAGTGTGTGATACTAGATGGGGAGAATGAAACATAGATGATAAATAATTATTCAAGTGACTTAGGGTTGATGTCCTTTTATATAGCCCTAGCTGTATAATTTGAATGTTCTGATATTATAGATCACATGTATAATGACTAGTTGAAATTGAATCTAGAAAACATGATTCACTCTCACACATAAAACCTTAAAATAAATCAACACCCTACTCAATGTTTTGAATGTTTTGAATCTAAACTATGTAACTTTATCTGATGAAAAAGAGTAGAGCTTAGTACCATGGCTTTAAGCATTCCTGTTCTGGATCTTACACCCTCTTCCCACCATATATATACCTTCGGTCAATATCAATTCTACTGCAGCAAATAGTACCGTAGGCAAGATGTTCTTCTCATGCTCATATGATCATATTTTTCTCACATTGGCACACTAAATTACTTTGTAAGTTCTCCCAAAATTCTTTAGTGTGAAGATAGTGAGTTTGTCTTTATGTTTTCCCACATGCAACGTGAATTCAAAATATCTGTCTATGTTAAATACAAACAACAAAATAGTCGAATAGAAGATGCGAATACTTTGGGATTTGACCACGTTATCTAACCTTATGAGAAACACAATTTTTCAAACGTTTTCCTTTCTATTTAAGCTCATACGAGAAATTCACCGCCAACAATTCACCAATGAAAAATTCACTGCCAGCAATTCACCGTAGGAAAATTCACCACCATGAGAAATTCACCGCCATTACAATAATTTCAAATATAAAACAATATTCTTATTTATATATTAAATAATTTTTTTATTTTAAACATATGTCTCATTTGACATTTTAAATTAATTGCTTATACTGAAAGAAAAGCTCAAGCCAAAAAGACTTTAAAAACCATTGATCTAGAACCATGCTACATAAAACCATAAGGCAAAACCAAACAAAAAAAGGGAAAATTATGAGAAAGTTTTGGTTGCTTACCTTTCAATAATTTTAATTATTGTAGATTGAGATAAGGAGGGTGCAGGTTTTACAATGCAATGTCCATGACTTTGTTAAAAGCTCTCAAATTTCCAGTACAGTTAATTGCATCTTCCACAATGCAGTTTGTTGTGTCAGATTGAACTGTTTGTGAATGGATTTTAGCAGAGGGAGAATCTTATCTTACCCAATGGCGAGGCTGTCCATTGATCAATCACCTCCCACTAAGGACAACATATGACTAATTTGTCAGGGAAGGCCTTTTCTCCATGTGAGGATCTGCTCTGCATACAGAAGGATCATGTTATCGAGTTTAATTAGGAGGAACAAACAATCAAACAAGGAAATCGCCAAGAGTACATTCAATGTACATTGCAAGATAGCAGAGGAATGTACTTTGGCTGTTACACAATTTTTCACCGTGTTACAATAGTACTGGGAAATGGGTGGTCGAGTTGGGAGTCCTGTGGTGTGTGTCTGATATTTTGGATTATTAGTTTATTGTGCGTCCAAGATAATTTGTGGGGAAGACTATTCATATACAGTGGTTATCCAAAATCTCGAACAAATAACTATTTACTTAGCACTTGTATCTAAAGGAGGTGAAAGGATTACGTTGATAGAAAATTATATGTATGTTAATATGTAGAGAGTACTTGTTTGTATATGAATGCTTACGGATGCAATGTCCTACAAGTTTTAGTTGCATGTGATTGGATTAAACAATTAATAATAAGTACTAAATAATGGAATGAAATAAACTTAGACAAATCTAGATTTTTTCCACTTAAACAAATCTAAATTTTTTTCTTAAAGAAATTAAGTATTATTTGATTTTGAAATATTTGCATGCAAATTTAAAATATAAAGCAATACAAAAGGAAAAGAGTTCAGTTGCCATCAAATTGGAAAAAAACACTCCATATGGAAACAAAATGTTCCCATCTAGTTGACAAATCAATATTTATCCAACTTTTACATGATAAGTGAGCTTTTGGAGGCTTTCATCTGATATTTTGGAGACTTTTACCACTAAACAACAACTGGTAGCTATCCGATGACTCAACAAGTATTTAGAGGCGCAAGACTTGTTTCAAGCTCAAATCTCACAGTATATTTAGCCTATCAGCTAATTAGCTTGAAGTGTGAAATTAGAGTACATAATTACTTGATCATTTCTCTTATCAAACAAATTCATAAAACTAAAATATACAACAAATATTTTAATAAAAGATTTTTAAAATGATATTATTTTATAAAAGTTTATTATTATTATTATTATTTATTTATTATTATACACATTAAATATAAATAAAGAGCACATATTATTGTAATAATTTTTTACAAAATACTTCATTTCATATACTATATAAAAGTAAGACTTAATTTTGTTATAAACAAGATGAAATAACTATTTTTATGATTAGTTATTTTATAGTTTATTTATTTATTTTAGATTGATATGATTGTGGAGTAGAAAATTGTATATTTCATATTTTTCATATTAATTTGATATTAATTTTAGTTATGTCTAATGATATGTCTAGATTTGGTATTTAACTTTAGGATCACTTGAAATTTCAATCTATATTTGTATAAATTTAAAATCTTATCCAATTCCATCTACCATTTGTAATGAAATAACTTGCACAATAGAAGAAAATGATAGGAAATATGCTGTAAATACTTGATAATAATTGAGAATAACAAGCCACTTCGAGGGGGAAAACCTCCAAATATCTCCAAAGCGAACACAATTCACAATATGATGATGAAATAAGATTTCATACCTTTTATATATATACCATATTTATGCCTAGGATATCACCTAGGCTGACTTAGATAACCCTATATAAGCTTTAGACCAACCTAATTACATAAATAACAATATAAAAATGATAATATGACTTAATGAAGAGTTAAGATAGCCACAATTCGACTATTCATAACCCGATGTACTCAAATATTAAGGGTGTAGCATGCCCCCTCTTTAGAGAAGCATTGTCCTCTAGGGATAACTCTAAGAAAACCCCCTAAAAAAATATAAATCCTACAAATCTTTCATAGTTTTGGAAAAAATATAAATTTCTATTGACGATCTTTCTTTTTTTCAAAAAAATATTATTTTTATTGGCCATTTTTTTACATCAGTAAAACTTTGTAGGAAATATTGGTGAATCTTGGTAAATAATAGGAAAACTTATTAATTACCAAGATGAATCCTTCCAATTTAATAAAATATAACTTTTATAAAAATTAGGGGTTTGAGGGTGGAAATCATTGATGGGTTTAAGTGTAGAAGCTATAATATTTAGTTGCTACCATTGATTTAAATTATAATCTAATGGCTCTTGTATTTCACATTGTAAAATGTACCCACAACTTGTAGTTCTCATAGGGCCTGAAATTGCTTTTAGACCATTGATCTCCAAAATAAATTTTGGGCCCCATGAGAGATCAACAGTCTAAAATCAATTCTAGGCCCCATGAGCATTACAAATCATGGTATATTCACCTCACAGAATACAATAAGGGTTGTTAGATTATATTTTAAACCAATGGTGGCATCTAAAGATTAGCGATATGACCTAAAAATTAGCTAATAGTTATCATATATTACTGGCAAATTAATTTAGATTTTACAATAACTTATAAAATTTAGGCGAATCTAATCTAATCATGTATTGAATAATGTGGCAAATTTTTTAGTTAAAAAGTTTTAAAAATAAACACTTTGGCTATTTAAGTAAGACTAAAATAAAATTTTGTAAGAATATGGCGATTCAAGTTGCCTTACAACTTGAACTATTAGCCAAATTTTGATTCCAAAATTTCAAGTATTAGCCACTAAAAAAATCACTATTATCCTCAATGCTAAGCAAGTTTGGATATTTTTGAATGAACTCCTCATTCTCCCATGTGGCATCTTCAATTAGTAAATTCTTCCATTGGATGAGATACTTCAAGTGAGTGTTCTGGTCCTTAACTTCCTTATGTGTTTCTAAAGAATAAAATTTGGTTCCAATATGATTCTTCTTTCTTCATTGAGCTCGAGTAATATTGTCTGAGTAGGGATATTATTGCCAATTACTTTTTTCAAATAGGAAACATGAAAAAATGGATGTATCTTTGTTGTTGATGGCAATTCAAGCGCTTGTAGGCAACACTACCTATCTTTTGCATGATTTGATACGGGCCATAATATTTTGGATACAACTTGGTATTCTTTGACTATTTCTTTAGTGACATTTACTTGTAAGGTTACAATCTTAATAAAAACCAATCCCCAACTTCAAAACTTCTTTCACTATGATGTTGGTCTAGTTGCTACTTCATTTGGTTCCTTGCCATGCATAGATTCTCTTTAACTCCTGAAAGCACTTGTTGTTGATGAAGTATGTTGTCCTCCACAACGCGAACTCTTGGTGATACCTTCAATGATGATGTGATGGAAGAAGGATGATATCCATATAATACCATAAATGGAGACATTTTGATGAACTATGTTCAAAAGGAAGTGTTATACCACCATTCCAATAATGATAGTCAATACCTATTGAGATTATTTATTTGAAGTGAAAAACATAGATTCAAAAAAAAAAAAAGAGTCAATTTAGTGTACAAGATCACAAAATCTAATAAAATAAACTAGAATATATTATTGAAAAAACTTTAACTTACATTTGCATGAATTCAAGATGTAATCAAATTCCATATACCATTTTTGGTGGATACATTGTAGTTCTTTTTATTAGTAATATATAAATCTATTTCATTAAAAAATTAAGTCAATTTAGTGAAAAATATCACAAAATATTAAATCCATCCCTCCACCTAAAAGCTCACCCCTTTATTCATCTATGGACAATATCACCCCACTCTTCCATTAATCCCAAAAAAAACCAATTATGATCATGTCCTTAGATAGGGTCCCTAGTGTAATTACATATACCCCATTTTCAAAAACAAAATCCACTCTTTTGAGGCTAATATTTTCAATATTTGACTAGATTACCATTAGCTTGCACACACAAAGCATATAAATTGAGGTCTATATATTTATACATACTAGCATACCCTACAAACCTATTATCATATGAAAATAATATTGATTAAGAGCATTAAATACACATCATTGAATAAAAAGAGCAAGGGAGCATGAGATGGTAGAATCCTAAGTCTACATGTCATCTTAAGATAGATGCTACAATAATCTTTATGTACATGCATCATATGTTATATTGGTCTTCCAATCTTGTGAACAAAAATCAATAAGAACTTGACGAAGGTGTAAGGGATAAATTAGTACACTTCTATACCATAGGATAGTAAGCCTCCAAAAACATTTTTATAGTGGCTATTTTTGAAATTTCTATTTATTAAAATAATTATTAATTTTTATAGAAGTGTCCAATTCAACCATATTTGATATATCCTCAAGCCCATAACAAAATTGGCTTGAGTTAGAAATTTAATTCTTTAATATAGATACATGACACTATTGTAAATAATAATTTGGATCTTAATCTCCCAAATTTAATAAGTTCTGTTTTTATTTTCTCTACTCACCACATTTCAACATTTGTGTTTAAAAGTCACATATTGATAGACAATTTAGATATTTAATCATAATAAAAGATATATATTAAAAAAAAAAGTAGTCATTGAATTGAAAAAAGATATAAGGAAAAAATATTTACAAGGAAAAAATATTTACATCCACCCTAAAATTTAATTCTGATATAATTTTTTTTGCCTAAGATATTATTTTTCTTTCTAGTGGAATCATGAAGGTTTCTATAGAATTTCCATGAGATCATTTCTTAATTTATACCTTGAATATCACATGTTATAGGATAAATATATTGTGAAGGTGAATTAAAATTGTAGGTTTTAGGATTGTGAACAAGATCATAATTTTTTGAAAAAGGTTCAATTTTTTTTGATAAGATATAATTTCCAATTTTATCACCACTAGTGCAATTTTGTCCTAGAATTTATAGCATTAGATTTAATTGCCCAAATCATCTATAAAGATTCAATTCAACTAAAATCCATGGAGGAAGATATGTACTCTCTTAATTCTACTTTTTGTTAATTGCACAAATACATTACTTGTCTTTCTTAGGTTCAACTCCTATTTAATATTAGTCATGAATAATTGATTTTATTCTTCATCAACATACTAAATAATTTAGTTTAAAAGTAAATACACCTACAAGGTCCACCTTGTTTTTTCAAATTTTATTTCTCTTTCACCTAGATTTTGGCTTTAGTTTCTCATTCTTTTCCTTCATTTTCTATTGATTAATAGATCAATCATTATAGATCCTTATTAACTTCAACCTTGGGATCAAGTTCATGCATATATCAAGGATTTTAAGTTCTTCTCATTCTTTATTGGATTTTATTCATTGATATTTGATTATGTTACACCATTTTCCACATAAATGATGCCACATTTTCCATGAGTGAGTTGGTTGCATGCCTTTTTAAAAATTTCTACTTTCATGGATATTGAGCAAGTGTCTTTCCTTTCATATTTTAAGAATTTAATTAATTTTACTACATTTCTCATGATGATTATATTCCCTGTGTGATAGATGATGATGATTATGATGCCTAACCTTAGATGATACATCTAGGGATTATCTTTTATGTGACATTTTTGTACCCAGTGATAACATACTTCCTATATCTCATAGTTTTTCCCTCATACATCTATGATTCTCTTGTATTTATACTCACCAACTTAGCTTTTTGAGAAGCTTACTAAGGCCCCTTTGATTAACACATGTAAATTACCATCACTTTCATATGAGGTGATGTGCCTCTTGTTACTTATCATAAAAATACTAATGCGTTTTGTGATGAGTGCAAAATTCTTCCATTATGTATGTGTGTGTGTATATATATATATATATATATAACTCACCTATCTATGATGATAGTACCACTTCTATTGTGCTAGTGATAGTGATGATAAAATAGTGTCACATATTCTTTGTATCTACCCTCCTATGATGTTGTTTCATGTGATGATGACTCCTTAATAACTATCCTTCTCAAACAAATCATTTTATTTCCTTAAAAGAACTAAATGTTTCTAAGCTTCATGATGATTGTTTAAAATTCAAATGTTATGATTGATACATTTAATGGAATTGAATATGCATAATTGTATGTTAGATATTTTTTATCTTTGCATTATGAGAATTCTAATGATGATGATTAAATTTATTAGATGTATTAAAAATTACTAAATAAAAGATAAATACTTTTAAAATGGTTTATTCTATGTAATGCTTAGTTTAGATAATTTCATATTTTGACAAAATCCATGATTATATCAACAAGGTTAATGATCTAAGAGAACAATATAAATCATGCAGAATTGAGAAAAATGACATTCAACTAGTCTATAATGCATGAAACAAACACGGTCCTAGTTATTTACCTTTTGTTTCTAGATTTCATATTCACATGTTAATTGTGGGGTTTGTATATACTACACCTTCTTTTGCAGTTTTTTTGAGATGTTAATACATGAGCAACAAAAGATTCTTTCTATGGGTTTCAAAAAGTAATCTCAAATTCAAGTTGTATTGGTTAGTCTGGTGAAAGAGTCATAATAATATAATAAGAAATAAAAGAAATCAAAGAATAATATACATTCAAATCAAGAACAAAACAAATTCTCTTCCAAAGAAAAATCATCTAAGAAGGAGAAGCCTATATGTACATATTTCAATAATACTAGACATGAAGAACATTCTTGTTATAAGAAGGATATTGATGAATTGAAACATCTTAAAAATAATCACATTGATCTACCTTTCAGAATGTCTAAGTCAACTTCTTTTTCAAAATAATCTAACAAGAAAAAAGGCTGCATGGTTTTTCTACTACATCAGGTAAAAATAAAGGACTAGCTCTTTGTGCTTCCATAGGTCTTAGATCAAGGAGATGACTTCTAGATTAAGGAGCATCTCATCATATGAAATCTTCATAGTCTATATTCTCTTCTTTTGAGCCTTGTGCTATATCACCTATTTTGATGTGCAACAATACATAAAATAATGTAATTAAGAAGGGATATATTAATATTGGGGAGGCACTTTCAATGATTATTTGTGTGTACCTCATTTTTCAAACAATCTTCTTTCCATCTATCAAATTACCCATGGTGGAGCAAGGAAGACTCTAGAATTCACTCCTAGTTTAGTTATCATTAGATACTTGGAGAGTAGAGTGATTATTTCTATGAAGATGGTTTATCATGCATCTTGATTATACACCTTTTCATATTTTTCTCCTAATGATGGATTTGATCCTTTGACTGTTGATCACACTTCTAGTGTGGATCATGATTTTGAGGATAATTTTGGCTATTTGATCTCGGGTGTTCTCACATGTGATCTAATTCTTGAGCCTTGTATTCCATATCCTCCATATATTTTTGCATTTGATGATTCTTGTATGGCTTCTTTTTATTCAAAGCAATTGGATATTGATCATCTTCTAGATATGTCTACTTGAGATGAGTACTTTACATATATTGTAACTTTGTTTATACATCCCCATATTTCAAATTTGAGAGACACCATTGTTTTCATTAATATTATCTTTGATGGAGATGATTCTTCTTCAATTTATTTAAGGGAACATTTAAAACCTCTTGTTCATTTTCCACATGATCATTCATCACAGTTTGACATGAATGTGGATAATTTTAAGAAACATTTGGAGGAAACATCTTTGTATTTAGATGAGATGCTTGAGTGTTTGGATCCTATTGTTCATTAATATCTAATAGATTCTAGACCATCTTCATCAGTGTGACTTGGAACACTTCACTTGGTAGCAACTTTCAACATCAACACAGAGACACTTGAGTAGTTTTTAAAGACCTCATACATCTTGAGTTTCCTTTCAAGTCATATTTTCTACACCCTTAATATTGAAGTACATAAGGTTATGGATAGTCATATCTTGTGGCTATGTTCACTATTAATTAAGTAATATTATCATTATTATATTTGTATTTAATTAGTTAGATTAGCCTAAGGCTTATATATGGTTATCTAAGTTGGCCTAGGTGATATACTAAGCATAACTAGGGTATATATAGGAGGTAGTGAGTCTTATTTGATCATTAGTTGGTGAATTATGTTCTCATTGAAGATATTTAGAGGTTTCCCCCCTCGAAGTGGCTTGTTATTCTTAGTTATTATCAATTATTTGCAACATATTTCATATTTTATCTTCTATTGTGCAAATTATTTTATTACAAGTGGTATTGGTGAATGGTCTTGACACCATGAAGGCAAGACATTTTTTCAATTTTGGAGATCATTTTAGGAAGTGTATATATCCCATATTTTGGTGAATCTTTTTCTTATTTTTAAAGAGTTTTTTAAGAACATATTGAAAAAACTACATTACACATTAAATTAGAGGAATTAGAGAAAAATTGAGAGATTTATTGTAGAATTCGGGTTTCTAACCAATTTATTTGGAAAGCACATATATCCCACATTCTAGTGAATTTGTTCTTCATGTTTAGTATGTTTTTTAAGTAGTAAGAGAGGTGCTCACAATAAAAATTCAAGAGTAAATGAAGAATAATTAAATGATTTATTGAATAATAATGGTTTCCAACAAATTCGCTCTTAAGGATGCAAACCACCTAAATTTTTAGATATTTTTTTTGGAAAGTGTGACCTAGGACTTGGTAAATTATAGTAAAAATTTCATATTATTTTAACTTTATTTGTGTTATTTATTGAAAAATTTCTTCCATCATGACGGGGCCTACAACAAGAGGCAAAAAGAATGCTACCACACCTAGGAAATCTTTAGATATGGACATGATGTAGAAATTGAGGATATTAGTGCAGGAGCACCCATCTTCTCTTTGTATTTTGAAGTATTTGATAGGCAGTGAGTTATGTGGTCAAGTGTTGAGTCTGTGAGTCTAAATAAGGTCCTAAGGACCATCTTGAATGATTTGTAATAGGTTTTTAGGTTTGGTATTAAGTTTGATGTAATAACAAGGTCTCCTTCCTCACCATGTGAACTTGGTGCATCTAGGCAAGTTAAGGAATTAAGATGCCTTGAGGAAACCAGGTATTTGAGGGGAGTATCCTTGATGTTTTTATGTGTGTTGTGGTGTTTTAACACCTTTTAAATGTTCATTGTAATTGGGCTTCTTGGGAGTAGTATAAATTGCCTTAACTAGGCAATTAGGAGTCTAGTTTGGAATATTTTAAAAATCAGTTGTTTCCAACATCCAACTAATTCAAAAATAAGTTGGAGGGAATTGGAAAGAGGTGTCAAAGGTTGAAATAGGCCTCTTTGAGGCATGTTGATGGTGAAGTTTGGTGAAAGTTTGAATAAAAGAAACCTTGTTTTTCTTCATTTTCTGTGTGTAAAATTGCAACTAAAATGTGTAGTGCAGACATATTACGTACTATACGGTCAGGAGACCATAATGGATCGATAGAGGATTGAAATAGATTTATTTTTGCGGTGGTTTGACTCATTTTAATCAAGAATCAAGGGAGATATCTACATTTTACTACAAGTGGGTCTGAAACCCTCCACAACTTGGGTTTGATCAATAAAATGCAAGTTTCTCTCCATTCCACCATAGGAAAAATCTGATTTTTGGTGGAATGGAAGGGATTGTATTATAATTCAAGATGAAAAAGGTTTGAGATTGGAATATGGAGTTTGGTGAGAATAAATTAATGCCCTAGGCCTGGCATCTCTATGTGATAGGCCAAAAATTTGTTGCAAAAATCTGATTTGAGGCAAAATTTGTGAGTTTTCTGTTTTGTGGCACTTGGGATCAGTTGGAATGAGTTTTTTGAAGGTATAGGAAGGTATTAATTGGATTATGGGTGTTGGGGTGTGCCAAGGTAACCATTCTTGCATTGAAAAGTGTCTTTTAGGCCTCCTTGTAGCGTTAGAAAATAGGTCATTTGTTTCCTTTTGTGTTGGAGTCAAAACTTGTGGTTTTGAGGGTTTGTGGAGGATAGTATCAAGTGTCAAAAACCAGTGAGTTTGGTCCGATTTCATTCATTAGAAGGATTTTATGTTGACTATCCCATTTGGCAGGGCTACAAGGGCTACAAGGCCTAGTATGGAAGCGATAGATGAAAGAGTGTTCCCAAGTGAGAAGTCTTGTTTGTTGGATTAGTTTAGCCATGTTAAGAGATTATGAGTCATTTCCAAGCCTCCTGATTGCATTTGGGTGTGTGGAGTTAAAATAGTGCTTAAGTTGCTCATTAGTTGTATGGTGTATTAAGGAGTCTATCTAAGAGTATTTGAGAGAAGCTCTCAAGAGATTGTCTTCCCTTGCCACTCTGTACTAGATATTAACCTAATGAGGAAATGAACAATGCTAAGGGTAAAATTTCATCATTCAAGAAGGAGATAATTGAGTAAATTTCATTAATGAAGAAGGAGATGACTGAATAAATTTCATCAATGAAAAGGAATATGCAACATGATATAAGTGAATTAAAATCATTTATTCATGGTATGAAGTATAAGGGATAAGATTCACCTAATAAGGTGGAGATAATTCTTTTGGTGGACATGTTTTTTTTGGGATTTTAATTAATATCTCAAGAAGGATTATCCCTTTAATATTCCCATGCCTTGGAAATTCATACCCAAGTTGGATATGAGAAAGTTTGATGGTAAGGATCCAGCCAATTGGCTTTGCCAAATGGAGCAACTTTTTTTATCTTCATCTTGGTGCGTTCCAAGTCAAAAAAAGGTGGTTATGGCATCATTATACTTGGAACCAAACCAATTTATCTGGTATCATTGGTTATATGATGAGAATTGAAAGAAGGGAACTTGTGTGGTCACATGGTCAATTTTCCAAGAGGAACTTGTTACCCATTATGGAGATAACTTTATGGATAGCTACTTTTTCCAACTCACTAAATTAAAGAAAAAAATACGGTCAAAGACTATACTCAATAATTTCAAGCCCTTTTTCTAAGGGTGGAGAATGTTACAAAATAAAATTTGAAGGAATTATTTCTAGGAGGTTTAAAGGACCACATAAAATATGAGGTATGTTTTTTCCAACCACAATCCTTGTCACAAGTGATACTTATGGAAAGAAAAGTTGAGGAGGTGTTTTTGTCTAATAGGAGACAAGGGATTATAAACATAAGAGAAAGGAGATCTCCTACAAATTCATTACCTTAACCTACTAGGTTCACCCCACAAAAAATTAATGAGAAGACACAAAAATGGTTGTGTTTCAGTTGTGATAGTGCAAATACAGTCAAGTACATAAATGCAGTGCAAATATATTGTTCTATATTGAAGGTTGGAGTGAGAAAGAAGATGAGGAACTAATATTAGAGGGTGATAGCGAGTCAGATAAGGAATCAAATGATCCCCAACCAATAATTTCTTGTTATGCATTCTTAGGTTTTATCATCCCATAAAATCTCAAGGTAGTGGGTTTTTAAAGAAACAAAAAGTAACAGTGTTGATTGAATTGGATATTACTCATAATTTCATCAGCAAAAAGTTGGCTACAAGTGTTTAAATTATTTTATATATCCATCTCCAAAGTTTTAGGTATTGATTATAGATGGTGGTACTATTAGTTGTTTTGGAAAATACCACAATGTTAAATTATCAACGGGAGATTATCACCTTTATCCCCAATGCATGTTATCTCCATGGTTGCAACAAATATTGTTTTAGGAGTACAATTACTTACTACGTTGGGAACGATCAAGATGAACTTTGAGGAAAGTTATTCATGATATTTCGATTAGAAGGAAAGATAGTAGATCTAAGAGGGTTGCAGGAAAAGTCCCCAAAATTGGTAAGATCTCATTAAATGCAAAATTAATTAATGAAGGAGCTGATGGATTTGTGGCACAATTATGTTCATTAGAATCCTATCAATCTAATGCTCCTACCCATCCAAATTTACAAGAAATTATAGATCATCTCTCAATGGTTTTTAGAGATATGCCTAAAGGACTTACTCTTAAGAGGGATCATGATCATGCCGTACAACTAGTTCTAGGGAGCCAACCACTCAACATCAAGCCTTACAAGTACCCATATATACAAAAAAGTGAGATTGAAAAGGTTGTTTGGGAGATGCTAGAGGTAGGAATTATCAAGAATATCCAAAGTACTTACTCCTCGCTCGTGGTGATGGTGCATAATAAGGATTAAACTTGATGCATATGCCCAGACTATAGAGTGCTCAATATGTACACCATAAAAAATAAGTTACCTATTCTAATGGTTGATGATTTGCTAAATGGATTGAATGGAGCTATGTATTTTACAAAGTTGGATCTTAGATCAGGTTATCACCAAATTTGAATTAAGGAAGATGATATTTAGACTAAGACAACACTTAGGAATCATTTGGGAGATGCTAGAGGTAGGAATTATCAAGAATATCCAAAGTACTTACTCCTCACTTGTGGTGGTGGTGCATAATAAGGATTAAACTTGATGCATATTCCCATACTATAGAGTTCTCAATATGTACACCATCAAAAATAAGTTACCTATTCTAATGGTTGATGATTTGCTAAATGGATTGAATGGAGCTATGCATTTTAAAAAGTTGGATCTTAGATCAGGTTATCACCAAATTTGAATTAAGGAAGATGATATTTAGACTAAGACAACACTTAGGAATCATTTGGGAGATGCTAGAGGTAGGAATTATCAAGAATATCCAAAGTACTTAATCCTCACTTGTGGTGATGGAGCATAATAAGGATTAAACTTGATGCATATGCCCATACTATAGAGTGCTCAATATGTACACCATAAAAAATAAGTTACCTATTCTAATGGTTGATGATTTGCTAAATGGATTGAATGGAGAGCTGTATTTTACAAAGTTGGATCTTAGATCAGGTTATCACCAAATTTGAATTAAGGAAGATGATATTTAGACTAAGACAACACTTAGGAATCATGGGGATCATTATGAGTTTTTGGCGATGCCATTTGGTTTACCAATGTAACATTTACATTTCAAATTTTGATGAGCCCCATAATTAAGAAATGTTTGAGGAAGTTTTTATTAGTGTTCTTTGATATCATATTAGTTTATAAAAATATATGGGAGGAAAATTTACAACATGTAGATCAAGCATTACAAGTTCTCAAAGGTCACCAACATTGCTAATCCATCTAAGTGTGCTTTTGGTCTTAAAGAGGTGGAATACTTGGGACACATAGTTTCAAATGAAGGAGTAAAGGTGGATCCTAACAAAATTAAGACTATCATAGAATGATTTGTTCTTAAAACCATTAAGAAATTGAGGGATTTCTTTGGATTGACTAGATAGTATAGAATATTTGTGAAAAATTAAGGTCGTATAGTAGCATCCCTCACAAATTAATTAAATAAGGATTATTTTCATTGGAAAAAGATTGCTAATGCATCATTTGAAAGATTGAAGGAGGATATGTGTACTACTCCAATTATTTATCCAAAATTCACCAAGGATTTTATTGTGGAATGCGATGCTTCAATAAATGGTATAGGAGTAGTTATGAGGCAAGAGGGTTGACCCATTACTTTTGAGATTCATCAATTAAAGGGTAAGAATAAAATCAAACCTATTTATAAGAAGGAAATGATAACTATTATTCATGCACTAAAATAATGGAGGCCTTATCTTATTGGTAGAAACTTGAAGGTTAAGACAAATTATGATAGCCTAAAATATTTTTGGAACAAAGATGATCTTTTGAAGAGCAACAAAAAGGGGTCACTAATATGTTGGGATATGAATTTGAGATTGCATATAAGAAAGGGAAGGGAAATATTGTGGTAGATGCACTATCTAGGAAGGATGAGAATGATGAATCTTTATTGTGTACCATTTTAACATTACAAGAAGATTGGGTAGAAGAAGCCAATGTAGAGTGGTAGAATGATGTTGCTATAAGTAATCTCATTCAACAATTATAGAGTGATCCTTGTGGTTTAGATAGTTTTGTTGGGAGGGAGATGATTTGTGGTATAAATAGTAATTGTATCTTTGCAAGAATTCCTCTCTCAAAAAAAAAATTCTCATAGAGCTTCATGAGTCTCCAATTGGTGATCATTCAATATTTTTGAAGAAATATCATCAATTCAAGAGACTTCTTTTGAGAAGGGCTAAAAGGGGATGCTAAAAAATTTGTGGTTGAATCTTTAGTTTTTCAAAGAAATAAAGAGGAGACAATTAAGATAATTGATCTCTTTCAACCCTTAGTTATTCCTAGCCAACATTAGGAAGAGGTTTCCATGGACTTCATCACAAGGCTTCTAAGATATAATGGTAAGAATGTCATCATGGAAGTAGTGGATCTTCTCACTATATATGCACATTTTATTGCACTATCACATCATTTTTATAACAAGTATAGTGGAAAAAACATTTTTAGAGAATATAAAAAAGCTACATGGTTTACAAAAGGTTATTATTAGTGACCGTGATCCTATCTATACTAGTAACTTTTTGACAGATTTATTCTCATGTTTGGGTACTCAATTGGCTCGTACTTCTTCATACCATCCTCAATATGATGGAAAAATTGAAGTTATTAACAAGTGTTTGGAAGGACATATAAGTTTTTTCACTTCAAATAAATAGTCTTAGTGGGTATTAGCTATCATTATTTGAATGGACACTTCCTTTCATAGTTCATAAAAAATATCTCCATTTATGGCACTATATAGATATCATCCTCCTTCCATCACATCAACATTGAAGGTATCACCAAGAGTTCATGCTATGGAGGACCACACACTTCATAAAAAAACAAGTGCTTTTAGGACTCAAGGAGAATATAACCATGACACAAAATTGAATGAAGTATTAGGTGGACCAACATTGTAGTGAAAGAAGTTTTAGAGTTGGAGATTAGGTTTTCTTGAGATTACAACCTTATGATAAAATATCATTGAAGCAATGGTTAAAGAAAAAAAAATTATCTCCAAAATATTATGGTCCATAACAAATCATGCAAAAGATAGGTAATATCGCCTACAAGGTTGAATTACTACTAACAACAATGATACATCTAGTTTTTCATGTTTCTTGTTTGAAGAAGGTAATTGGGCATAATATCCCTTCTTAGAAAATATTACTAGATCTTGATGAAGAAGGAAGAATCATATTGGAACCAGGGTTTATTCATTTCGACACACACAAAGAAACTAAGGACTAGAACACTCACTCAATATCTCATCCAATGAAAGAATTTACCAGTTGAAGATGTCACTTGGGAGGATGAGGAGTTCATTCAAAAGCATCTACACTTGATTAGCATTAAAGACAATGCTTCTTTGAAGAGGGGCACATGATGCACCTTTAATATTAGAGTATATAGGGTTATGAATAGTCATCCTGTGGCTATATTAACTCTCAATTAAGTCATATTATCATTATTATATTGTTATTTAGATATTTAGGTTGGCCTAAGGCTTATACATAGTTATCTAAGTCAGCCTAGGTGATATCCTAGACATCAGTAGGGTATATATAAGAGGTAGTGAGTCTTATTTGATCATCAATTGATGATTTATGTTCTCATTGGAGATATTTCGAGGTTTCCCCCCTTGAAGTGGCTTTTTATTATTAGCTATTATGAAATATTTGCAACATATTTCATATTATATCTTCTACTGTACAAGTTATTTCATTAAAATATTCCTTTCAAGAATGGGAAGACATTATTCACACACCTTTGGTTTTTTTTACTAAGGGGAGGAATGTTGTTCGATGATAGCGGACCATCTTCTACACTCAGTTTTGAGCATATACCATTGATATTGATTCTACTTTGAGGGGGGAAGTTCCATGGTCTCTCTTCTTCTCTCTTATGGGGGGACATTTTTTCACATGAAATTTTATCCTTCACATCTTCTAGAGATTTATTCTTGTATTTTATCTCATTTAGGGAGGATTTTTTTCCCATTGGGTTTTCTCCTTTTCTCTATTTGTGAGAGATTACATTTGTATATGGGTACCTAACATGGCCTAGTAGTTGAACCCATCTTTGCATTTTCATCATTTGCATTTGTTTACTTCTTCCTAAATTATACTTAAGGGGGTGTTGGTATGAATAGGATGTTTTACCTAACTAGTACACCTAGTAGGTCCTATTCACATGTTAAGTTTACTTAGGGCCCTAGGAATCTTTCTAGAAGTCTTAGTTGTCATTAGATCTTATCTTATCTCATGTCACTTGCTTCATGTGTCTTAAGTCATTTAATGTTTGTTGTCTCATGTTGTAGGATTAAAACACTTGCCATGATCTTAACTAATCCTATCTCTCACCTCACCTATATAAGCAAGGTCTCATATGTATATTTTATATTGCATAGATATTGCACATCATTGATTACATTTGATCTACTATTTTACACCCATTATTATAAATTTATGAGCTCTTTCTTTTTTCTCTTTTAGAAGGTTATTTTGGTTTTGTATGTGATCCTCAAAGCTTGATTCCTTAAGTGAATTTAACAATCTCTACCATATTAAAGTCTTCACACATGACCCAAGTTGCAAGAAGCAATGAATCAATAATCTACTATCATAATAAATATTTCTTCACAAAATCATTGGAAGCATAAATATTGATGATATCAAATGAATTATTTTTAATACTTAAGAGGATCTAAATCACTTTATTGGTAGGATTAGGACCCTAATCTACCACATGTTGAAGCCACCTAGGAAAGAGAAAGGTGACAACCCAGGCTCCACATCTAGCATCATGATTGTTGAAAAAAAGAACTAGCTAGCTAGATGACACAACAAGCAGTGAAAAGTAGAAAACCAATAATCTTGACCTCTTGAAACTAGAAAATTCTGAAAAACATATCTCGCTATATAATTCTTGAGGAGGTCACTATATATATAATCATTATGAATATGATTTGTAAAGAAAATAAAATGATGTTCTTACAACTTCTATTCACATAAATAAGAATTGCAAAGAAATGTGTCCTTTTGTAAATCTAAGTTTACTTTTCGATATAAGGGTATTCTCTTTTAATGTTATTTACTATATTAATATTTCTATTAAAGGTATTAAAATAATATTTATTCTCAAAATGAATTGGCGATTAATTTCTAAAGGAAATATAAATAATTGATTTGAATAAAAAAGGATTGCACTTCAAATATAAGAAAAAGTTTAAATATTACATAAATGAAGTTTCACATCATAAAAGATGATATCATCATCATTATTATCATTTAAATGTCAAAACATTGGGACATGGATTAGAAATTTCTAGGTGTGAGAATGCAAAAGAGAGGATGCAACTTGTGAGTTCCTGTGTTCGCTATTGTGTCATAGTCTTCTTCATGTCTTGCTGGCATTTCCAATTTGAATTTTTGAACAATCCTCCCAATAACAAGGGAGGCTATTATCACTGCTTGTGACCATCCTGCACATAGCCTATTCCCTGCTCCAAACACCATGCTTCTATATATATCCTCTTCTATTGGAAATATGAGTTGTCTCTCTGGTTTCCACTCATTTGCATTTTTCCATTCTCCCTCGTAGTTGTTTGCTCCCCATATATTAATTAATATCTAAATCATAATAAACAACAATAAAATTAAACATATTTAAAAAAAAAAATTAAGCATATTAAAAATGATCAAATGAACTTACAATAATTTAGATTCAAAACAAATAATAGATGATGGATTTATATATCATTCACATTTACACTTATCTTTTTATTTATATTTTATATTTTGATGATTATAAACATTTAAAATTTAATTTTCCGCTATTTTATTATCTTCACTTTTACCATTTATTTATTTTTAGAAATATATCTCTATTTTTTACTTAAATAATGATAATACAAAGAACATACTCTTTTAAAAGTATGTATTGTTTTAACTTATAATGTAATGAAATCTAATAATAAATTTAAAGAGGGTGTGACTAAGATATTATGTTTGAGTATGTATTGATTTATGGTAGTACAAACAATATACCTTTTAATCTTTCAATTAGATTTTTAGTTTTAAAATTACATATTGTTTTTATTTATAATTTAAGAAAAAATAACAATAAATTTAAAGAGAGTGAGTAATATATTATGTATGTTTCTCATTAGAAGGAGTGGTTGATACCTTTTCTTAATGTACAACTGTTTTGTATTTCTTACAATTATCTTAATAATAAAAAGTTAAGAATTTGAATTTATTGTTCTCATCCTATTTACATACAAAAATAATTAATAATCACCATATTTTAAAATAGAAAATTAATAGCTCTCCTTAGTTACAATTATATATTTTATATGGCTCTAGGAGATGAAAAATTCACCGCCACCAATTCACTGTGGCAGAAAATTTATGGAAGGAAAATTCACCACGAGCAATTCACCGCAACAATTCACCGTGGCAGAAAATTAACCGCATTAATATTTTTAATGAAATCAAAATTTTCTTAAAAATATTAATACGGGCGGTGAATTTTACTTGACGGTGAATTGCTGACGGTGAATTTTCCGTCGTATGCCACTTTATATTTAAATAAATAACTTGTTAAATAGAGAAATAAGTACTGAATTGTTTAATAAATTTATAATTTTTCTCTGACTAATCAATCAAGCATTTAGAGTTAATACTATTTAATTTTTTAACATTCAACTCATGTCACGGTGACCTTTCTCATCGTGCCATGTAGTCCAACTTTTTAGAAGTTTTTGTTTTGATTTGAAGAACAGATGTTCGTACCTGCCACCCTGCTGGAACATGGTAGCCGTCTATTTCCACATCTTCATGGACGATACGCAGCGGCACTAGAGGCAAAGGAGAATGCTTGCGTACTGTTTCATAAAATATGGCTTCAAGATATGCCAACTTCCCCAAATCCTCTTCTTCTACTGCTTTTTTTCCACATACTTGTTCTAGCTCTGTGTAAAGTCGTTCCTGTCGTTGGCATTGTAGGATTTCAGAAATTTTGCGTTGAATCAGAATGACTTTTATTGATAAAAATGCAAAAGATTTTACATTTGTACCTGAGCTTGAGGATTCTTGGCTAGGTTGAACAAGGCCCAGACCATGGCCACATGGCTTGTAGTAGTGCTTTCAATTACAGGCTCCCATATTGCAGTCTCCAGCTGCTTCTCACTCAGAATCTCACCTTCCTCGAGCAGCATGTCTAAATATCCTTTGGATTCCTTCACTCATTAACACATTCTAGATCTAATAAATATAGAGTTGAAGAAGCAAGCAAACCCCAAAAATATATGGGTTAAAGGAGTAATTATTTCGTCTTTACATGAACATTTGTATTGCTTATGATAAAGGATTTGTGAAAATGATATATGAGATACAAGATTAGTGGGTTTCAGCCAAATCAGGGTAGAATACGAAGCTACCTTTCCTTAGGATAGAAGGTCCCTCTCTTGGTGAATGAGAGGCCTCACAAGAGCTGTCCTCCTCCTCGTCACATCACTTAACATTCTAAGTAGTTTCTTGTTAGGAAGCCATCGATTTACATAAGGAATGAAGTCTCTCCAATTGATTTCTAGAGCAGCAGTTCCAGGTTCTCCAACTATAAGATTATACATGTCCTGCACCGAGACAACTTCACCACCCAACTCTTCAACGTGTAAGGGTTCCACAGTTCTGCCCATCACCTGTAATCCAAGCCAAACAAATTCAACATTTTTAACGTAAATAAGAAAACACAGGTACCGAAACCTTCTAGTCCTGATCTTCTTTTGTCTTAAAAAAGTTACCAGTTGACCTAACAAACATTATGCCACTTTTTTAATGAAAATTACAAGTGTACTTTATTGATAAGCCTGTTCTAAATCCACTATTAAACTTTAGATAATGTGAGTTTAAATGTCGCAAATATGGTGCTTCCACATTATAGATTACTGTGCTATGGGAAGTTACTTGATTTAGAGCAAAGGGAAACAAGTGATCAAGAATGATCTTGCTCATGTTAACTGTATCATTGGCAGCCTCCTTCAACTCAAGATACACGGAAGCTATTAGCTTCTGCACCATTTCCTCTCGCATGAATGCATTATTTCTCTGTTTACACAAGTAGATGGAACATATGTTATGTGGAGTGAAGAAGAGAAAAATATTATCAAAAACAGGGAAAACAAGTTTAAGGTACTTGATAAGTAGATGGGTATAAAAATATGTAGCTGAGTAAAAAGTGGATGAAGAAAATACTTGAGGAGCTGTTCCGAGGAGGTGTGAGACCATGAGCTTCTTCATTAAGCGATGATCTCTTCCATAGTCAGACAAGGCGACCATCGTCTTATCCAACGACAGCACTTGCAAGGTTGTATTGAGTTTTTTCGCTGTGATAGATGAATTATGGTCTGTCATGGCCTGCAACTCACATTTACATTTTCAAGGACTTTGATTTATAATAACTTCTGCTTGAAAACAAAATAGTTTTATAAAAACGGGTTGAAAGTGTAGAGTTTATTTACTTTCTGAACTGATATGCCGTCAACACACCTTTTTAACAGCAAAGATGTCTGAGATTTAACTTACTTGTCTGGCTGCTTTGGCTGAGTTCAATACAACAATAGCAGATGCAAGGCCTGTACGGACAGAATAGACTGGACCGTAGCGTTTAGCCCACTGGTAGAATGTTCGGTGAGGCATCTTATCCTTGTGCAGAATAAGGTCCCTCACAACTATCCATACACTCACACCTGCATTCACAATTTCTTCAGATTCACACATTTTCAAACCAGGGAACAAAGACGAGAATACAAGAAATATAAAGCTAACCTGGGGGATATATCTTCTTCTTTGACGATCTAGATTTGATGGCGATGATGATTAGTAAACCCACCACCATTACAGTCCAGGCTTCAAACAAATAATACCGGGTCATATTGCCAACCAGTGTTTGCTTACCAGAGATACAAAATATGAGCTCCCCCAACACATATATATATAGGTAAAGAATGGCTAAATATTAATTAAAACTTTGTCTAATAATTATCTGATCTAATCATAAATCTCAATAATTTTATTAAGAAAATTATAATATTATGAAGAAGTCGTACGCTTCGACGAATAAACCAAAGAAACAGAACAGTAAAACGTCCCGTGTGAATTAGAATCAAGTGACATTTAGTGGAGTACCTGCGTTGTATATTTGTTGTCGTTGCCGATGACATCTAAGGTAGAGGGGCCGATACGTACGTGGGTCCAAAATGTGTTTCGCGGATAGGGACCCACACTGGTACGTTTGTGGATCCAATAAAAGATAAATTTTAACATAAATACTAGCTATTGCACTTTTGGTGTTCAATGGGGTACGCCGAAAATTGTATGGCTAATTTTGATTTTGTGTAGTGATATTGGTTGAAATAGGGAATATTTCAGTCAATCTAACAAGTTGTCAATTGAAATAAATACAATGCGAACGTTTATTAGCCATATTTAGACATATTGTATGTACGCAACATATTAGAACAATAAATTAAAAAAAATATTGAACTTAAATTTATGCCATATAAAAATGTAGAAAAAGGAAATACAAACAATCATGAATTTCACATGTTTTTGTATGGATTGTTGATCACATTGAAATCCAATGTATCAGTAATAAACAAAAGAACTTGTTAGTATTTGAGAAGAAAGTAACAGAAAACAGAATGTTGAAGTTGAAATTCCAAAAATTTAATTAGTTACCATTGTTAGAGTACTTTGTAGGTCTTAGTGAATGAGGAAACAGTTTAAATGAGCAATGAGAGGAGTGTGCAGTAAAGGAAAAAGAGATATAATTTACAAGAACTCAATTATATAAATATTGGTAGTGAAGTAAATAAGAAAGTGACATAGCTATAGTAGGTGAAATTCACTTCAAGTGTCTGAAGAGTTTGAATGTGACAATGTTGTCAATCAAATCTTTTGATTTTGTCGGTGTGTAACATATGGGCTTTGTTGCATGCGTGCATATCATTCAAATGTGAAGGATGGGTGTATGTGAAGACTTTGTAGATCAGGTACTTGTGAAATAGCAGTGAATGTCAGGCCTTGCTAGTCAATATTGCCATGTCGACTGTGGCCCTTGGAAATGTTAATCCTACTCACAGACTTCACCCTGCTGCACTTTTGATTCCCTTGACCTCTGATTTCAATTAGGCTCCTTGCCTCCATAAACATCTGCAAAAAAAATGATACCCTCCTTTAAATAAAGTCAACACACCAAATTAAGTTATTCATAATGTACTAGTACAAGTGTTCCTACTCAAATGCAAGAACTATTGGATTTCATATAGACTTCCTGCCTCCACAAATGCTAAATAAAGTCAACACACCAAGTTAAGTTATTCATAATGTGCTAGTACAAGTGTTCCTACTCAAATGCAAGAACTATTGGATTTCATATAGACTCCCTGCCTCCACAAATGCTAACATAATTATAAAGACTCTGCAACACATACTTCTGCCTGCACTAAAACCCTCAGCTATTGTACAGGCTCATACTCATTATCTGCATTAAATTAAAATAATTTTTTGTGTAAAGTGTTGATCGAGATACATTAAAATTAATCTAAATTAAATTAAAAGGTCATATGCCTAAAAATTGAAAAGCCAAATACTATCTTCCAAATTAATATTAATAAAAAGGAATGTTTAGAGTCTACGTAGGCTTCCCACGAAATGTTTGCCCATATACAAATTATGTCTAGCTAAAGACTATAAGAAAAAAAGTGAGATATTCAAAATCATTTTTTTAAAATACAAAATTCTAATTGTAAATTCCGCACTTTACTCGTTGTGTGTAAAGTTTTTGAATATTTACAAGATCCAACCATTAACTCACCTTTTATGCAGCATGCATTGCAAAGTGTGTGTGCCAATGGTTGACAGGTGGATGGCACTGAAGATTTTCTAGTCCAGATGTTACGCAGCATGCATTGCAGACTCCTAACATTACGTTGATCACTTCAGCAAAAGCTTTAGAAACTTTCAAACCAATGCAATTGGCAGGTGTAAATATAGAATCTAAAACCTTTGCTACCATTCTCCCTGCCTGTGCAAAAATGGGGGCTTCCAAACAGGGTATGGACATCCATCAAAGCATAAAGGATACAGGAATTTTTTCAAATGTTGTAGTTACAACTGCCCGCGTAGACATATATGCAAAATGTGGAAGCAAAAACAAGACACGTGAAGTGTTTGACAATGTCCCTCAAAGAGATGTGGTCTCGGATACACACAAAATGGATTTGCTGAAAAGGCTTGAGAAATTTCCAAGCAATTGCAATTGTCAGGTTTAAAGCCACATTCTGCAGCCTTTGCTAGCATCCTCCCTGCCCATGCCAAAATGGGAGCTTTGGAACAATATGGACATCCATCGAAGCATAAAGGATCGAGGAATTTTGTCAGATTTAAGGAGCTCTGGTAATAGTTAGTAATTCAACTTTACTTAAGTGAATGAATGATATGATAGCTCTCACCCTGTTTTATCATTTTGTATTATGGCAGCTCAGCATCTAAAACCTATAATGGCTTACATAAACTCTGCAAATGGATTGAAAACCAGGTCTAAGGCATGCTGCAGTGACTAATGCTCCAAGAGAAAATGGTGAACTCATGATCTCTATTGTAGGTCTCACCGACTTATTTGACCTTTTGATTATTGAGAGTGAATGTAAACAGGCGAAACCATTCCCAGATCCATATTTGATGGCCCTAGAGCATTTCAAAATTTCGGCCCATAGAGCATTTGCTATTGAGGTTTTTGTCTTAGAAAGCCAGTTTTTTCACTTGTGGCATTTTTTAAATCTTTGAACCTTTGCCTGCATAATTCTCATTTCTTCATTGTTTACTTTGTAGGATTCTCCATGTTTGAAGGCAGCTGTTGGAGCAGGGGTGGCAGTCCTAGGGTGACCACTAGGAATCCTGGACAGGAAATGCTTGAGGCGAGAGCTACTCTTAATCAAAGGTTTTGAGGACCCTAACCTTTGGAAGGCACTGGAGTCATAAAAATCCAGACATGGATTTCAAAAGTAATTGAGAGGTTTTAACCAAAGCGTGAAAGTCGTCCTCTAGGTAATCTTCTAAATAAAAGGGAGGCTGCAGAGTTACTGAAGAAAGGAACAAGTGCAGAGGATTTGGCTCCTGGTTACGGTGAAGGAGAATGTGTGTAGGGCCTGGGTTTTACTCGACAAGTTATAGTTGCATTTTTTTTGTCTTTCCCCTAGTTTAGGTTATGTAGTTTATTATTGCATACAGCATCTTCATTTTTCATTTTGTAAGAATTCAGATGATAATTGTATGTTTCATGTGTATTAGTAATTGATTCTTTTGCCTCTGAAATGCAGGGCACCGCATCAATCAGTGACTTAAAAATCTCTTCCAAAAGAGATTCAACATGCTAGTTCAAAGTCTCAAAGGGATGAAGTTCCACAGTCTAGCGTCCAAGAATAAATTCTGATAGAAACTATCCAGAGAGCAGGCAAATGAAGATAAAAGCTGAGAAGAAAAGGAAGAGATAATAAGAAGTATAAAACAACAATGAAGGCATATTATCAACAACCGCGTGTTTGCTTATGTCATACGCGACATTCAGAGTAAAGTAGGTATTTGTCAGTGGAATTTACTAAAAATTAACAGGATGTCTAGTTTACAATGAGCTGGAGAGGCGGAAGCTTCTCCCACGCCTATGCAAAAATCTACCCTATTTATGACGCCTCAAATATCCTGAAGAGTACGCTGTGGTTGAGGTCCTGTACTTTAAATGCATTGGCTTTTCAGATTGATGACTCAGTCAATTTCAATCGTTGGCCAGCTGTTGTGGAGAGAGGTCAACTATAGATTGCAAAAGTTAGGTTGGTCTCTTTCAAATTGGATACGCCTTCGGCCTAAATTATAGGGAGTCGGCTAACTCCTAGACAAAAAGGGCAGTGGCTATCCGGGGCATGGATGTGCCGCTTCATCCTGCATAAAATACATTAAATCAAATCAACTGATAGACTCCCCCATCCGTATTTTTTTATTTTCGAACAGTGTCGTACAGCGGGTGAATTAATATTTGCAAATATTACCAGTATTAGGCTAGTGTTTCCAAATATTTAGGAAGGGCTTTTCTGGACTTATAAATAATATGTTTTGGAGTCTGAGATTAAACTTAAGTGTTTTCAACAATATTATTTAGAAATCATTTAAATTTGATTTGTATAATATATATATTTTACAGTGTTTTATTTTATATAAAATAAAAAAATATTTTTATGTTTAATAATTTTTAGAAATGATTTAAATGATTTAATATTTTAAATTATTTGAGTTATATTTAGATTTAATTTTTTAATTATTTTTATAATTTTGATATGAATGTGTATTTGTATTTACAGTGAATAATATCATTTTTAAAATGATCATTTGTATGCCTATTATAAATTTATATATTTAACAATCTCTTAAAAGAGACTTATTATTTGAATTGTGTTTATATTTAATTTTTTAATTATTTTTTATATTTAATATATATTTTTATAATTTTGATTTAAATTGTGTTTGTATTTATAATTAATAATATTATTTTAAAAATATTAATATTGTCTTTAAATTATTTGTATTTGTATGTTTACTATAAATTTATATTCTTCTTAAATAATTAATTTTTATATTTGACAAATCTTTTAAAAGAGTTAAAAATAATTTTTTTTATAATTTTCAATTTAAATTATATTTAATTTCTATCTTTTTATATAATTTATTTATATGGTGACTAAAATACTACATTCCTACCTAATTATTTAAATGTTTAATAATTTTGGAAAAATAATTTAAATTTAGTCACATATTATATTCCTAACTAAATTATTTATATGCTTACTATAAAATGATTTCTACTCTTAATAATAATTTTTAAAATTATTTATATTCGTATGTTTATTACAAATTTATATTTTTCTTTAAATATTTTTTTATATTTAACAATCTTTTAAAAAGACTTATAAGTTGAATTGTGTTTATATTTAGTTTTTAAATTATTTTTTATATTTAATAATTTTTTTATAATTTTGATTTGAATTGTGTTTGTATTTATAGTTAATAATATTTTTTTTAAAATATTAATATTGTCTTTAAATTATTTGTATTTGTATGTTTACTATAAATTTATATTCTTCTTTAAGTATTTTTTATGTTTGATAAATCTTTTAAAAGAGTCTTAAAAATAATTTTTATAATTTTCAAATTAAATTGTATGCACAATGTCTATCCTTTTATATAATTTATTTATATGGTG
The DNA here is from genome assembly GCA_007258455.2 of Sequoia sempervirens. Taxonomy (NCBI): domain Eukaryota; kingdom Viridiplantae; phylum Streptophyta; class Pinopsida; order Cupressales; family Cupressaceae; genus Sequoia; species Sequoia sempervirens. The sequence goes on along the minus strand of VDFB02252945.1, from coordinate 78,067 downwards.
ACTAAAATATTACATTCCTAACTAATTATTTAAATGTTTAATAATTTTTTTAAAAATAATTTAAATTTATTCACATAATTTAAATTATTTTTCTAAAATTATTAAACATTTAAATAATGAGTTAGGAATGTAATATTTTAGTCAACATATAAATAAATTATATAAAAAGATAGACACTAAATAGAATTTAAATTGAAAATTATAGAAAGAAAATTTTTAAGCATCAAAACTCTAGGCCCACATTTCTTCTTCAAAAAACTAAAGGAAGTTGTAAATCATCAAAAGATGAATTTTTATTTTAATGTGAAGCATGGAGTCTATAAGATAAGTTAGATTTAAAAGAGCATTCAATTTGTATAAAATGTTCTATTGAGATATTATGAGGTTAAGGTTATTACTCTCAAGAATTACTACTTTAAGCTAGAGTAATAGAGATTGAAAAACATTTTAAAAATTTAAACAAGGGCTGTAAAGACTAAGTTTACATCAATTAAAAAATAATTAAACATATAAATAATTTTAAAAATTATTATTAAGAGTAGAAATCATTTTATAGTAAGCATCTAAATAATTTAGTTAGGAATATAATATGTGACTAAATTTAAATTATTTTTTCAAAATTATTAAACAATTAAATAATTAGTTAGGAATGTAATATTTTAGTCACCATATAAATACATTATATAAAAAGATAGAAATTAAATATAATTTAAATTGAAAATTATAAAAATTATTTTTAGACTCTTTTAAAAAATTGTCAAATATAAAAATTATTTAAAGAAGAATATAGATTTGTAGTAAACATACAAATACAAATAATTTAAAGATAATATTAATATTTTTAAAAATAATATTATTAATTATAAATACCAACACAATTTAAATCAAAAATAAAAAAAAATATTAAATATAAAAATTAATTAAAAAATTAAATATAAACACAATTTAAATAATAAGTCCCTTTTAAAAGATTGTTAAATATAAAAACATATTTAAAGAAAAATATAAATTTATAATAGACATACAAATAATTCATTTTTAAAATGTTATTATTAACTCTAAATACAAATACATATTCATATCAAAATTATAAAAATAATATTAAATATAAAAATAATTAAAAAATTAAATCTAATTATAACTCAAATAATTTAAACTTTTAAATTATTTAAATCATTTCCAAAAATTATTAAACATAAAAATATTTTTTTATTTTATATAAAATAAAACAATGTAAAAAAAATATATTATACAAATCAAATTTAAATGATTTCTAAATAATTTTGTTGAAAACACTAAGTTTAATCTCAAGCTCCAAAACATATTATTGTTAAGTCCAAAAAAACCCTTCCTCAATATTTGGAAACACTAATACTGGTAATATTTCCAAATATTTATTCACCTCGAAAATAAAAAATACGGATGGGGGAGGCTGCTAGTTGATTTGATTTGATGTATGGTATGCAGCATGAAGTGACACATCCATGCCCCGATGCATTCCTGGGGCTAGATAGCCGCTGCTGACAAAAAAAACCTATGTACATACAAAAACACATGAAAATATGGCATCCCCAACATGCATAGCATACATACATGATATAAAGTACACTGACGACTACGTTAACAATGGGTAATAGGCGAAAATGAGGCATAAAACATCCGGCAACAAGTTTAAAAAAAAAATTCACGCTTGTTTTAAAAAAGTTTTGGCTCCTTCGTTGATTCAAATTGGACCAAATGTATTGTACAACTGCGTAAAATTTTTTGGCGCTTGTTCGTGATCATTGTAAAAAACTTAAACTAGCACTTGCACCCCAGTGAGGTGCAATACTTACGCGGATAGGCTGATTAGATTACAAATTGTCCTTTTGCCATAAATGAGGTAAATGACCACAGATCGATTTTGTTTTTCCATTAAGTTCTCCTCGCCGGTGTCAGACTGGAGGAGATCCCAGGGGTCAGGGTTTTGGATTAAGGTTAGGATTATGGTTAGGATTAAGGTTGGGGTTATGGTTAGGGTTATGAGAAAAAGAATTAGGGTTGGAATTTGGGTTTGGGTTAGGGTTACAGTTATAGTTAGGGATTTGGTTAGGGTTAGTGTTAGGGTTAGGGTTAGGTTAGTGTTTGGGTTAGGGTTAGGGTTAGAGTTAGTGTTAGTGTTATGAGAAATAAAGTTATGATTATGGTTAGGTTAAGGTTACAATTATGGTATTTTGTTAGCATTAGGGTTAGGTTAGGGTTATGATTAGGGTTTATCGTTTAATATTTATGACAAGGATAGTTTTAGCTATGGGTATGGTTTAGGTTCAACATTGGGGTTAGAGTTGTGCTTAGGTTTAATGTTAAGATTATGAGAAATAGGGTTAGGATTAGGGTTAGGTTAGGGATATGATTATGCTTTATGGTTCAAGTTAGGGCAAGTTTAGGGTTACCATTAGGGTTTATGGTTTAAGGTTTGGATTAATGATATGATAAATAGGGTTAGGATTAGGGTTAGGTTAGAGTTATAGTTATGGTATTTGATTAGGGTTACTTGGTTAGTTTAGGGTTACAATTAGGGTTTATGGTTAGGTTTAGAGTTGTGGTTATGATTGGGATTAGAGTTGAGTTAGGTTGTGGTTTAGGGTTAAAGTTAGGAATATGGTTAGTATTAGGTTTAGGTTCAATATTATGGTTAGGTTTAGGGCTGGGGTTAGAGTTACAACTACACTTATGAGGAATAGGGTTAGGGTTAGGCTTAGGGTGAAGGTGAGGGTTTGGGTTAAGGACAAGGTTATGGTTATGGCAATGATTAGGGTTACGAATTGGGTTAGGGTTAGTGTTAGAGTTATGGTTAGTGTTAGGGTTAGGGTTACAATTATAGTTAGGGATTTGTTTGGGGTTAGGGTTAGGAATAAGATTATAGTTAGGGTAAGGGTTAGGAGAAATAAGGTTACAATTATGGTTAGGTTAGGTTTATGTTTATGGTTGAGGGATCATGGTAAGGATACGGTTAGGTTGTGGGTATGGTCTATGGTCAGGGTTGGGGTTAGGGTTATAAGAAATAGGGTTACGATTAGGGTTAGGTTAGGGTTATGATTATGGTTTTCGATTAGTATTAGGTATAGGTTAGGGTTATGATTAGGTCTTATGGTTTATGATATAGGGTTAAGAGTTATAGTTATTGTTGGGATTAGAGTTATGAATACAATTAGGGTTTTGGTTAGGATTAGAGTTATGGTCAGGTTAGGGTTGAGTTAGGGTTTAGTTTTGCATTAAGGTTAGGGTCAAGGCTAGGGTTAGGGTTATGGTTATGAATATGATTATTGTTTGGAATAGAGTTGAGATTAGGGTTACAATTTAGGGTTATGGTTAGGGTTAGGGTTCAGGTTAAAGTCGAGGTTAGTTTAGGGTTACAATTAGGGTTTATGGTTTATGGTTAGGTTTAGAGTTACATTTATGATTGGGATTAGGGTTGGGATTAGAGATAGGATTTTGGATTAAGGTTAAGAATTTTGTTAGGGTTGAGGTTGGGGTTATGAGAAAAAGAATTAGGGTTAAGGTTATGGTTATGGTTAGAATTAGGGTTAGGGTTAGTGTTATGGGAAATAAGATTAGGATTACGGTTAGGTTATGGTTACGATTATGGTATTTTGTTAGTGTTACGGTCAGGTTATGGTTATGATTAGGGTTTACGATAAGGATATAGTTTGTTGTGGGTATGGTTTAGGGCTAGGGTTGGGGTTAGAGTTATGGTTAAATTTAGTGTTAGGGTTATGAGATATAGGTTTAATATTAGGGTCAGGTTAGGGTTATGATTATGATTTTTGGCTAGGGTTAGGTATAAGTTAGGGTTATGATTAGGGCTTATGATTTATGATTTAGGGTTAAGTTAAGAGTTATAGAACTATTATTTCAATTATTATTCGGATTAGAAATTAGAATACAATTAATCACCTACACTAACTATAATTGTAACCCTAAATTTAATTCTATCCCTATCCCTAACCCTAACACTAACACTAACAATAAACCCTAACCCTAGCCTTAAACCTAATAATAAAAATAAAATTGATACAGGAAGTAGTGGGTTTCACCCTATACAAGAAGAGAATAATGAAGTTACTGAAGGTGGGGAAGGATAAGAGGGCACTCAAGGTGGCCAAGAAGAAGCTTGGTACCCACAAGCACTCCAAAGCACATGACCAGGACAAATTTATGTCATCTTTTTTCCCCTTGGATTCCTTACACTCTCTGTGTACCTTGGAATTTTACCCTACTCTAATATGCAAAATAACTAAAAATGCAAGTGATAAAAGACTAAGGACACTTCAAGATTAGCCTAAAGAGTGATAAAACAAGGAAAAGAGATGAAATACAAACGTAAATCAATTATACCTTCCTTGCTGTTGAAGACTCCTTGGTTGGCCCTTGATTTTGATGGATTTGTGTGCTCCTTGGATGGCTTTTTGGTGTAGCTAGATGCAAGATTGAATATGCAAGATGATCAAAGTGGATGGCTAAATGATAGTGAATGATTGAGAATGCAAATTGGCAGCATAAGGTTACTCAAAATCAAAAAGTGTTGAAAAATGCCCTTGAGGAGGGGGAATTTATAGGAGAATTTGAATTCTCTAGAGAATTCAACGGTTGAGATTCATCCAACAAGGTCAAGATGAAGGGCTATGGTGAGTTGAGAACTCACAAGCCCTCACATCTTGACATGTGGATGGTGAAGTGGCTAAGGGAGATGAGGTGTAAGTGAGGTGGAAGAGAAGTACATGATGTGGAGGAAGTACAAGTACCTTGCAAGTACATTGGGAGATGGGAAGAATCTTGGGTGAATAAAAGTGAATTTTAAATTCACAATGATTGGAAGAATCTAGTGGATAAGACAATGTTCCCAAAAGGTGGGAATTTGTCACATGTGACTTGATGTGACAAGTCAAAGGTTTTAGAAGATGCATAGAAAAGGGGATTCTTGGAAGAATAAAAAAGAATTAAAAATTCCTTGGGGATGGAGAGAGTTGACCAAGGTACTGATTAAGATTAATTAATCAGTAATTAGAAGATAAATAAGGATTAGAAGCCAACTTGCAAAAGTTGGAGGATGTGACACATCCTAATCAAGGATTAGGCATGTGCACATCCCTAATGAAGAAATTAGGAGATGGATTAAGATTAGATGAAAATGACATGTGAGGAATTAAATAAATGTAATATTTATTTAATTCATTTGATGAAAAGAGGATTAAGGAGGGTAAAGTATTTAATTATTAATTAAATACTTTAGGATTTGGCGAGAATTAAGGATATTAATTAAATAATAGTAATATTGCTTAATTAACTCGGATAAGAGAATGTTTAGATGAAAAGTGATAAATTTGGATAAATTAAGTGTCCAAATTTGGATGTCTACATTTTTCCCCTCTTTGAGATGGTGTTATGAAGTAGCATCATTTCAAAGAATATTAAAACATAGAACCTCGAAGAAGATGGTTAGATTGGGAAAGATGCCTCAGTCATCAAAGGGATGACTAGGAAGAAAGATGATGGGGGTGAAGATGAAGAGTGGGGATTGAGGATGCTCCCTCGAGAGGACATGTGGGTTCAAGAGAACACATATGTGCTCTCAAAATGGATGAGATGAGGAAGAGGATGCAAAGGGATGGATATGAAAGGATGAAAAGGCGACAGGAGGTTGGGAAACAAAAATGGATGCAAGCACGAAAATAATGTTGCCCTAGTTAAGGTACAAGTCAAAAAGGGTTGATGATGGATGGAGTGTTGTCAATGAGGGAATGAGAGATCCTGAAACAACAAGAGGATAGGGAAGGAGACATCCCCACAAGTGGTATTGATAAGGGAAGGATACATCCCAAAACACCACTAAAGGATAGGGAAGAATACCTCCGGATGATGATGGTGATGATGAGGATGATTGGATCAAGGCTTGTAACAAGACTAGGAACAAGACCAAGGATATAATTAGATGATTCAGGCTAAATGGAATGGATGGGGGGATACATGCAAGATGATAGAATGGAGAATGAAATGCAATCCTAATGCAATTTTCCATCTTCGGAGCACTGATTTTTGCTATAGCATAAGACACCAAGTGCCAGGGTATGTGGAACCAAGGCGTAATAGTGTCTAATGCATGAAATAAACACAACAGACAAGAAGGCTATCCCGACACCCCAAAGTCACAAAGACCTTGGCCGGGCCAGGTATTGAGATAACCACAAACACAAAAGGATGCCCCAGCATAACACAAGACCTTGGGGATCTTGGTGGGTACTACATGGGACAACCAAGAAGACACAAAATAGACATAAAAAGATCAAAATATGCCCCTATATTGACTAGTCAAAGCACACCATGATATGATGGATCAAGGTGACCATGACAAGTGATGATAGGGAGCTCAAATGATAAACAAAATTCAAAAGTATCAAAAGATCGCAATCAATTTCAAACATCCATTGCCATAGGATCAAAAGGGATGGATGGGGTTGATGAGGTCTGTTAGGAAGGATGCATCCTGTTGAGACCGATGATGGATACTAAGCTAAAAGATCGATATGATGTAGGATATTCAAAACTGATTGGATTTGTTGATACAAGTGGACCTTGTTTGTTAAGAACCAGCTAGATATGGGCATAGCTTGACGACACGACACAAGGGAGATAAGACATGATACTGACACACCCTAAAGACCTAGGGGCTCGGGGGCCGCTCAAAGATTAGCCTTGCCTATGTGAAAGCGCAGAGCCCTCGTAGTTCGATAAAAGGCTGTCGACTGACCATGGATAAAAGTAGAAAGATGAGGATGAATGATGATGACAGATGACAAGGAATAGAGAGACAAAAGCCAAGACGAATGATAAAAGATATAGGAGTGGGTGGAGAAAGCAGAAAGACCGACGCTAGATGATAGAGGAGCGGAGTGGACAATGAAGATCGATGATGGAACCTCGGGGGCAGATCAAATGATCGACCTTGCCTACGTGAAAGCGCAGGGGAAACGTAGTTCAACAAGACCAAAGGAAAACAATGGATAAAGGATGACAAGATGATAGGATAAGTGGATAAAAAGATGGGACCGATACGACAAGATAGGATAGACCTGTTGGATTGGATAGGATGATGACGATCACATAAAGCTCAGGGATGGGATAGTTATCCAAAGCATTAAAATGACTTGGGAGGATGATATGATAGCTAGATGAGTGATGAAAAGTGATAGGGGATTGGAAAGATGTGCAAGATAAGCAGGAGGGATGATGATTAGATAAATGGCATGGGGTTGCATGGAGGGAGGCCTATAGCTAGATACCAATGACAAGGGATTATGAGATGGGATGAGATGGGATGAGGATAAAGATGGAAGAATGGATAAAGATAGAGGGATGGGGGATGGGAGGGATTTTTTTGGATGGATAGGAATATAAGGATTGGGAGATGAAAGGGATGCTAGGATAGATAGATAGGAAGATAAGGATGGGGGGATGGAAGGAATGCTATGATAGATGGATAGGGATATAAGGATTGGGAGATGAAAGGGATGCTAGGATAGATGGATATGAAGATAAGGATGGGGAGATGGAAGGGATGCTATGATAGATGGATAGGGAGATGAAGGGATGTTATGATAGATGATGTGTCCAAGGACTATGTCACAAAGGAAGCAGATGCCCCCACTCTAGATATGTCATATATGAGGAGGCATGAGGGATGGAAGGCAAGTGGAGGGGAAGATAAAGGAGATAACTAGATGAGGATAGGATGGGTGACTAAGGAATATGATAGAGCATGGATGAAGGGAATTTATACCAATAGGTGTCCAAAGCATGCATAGATAGGTGCCCCTATTTTGATCAAGATCACAAGAAGGATGGAGGGATGGGAGATAAATGGGATATGATGGTAGGATGCAGAATATAAGGATTGGGAGATGAAAGGGATGCTAGGATAGATGGATACGAAGATAAGGATGGGGAGATGGAAATGATGCTATGATAGAGGACGGATAACAGGAAGACGGGTGCATAGCTGGAAGCATAGCGGATGGAGGGAATGCATATCAGGAAGTTGCCCCCAAGTGCAGATGGGGATTTACGCATAACACCTATTTGCTAGATTTTCATCATGGTATTTATCCAAGGCACTTGTTTGCCAAGTTTTCACCATTGGATGGATTATTTCTCTTTACTATTTTATTTTATTATTTATTTTTGGATGTCATGCAGGAGGAGATGGGTAAGGATAAGAAAGTGGATAAGTAGATTTAGAAGACATGTGATAAGGATCAAGGTGTTAAGAGCCCATGTTTGAAGTGACTGTTGGATGTTGGTACAACCTTATTAGGATAAATGGATTATGCATGAGGATGAATTAGAGGGATTTGATGGGGTTGATACATGGGATAATGGATGGGATGCTGGAAAGGGAATGGATAGAATGATGGGGTGGATATGTGGTGGGGAGATGTGTTCAGGACCAACATTGACACATGTGGTGGGGGATGTGAAAAGATAATAGGATTAAGGGATGGAGAATGTGGGGATAATGGAGGAGATGGAATGGTGAATTTTGGGACATAAGGACCCAAAACAGACTTAGGAGATGAAAGGGATGTATGATTAGCTTTTGGATTAGCGACTTTGGATGTTCTTATAGATTTTTCTTGTGATGGCATTGCATCTTTTTTCTTTGGGATCCACATAGTTTTGATCTTTGCTTTGGTGGGCCTTTGTGGCCTATGAATTTGATGTAGATTTAGATTTTTCTTTTCTTCACCATGTCTTTTGGAGGGGACGTGGGGAGCCGTACATTCATGTGGATGCTTGGATTTATGCATTTTTTCTTTAACAACCAAAGTGCTTTTAGTAGCAATGGGATGGGTGTGAGGAGATGGAGGATGTGGAGTGATGGAGGTAGGAGTATGGGGATTATGTGTAGATGGAGGATGTTTAGGTATGTGCCTTTGTTGATCCTGACTAGGATGTTTATGATGGATGACATAGATAGGTGTTGGATGGATGAAAGGATGAGATGGAAGAGGTGATCTTGGGATATATGGACTGAAAGTAGCCATAGTGGGTGGAGGGACATAAGAACCCAAGATGGATGGAGTAGATGAAGGATGGGAGATGGTGGATGGAGGGATGTAAGGACCCAAAATGGATGGAGTAGATGAAGGAGGAATATGGACAGTTGTTTTGAGGTGATAGGATAGAAGAGGAGGAATGGCAGCATATGATCTAGTAGGGCGATGGGAAGAGCCGACATTTCTTTTGGAAAAGGCTCATTGAGGACGTCCAGAGGTTGTACCAACATCTTTAGATTGTGAGTCTTGGGAAATAGGTCCAAGACCTTGCATGCAAATTTGTTCTTTAGCTTGGATGGGCTCCAAAATACCTTGCTCATGAAGGCCTAGACCTTTTCCTTGATAGTTCATTCTCTTGAGCATTTGATCTAGGATAGGATTTTTGTTATTTTGGAAGAATGATGTGAGTTCATTATTAGGTGGAAGAGGAGGGTTGGTGTATATGCTTTGTTTTTCTTCTACAAGGAGACCACCATGGAGGAATGTGAGAGGACCAAGGGGATATGCAAGTGGTGTGGGGATAGCATTTTTAGGCGATGATGGGGGATCATGAGAAGGAGATGATGGGATAGCAACATCAAGAGAGGGAGTAGGGGCCATGATAGGATCTAGATTTGTGGTAGTAGGTTCATGCAATGGAGATGGAGATGGAGTAGTGGAAGCTTGAATGATAAGGGGATCATGGGATGGAATGGATGGGGGACTGTGATCTTGAGGTGGACTAGATGGGATGGTAGGATCTTGATCTGGAGAAGGGGATATGTTGGCATGCTTTGGATTAGACTCTTGGCATGACTCATCGTGTGCAGGAGGTATGGTAATGGAATCTTTTTGGGAAGATTCGATGTAGTTATCGGAATGGATTTTGGTGCTACTAGGAGTGGGAGGAGTGGATTGGATTTGGGTGGACCTAGGAGTAGAGGAAGTGGATTGGAATTGGGTGTCTTTGATGGATTCAGTGGTTCTTGGAGTAGGAGATGGGGGTTCAATGGATTTAGTGGGTTCAATGGTTTCAATGGTTTGAGCAGTACTAAGGGTGGTAACATCAATAATAGGTGTGGTATGGAGAAGGGTCTCATCACTAGTGACCGTGGATGATGGATCTAGATGGCATGGTTCCATGACTTCAAGATGTGGGGTTGGGGATGGCTTCTTTGTCATGAGTCCTTGGAGAACTTCTGAAATGAGAGACTTGCATATGGTTGGCTTGGCTAGGGTGGTAGAAATGGATGAGGGATTATGGATTGGTGGACTAGGGTTAGATGGAGGAATGGGATTGAATGTAGGAGTATGAGTAGATGGGGGATTAGGAGTGGATGGAGGACTAGGAGTAGATGGATGAATGGGATTGGATGGAGGACTAGGAGTAGATGGAGGACTAGGATGGGATGGATGAATGGGATTGGATGGAGGACTAGGAGTAGATGGAGGACTAGGATTGGATGGAGGGTTAAGGTAAGGATATTGGAGTGGTGAATTAAGATAGGGGACATGGATTGTGGATTAGGACAAGAGGGTATAGATGGTGTAGTGGGACAAGAGGATGTGGGAGATGGATTATGATAAGGGTATTGGGATCATGGATTAGGATGAGGATATGTGGATGTAGGATTAAGGTAAAAGGGTGTGGATGTAGGATTAGTATGGGAAGATTGGGAAAGAGGATTACGATAGGGGGTCATGGATGGGGAATTGTAATAGGAATATTGTGATGGAAAATTAGGATAAAAGGATGTAGATGTTGTATAAGAGGATGATGTAGATGAAGGACATGACAAATATGGGGATGAAGAAGATACTGGATATCCATTATCAAAGGTGGCATAAGGAGCATGATTAGGCATGGATGAAGACATAACGGGATAGCTCATAGGAGTAATTGGATTTTGGAAAGTGGGTGGAGAAAGCTTACTAGATATGATAGTGTCAAGGGGATCTATGTCATATACCTCTTGATCGACAAGACTTTCGTTATCGTTATTGACGTAATTAGGTTTCCCTTGACTACTATTGATGGAGGATGAGGATTCATGATGATGACATGATAAAGAGGATGGATAAAAGATTTTGGATGGGAACAGATTAAAGCTCAAATCAGGATTTTGGTCAAGCTCAGATTAGGATTGTACAAAAAGCTCAGATTAGGATGATTGGATGATGGGATGGGATTGATTTTGATTTTGATGAGATTCAGTAGACGGATGATTGGATCAGGTAGATGATTTGATGAATTTGATTAAAGTACTAGATAAATTTGATTGGATAGGATCAAATGATTAGATTATGTTGATTGGATAATTGTGATTGAATGAACTTGATAGGATTGGTGTGTTTGGATTGATTAGGTGATTGTATGTATTTGTTTAGAGGAATGGATTGGTTTGATTAGATAGAAAGAAACAAAAGGTACCACTAGATAGAGCTCAAAAAATTGAGCAATTTTGGTTTTTGAATGAAGTTGATTTGATGCACAGTTTGTAAATGACAGCCCTGGGAAGTTAAAGGGGGGTAGTCAGCTTTCTGCAGTAAATCAGGGACGTAGTCAGCAAAATCAGGGGCATATTTAGCAAAATTAGGGGTGCTTCCACCTTTTTGCAGTAAAACAGGGGCGCTTCCACTTTTTTGCGTTTATTATGAGTGGTGTTTGGTGATGTAAATGGTAAAAATTATGACGTTCACTAGGTGAGGGTATGGACTTTTGAATGGAATATGAGGAAATTAGAATGAATAGGTAGATTGAAGATGATTGTGGAGAATGAGTGGGGATTTAGAATGGTTAAACAAAGATTTGGAATGATAAGATGAAGGTTTAAACTGATCAAATGGAGGTTTTGGGAGGCTTAGAGTGACGAAACAGAGGCTTAGGATGATAAGATAATGGTTGGGAATGATTAAATGATAGTTTAAAGGCTAAAAGAATCCAAATGGGGTGATTTCGGGTGTTCAGGAGGGCAAATCCGCCCCTCTGCAGTAAAAATTAGGGGCGTTGATAGTTTTTTACAGTAAATCAGGGGTGCTTCTACCTTTTTGCAGCAAAACAGGGGGCACTTCCACCCTTCTGCAACAAAAAAGGGGCGCTTCCACCTTTCTGTAGTAAAATAGGGGCGCTTCCACCATTCTGTAGCAAAACAGGGGGTGCTTCCACCTTTCTGCAGCAAAACAGGGGGTGCTTCCGCCTTTCTGCAACAAAACAGGGGGCGCTTCCACCTTTCTGCAGCAAAAATAGGGGCGCTTCTGCCTTTCTGTAGCAAAATAGGGGGCACTTCCGCCTTTCTGCAGCAAAAACAGGGCTTGATTTTGATGGTAATGGCTATGGCAAGGACTCAAAATGATAAAGTAAGGCCAAAGTATCAAAGATTTCATAGGTTTTTCACAAGAAAACACTTCAAGCAAGCACAATCCTATGATTAATGTTAAGGGTATGGCCAGGCAAGGTCTTAATCTAGGATGCACAAGGCTTCTAGGGAGTCCTTGATATACTCTCGGTATGTGAGGCACAATTGTGAACACCAGCCCGTCACAAGCGTGAGTCGGGAACCCCAGCGAGATACTGAAAGACTCAGACCAACTCTTCACGTCTATCTAGGTATCACCCTAGCTTCGACGCTCAACCAATTATGACATGCCTGGATTGGGGTACAACTTTCGTTCTCCCCCCTTTATATACCCCGCCAGTACGCGTGGTTGGAATCATCCCTTAGGTTGATGAAATCTCCAAGCAGGTCCCACTAAAAAGAAGACACTAACCGCTTCCAACTACTCCCCAGGCTCACACGAAGTGCAAGGGGAAAATGAAAAAAAATTAATGCCCCCTTGGGTGACACAATAGTAGACAAGCATAGCAAGCAATAAAGGTTACTTCCCCCTAATTAGACTATGTGCAAACAATAATGATAGTTTTTCAGAAATTTGATCAAATAGATGGCCCTGCAAGTAAATGTTAGCTATCTTCTCCTTCATTTTCAGTCAATTATGCCGTAATATGCTACAAAATTTTTAGCAAAAAACACCAATATCCTTGCCAAAACAATGTTAGAGGGTTACTACTTGAAAATAGCAAAAAATAAGAGCAAAAATGAAGCTAAAATGACTGTTTTACCTTCCAAACTATGCTGTTTTGGGGCGCTTCCACCTTTTTGCAGCAAAACAGGGGTGCTTCCGCCTTTCTATAGCAAGATTAGGGGCGCATCCACCTTTCTGCAGTAAAATGGGGGCACTTTCACCTTTCTGTAGCAAGACAGGGGTGCTTCCGCCTTTCTGCAGCAAGAGGTTAGAGGAAAAGAACCTTTCAAGATGAAAGGGCGTATCCGCCCCTTTGCAGGAAACTTTATCAGATTTTTAAAAAAGGAAAGTTGTACGCCCCATTGTAAGAAAGTGTTAGAAAAAAACCTTCTAAGTATACACCTAACTGCAGCAAATTGTTAGAAGAAAATGAAACTATCAGATATAGGGCGCTTCTGCCTTTCTGTAGCGGACAAGAGGGCACTTCCGCCTTTCTGCAGTAAAGCAAAGGGCGCTTCCTCCTTTCTACGGTAAAGCAGAGGGCGCTTCCGCCTTTCTGTAGTAGGACAGAGGGTGCTTCCGCCTTTCTGCGGTAAAGCAGAGGGCGCTTCTGCCTTTCTGCAGTAGGACAGAGGGCACTTCCACCTTTCTGCGGTAAAATAGAGGGTGCTTCCGCCTTTCTGCGACCTTTTCCTACAAAATTCTTAGCAAAAATGAAGGTTAAATGCAAGAACCCGTTTGTGGGTCCCACCGGGCATGCCAGAAATGTGTACTTTGGAATTTTACCCTACTCTAATGTGCAAAATAACTAAAAATGCAAGCGATAAAAGACTAAGGACACTTCAAGATTAGCCTAAAGAGTGATAAAACAAGGAAAAGAGATGAAATACAAACGTAAATCGATTATACCTTCCTTGTTGTTGAAGACTCCTTGGTTGGCCCTTGATTTTGATGGATTTGTGTGCTCCTTGGATGGCTTTTTAGTGTAGCTAGATGTAAGATTGAATATGCAAGATGATCAAAGTGGATGGCTAAATGATAGTGAATGATTGAGAATGCAAATTGGCAGCATAAGGTTACTCAAAATCAAAAAGTGTTGAAAAATGCCCTTGAGGAGGGGGAATTTATAGGAGAATTTGAATTCTCTAGAGAATTCAACGGTTGAGATTCATCCAACAAGGTCAAGATGAAGGGCTATGGTGAGTTGAGAACTCACAAGCCCTCACATCTTGACATGTGGATGGTGAAGTGGCTAAGGGAGATGAGGTGTAAGTGAGGTGGAAGAGAAGTACATGATGTGGAGGAAGTACAAGTACCTTGCAAGTACATTGGGAGATGGGAAGAATCTTGGGTGAATAAAAGTGAATTTTAAATTCACAATGATTGGAAGAATCTAGTGGATAAGACAATGTTCCCAAAAGGTGGGAATTTGTCACATGTGACTTGATGTGACAAGTCAAAGGTTCTAGAAGATGCATGGGAAAAGGGGATTCTTGGAGGAATAAAAAGGAATTAAAAATTCCTTGGGGGATAGAGAGAGTTGACCAAGGTACTGATTAAGATTAATTAATCAGTAATTAGAAGATAAATGAGGATTAGAAGCCAACTTGCAAAAGTTGGAGGATGTGACATATCCTAATCAAGGATTAGGCATGTGCACATCCCTAATGAAGAAATTAGGAGATGGATTAAGATTAGATGAAAATGACATGTTAGGAATTAAATAAATGTAATATTTATTTAATTCATTTGATGAAAAGAGGATTAAGGAGGGTAAAGTATTTAATTATTAATTAAATACTTTAGGGATTTGGCAGAATTAAGGATATTAATTAAATAATAGTAATATTACTTAATTAACTCAGATAAGAGAATGTTTAGATGAAAAGTGATAAATTTGGATAAATTAAGTGTCCAAATTTGGATGTCTACACTCTCAAGTTACCTAATTTTTTTTGATGGTTTAATTCTATGTCTCCATTGATTTATAGGTCAATTAAAATTTTAAATTAAATTATAAGACATCTAATAAACAAGTCAGAGTTTTTTACCCTTTAAGTCTTGTGCTAAGTTACTATTCTCGTAACAATTATGCACTCCAAGCTCTTTGAAATGAATCTGGAATTTACACGTTTGCAAATTTCAATATATGTTACTATAGTTTGCAAAAATCTTCGAAGGAATGACCAAATTTTTGACTACTATTCTCGTAACGATTATGCACTCCAAGCTCTCTGAAACGAAGTTACTGTGCTGTACAGAATGGCTTTCCAGCTCACTACCTTAGCGTGCTTTTTTCAATCTCTCCAATAATTCTCTTGAAACCTGTTCAATGTGCGCTTTAGCTTTATATTTCTGAGTAATGCAACTTCACTTTCGCTTTATATTTCTGAGTACTAGATTTGACCTCTAAACCCAACTCATCTTTATTAGGAGGCCTCCCTAGTGATTAGATTCTTTCGCTTGCTTCTTGTTGAAGTTCCTATCATTTTGTTAACAAAATATCTTTTTGCAATAATTTATTCAATTGGAATTAGTACATTTTTATTATAATTTATTTACTTGTGTAAATCTCATTTTGATAAAAAAAATATTTATGAAATTCATTGATTTGCAATCTTGAAAGTAAATTTTGATAAAAATATTGATTTCATAACTTTTTCAAAATTATAGAACAAGTAATCTTAAATCAAGAATGTAGCTACTTCAATATTTTATTTACATAGTAATAATGCAATGAAATTTATATTCAAAATGTGTCACAACTGTTAGAGTAAAAATTGCAATTCAATTTTTTCATATGATTGAAAAGTAATGCACAAAATAATTGTAGGTTGGAAAACACAGTGGGTTGCGATTTATTTCATTGTGCTTGTTTAAAGCTAAAGGGTGGAGAGCTTGGGGAGGAGTTGTAGGTGGGGGATACATAAAACTAACCAAATTGATTTGAGGGGTGACTAAACAATTGGGTTGTTATGTGTAGAGGGTTTTCCAACAATACGTGGGTTTTAGGTTTCATAATACCCAGTGTTTTCCAACCTGCAATTTTAGAAAACAATATTTTAATTTAATTAAAACCTTTTGTTATTTACACATCATGAGCATAATGAAAGGAACCTTCAAAATCTATCATTAATGTAGTTTAAAATTTTATGAGTTTTGCAACAACACCTTTGACTTTCAATCTATCAAAATGCTTCATAGGATCATTATAAGTAAACTGAACATTTCCTACTTGAGCCTCAAATTCTTGTAAATGCTATTTTTCTAATGTCTCCTTGTGCCCTTCTTCATAAGGAACACCTTCCATTGTTGTCTTTATTTTCTCAACTTCATGTCATTTAGATTGCAGCTCTCTCTCAATAGCCTTAAGCTCCTTTTCTTTTGATGATAAAATCTTCTTCTTATCTTTTACTTCCTTTTCTAAACTTGGTTAATTTTAGTTGTCTATTGTTTTGACCTACAATTTCAACACTTCCAACTATTGCTTTTGCATCTACAAGTTGATCATGACACATTTTTCCTTGTCCCCACTGCTCTTACCTGTTAACACCCTGTACTATTCCTTTTTCATGATCTTCTAACTTCATTTTCATATCTTTTACTTGAAGCTTTAGATCATCTTTTGATGCAAGAGCATCCAACAGTGTAGGGAAATCTTACATCACCCAAAAAAAATGTTTTTTTTTTCTTTAGTTGTTTTGAGTCCCATGATGACACTCAGAGGATATAAGACAGTTAGACATCAAAAATAGCGAAAAACAAGCACTTACTATCTTTAGTAAGTCGGCCTAAATGGGCTCGTATAAACGTGAAAATTTACCCCAAGGAGCAAAGTTGAAAAACATTTCCAGTCACGAAAGAATCACCTCAATACCTTGCATGGTTTGGGAGAAATTAAAGTTTCCATCCTAGGAAATTTCTCCAATGCAGCTTCAAATTTAGAAATAGTAAATTGGACACCTAGATCAAAAGTTATGGCCCTGCGAAGTTGGTCCTCTAAAAAATGAATTTCTTAAAAAATTCTTCCTAGGCCAGAAATCAAACGATGGGAATTTTGGCGCCAAAACAAAAAGGAGAAATTTGTACTTTCTAGAACATTCTAGGGCAGTTATTGGGGAAAATAAAAAGGGTTAAGTGGGGGTTGTAGAAGGTGGCCTTGATAGTGTAGATTGTGGCTCTCAATAAGTAGATTTTTCTTTCCAGAGTTGATTTTATTGTAATGAATCAAGCCTATGAGGCCGTAAGCTTTGAATCTATAATTTCATTTTCTGAGAATAATTGAAATTGAATCATTTTTTTTGTCTCACATCTTCTGTGTGGTATCTATTGTTGTGATTTCTGTGGGTTTTGGGTGGTGTGCCCCTCATCAAGTGGTATCAAAGGAGTTCTTGAGGCTGCAACAGAGCGCTGAACATAAGGCAATTGCAGCAAGACCTATGAGTGTGGGTTGAGTTCAAGATGCCTCCAAGAATTTTCTAGTATGACAGAAGTAGAGGCCGAGGTCGTGGAGGAAGAGATCCACCAAGAGATGAAGTCAGAGCCCTTAGAAGGTAATTAGAAACCTTGCAACAAGAGGTTCGAAGAAGAGATGTGCAACGAGATAGAGATGATAGTGAAGATGAAACAAAAGAAGAAATGGAAGAGGAAGAGCAGGATCCAATGGATCATGGAGAAACAAGATTTTTGCGAGCGATCTCAAGCATTGAGAAGAGACCTAAAATGGAGGTTTCAACTTTTAGTGGAAATTTGAATCCTAAATAATTGATTGATTGGATCAATGACATGGAGGAATTTTTTGAGTTTGAGGAGATTGAAGATCCTCATAGAGTGAGGTTTGTAAAGACAAAATTGAAAGGTCACACCAATATATGGTAGAAATAGGCCCAATTAGAAAGAGGAAGACAAGGGAAATATAACATTTCTAGATGGAACATAATGGTATCAAAATTGAAGAAACACTTTATTCGAGTCGATTATGAATTGGAGTTGCTCAAGAAGATGTAGAGCTTGAGGCAAGGGACAAGGATGGTGAAAGAATACATAGAGGAATTTCACAAGATCCTAATTTAGACAGGAAATTTTGAGGAAAATAAGAAGAAATTTGCTCGTTACATTAACGAGTTGAAGCCAAGCATACAAGAAGAATTGACACTGACCTAAGAATGACCACCATTGAAGATGCTTATCATTTTTCTCTAAAGGTTGAATAATGACTGAACAAGAGGTTTGAGAACAAGCAACGAGGTGGAGGCCGTGGAGGAAATATTGGTGGATGGTCATATGGAGGTCAAAATGAAGATCAAAAGAAGGGTGAAGGCTCTAGTAGTAGCCATAACTAGAAAGGAGATAATACCCTACCATCCTTGTGATTAGAATAATGAAGACCAAAGAGGAAGGGGAAGATCTGGACAAGGATTGGGAAGAGGAGGATTTCGTGGAACCTGTTTCCAGTGTGGAGAAGAAGGACATAGAGCCTATAAGTGCCCACAACATCAAGGAAGGAAAAATAGAAGACCTAAGGGTAATGCATGAGTTGCACATGTAGATGAAGATGCCAAGTCTTCACATTCTGAGGATGTAGAAAGATGAGAGGTTCTTGTTACCAGAAGAGCCTTGCTAAATGAAGAGAAGGAACCAACTCAAATGAAGAATTTGTTTCACACCAGATGTAAGTGTGAAGTAAAGTTTTCAATGTTATTATTGATGGAGGTAGTATTGATAACCTTGTTTCAAAAGAAATGGTTAGTAAGTTGCGGTTGGAGAGAAGGCATCCAAACCCATACTGGATTGCTTGGTTGTAGAAGGACCATAAATCCTTGGTAAATGAACAATTTCTAGTAAAGTTCAATATTGGAAATTACCATGATGAGGTATTGTGTGATATTATGCCTATGGATGTTTGTCATATGTTGTTAGGCAGACCGTGGTAGTTTGATCAGCGAGCAGTACATGATGGACATGACAACACCTATTCTTTGACAAAGGATGGGGTTTGTCATAAGCTGAAGCCCTTGAAAGAGGTAGAAGAAAAGGTATGTAGTAATGCAAGAATTTTTTTGGTTGATGGAAGAAAGTTCCTAGAAGGTATGAAACATGATCATATGTGTTTTTCATTGATCCATAGAGTTGATAAAGAAGATACTACTGAGGTACCTGTAAAGGTTTCAGATTTGTTGAATGAATTTCTAGCTATTGTTTCTGATAATGTACCTGAAGATTTTCCTCCAATAAGAAAGATTAGTCATCAAATTGAATTGATTCCTAGAGCTAGTTTTCCAAATAAGGCAACTTATTGTATGACTCCAGTAGAGAGTGAAGAGTTGAACAAAAAAGGGCAATAGTTGTTGTGAAAAGGATTGATTAGGGAGAGTTTGAGTCCATGTGCAGTACCTACAGTACTAGCACCAAAGAAGGATGGGGAATGGTGGATGTGTACAAAATATAGAGCCATCAACAAGATCACCATCAAGTATAGATTTCCCTTGCCAAGAATGGATGACATTATGGATTGTTTGAGTTGAGCAGAGTACTTCACGAAGATAGATCTGAAGAGTGGATATCACCAGATCCAGATTAGAGAAGGAGATGAATGGAAGACAACCTTCAAAACCAAGGAGGGATTGTACGGGTGGTTAGTCATGCCTTTTGGGCTAACCAATGCACCGAGCACATTTATGTGGCTTATGAATGAGGTATTGAAATAATTTTTAGGAAAATTTATTATTGTTTATTTGGATCATATTTTGATTTTCAGTAAGACATGGGTGATCCCACAATAGTGGTTTACAATTTTTGGCCAAACTGGACACTAAAATTATTTTTTTAAACTAAATCTTCACATTCGGGCACCTATAGCGGCTAAATCATGAAGAATTTGAAGATGATGCAAACTAGAGTCTCATCACATTTTGTCTGTAGATTCTAAAAATATATTTTTAAAATTTTTTGGAATTATATTCCACTTCTTTTTCCATCTCCCATGAAAACTGGTTTTTTTCAAAAAACATTTTTAAAAAGTGACGCACACCGTATAACGCATAACTTTTTTTCCATGTAGGATAAAATTCTAATTCTTTCGAATTTAGATTCGTAACTCGATATCTAGTGCTTCCACTTGGTTAGATAGTTTTTATCAAATATTTTTTTCTTCAATCAAGTTTCAAAGTCAAACCAATTACAATTCCAGGACATAAGCGTGAGTATAATGCATAACTTTTTTTTATATATCGAAATTCAATTTTTTTTTTCTATTGGATCAAGGACTTCAATATCTGGTGCACTCATATTTTTCAATTTTTTTTTGATAATCTGCTATTTTTCCACATGTGCAGAACAAAGACCTTCATTTTCTATGGAAAACCTATGTTTAATAAAACTAAAAAAAATACATAATAAAACCAAAACATATTAAAATTATATTTGTTGGATAGCTCATTCTGAGGACTACTTGATTCCAGTTGGGTTTGTCAATATTCCTCCATTTTCATCCTCAAACCGAGCTCCGAAGTGCCAAAATTCAAGTTTTTTTGTGTCTCAGGGGGGGATGAGGAATAAAAGGGGTTCGAACGAACCCCTAGGGGTTCGAGCAAACCCCTAGAGGTTCATTCAAACTAGGGTTCATTCGAACCCTAGTTCATTCAAACTAGGGTTCATTTGAACCCTTGTTCATTCGAACCCCCCTTCTATAAGGGGTTTTGATGGCTTTTTTGGCGGGAAATTATTAAGAGGGTTCGGCTAAACCTAGGTTCTATCGAACCCGTAATTGGTTCGGCCGAACCTAGGTTCTACCGAACCCTTAATTGGTTCGGTCGAACCAATAGGTTCGTACGAACCCCTAAAATCAAGTTTTTTTCCATGCATTCATTTTTTGTGAGTTTTCCTTCCTCACTTCAATTGTAAACCACTATTGTGGCTTCACCCACATTGGAGGAGCACTTGATGCATATCCGAAGAGTTTTTGAGAAGCTAAGGGAGGAGAAGCTATCGATTAATTTGAAGAAATGTAGTTTTGTGAAAAGGGAGTTGGTGTATCTGGGATCTGTTGTCTCAGTTGAGGGTCTTAAAATGGATCCAAAGAAGGTGAGAGCTATCATTGAATGGCCTACCCCGAGGAGTGTTACAAAGGTAAGATCATTTCATGGTCTAGCAAGTTTTTACAAAAAAGTTTATTAAGAATTTCAGTAACTATTTGTGCACCTCTAATTGAAGTGATGAGAGGGGATAGAAAAGAGTTTAAATGGACCACATGAGCAACCAAAATTTTTGATATGTTGAAGAAGAAAGTTATAGAGAAACCTATTTTGGCACTTCCAGATTTCAATAAGGTCTTTCAGGTAGATTGTGATGCTAGTGGCATTGCCATAGGAGTTGTTTTGAGTCAAGAAGGTATGCTTGCTGCCTATTTTAGTGAGAAGTTGAATGATGCCAAGAAGAAATATTTTGTCTATGATTAGGAGTTTTATGCTATAGTTCATAATTTGAAGAAATGGAGACACTATTTGTTGCCAAAATATTTTTTTTTATATACTGATCACCAGGCTTTGCAGTATCTCAATAATCAAGGAAAGTTGAATCAAAGGCACTTAAAATGGGTTGAGTTTTTGCAGAGTTATACTTTTGTTTTGAAGCATAGGAGTGGAAGGTCAAACAGAGTTGTAGATGCCTTAAGTAGAAGACAATTTTTTTGATAGAGATGAATATAGAGGTTGTTGGGTTCAATGAACTCAAGAGTTTGTATCAAGAAGATACAGACTTTACAAAAGCTTGGAAGGCTTGTTTGGAACCTATTACATTGGATAGGATGAGATGGTTGGATTTCTTAATCCAAGATGAGATTTTTTTTAGAGGAATTTAATTGTGCATTCCAAGGAGTTATATGAGAGAGAATCTAATCAAGGAGAAGCATAGTGGAGGATTGGCTAGATATTTTGGTCGAGATAAGACCATTGCTCATGTTAGTGAGAATTATTACTGGCCACAGTTACAACAAGATGTGAAGAAATTTGTACGAAGTTATAGAGTATGTTAGATGGCAAAAGGAACAAGTTAGAATACTAGATTGTATCAACCATTACTTGTACTCGAGAGGCCATGGGAGGATATTAGCATGGATTTTTCTCTTGGATTGCCAAGGACACAGAGAGTGCATGATTCCATATTTGTGGTGGTGGATAGATTTTAAAAGATGACACATTTCATTCCGTGTCATAAGACAGTTGATGTTGTTCATGTTGCAAAGCTGTTTTTCAAAGAGGTGGTGAGACTACATGGTCTACCAAAGAGTATAGTTTCAGATAGAGATACCAATTTTTTTGGTTATTTTTGGAGGATATTATGGAAGAAGTTGAAGACAGAAGATAGATTTGAAGTTTATTTCTACACACCATCCACAGACTAATGGAAAAATAGAGGTGGTGAATAGGAGTTTGGGCAACCTGCTAAGATGCTTAGTTGGAGATAAGCCGAAGGGATGGGATTTGATTATACCACAAGCAAAATTTTCTTACAACAATTCTGTCAATAGGAGCACTAGTAAATCACCATTCCAGATTGTATATGGGAGTAGTCCAAGAACTGCTTTTGAATTGAGAAATATGGATAAGGGGGAGAAGATTAGTGCTGAGGTTGAAGATTTTGCTGAGCACCTGAAGAATTTGCATGAAGAGGTGAAGAAACATATCAATAAGATGAACTCACAATATAAGGCTCAAACAGATTAGAAAAGGAGGTATAAGGAGTTATAGGTAGGAGATGAAGTCATGGTTCATTTGAGAAAGGAAAGGTTTCCAGTTGGTGCATACAACAAGTTAAAAATGAAGAAGTTTGGACCATGCAAGATCTTGAAGAAGCATGATTCAAGAAATGCTTATGAGGTAGAGTTTCCTAGTGGAATAAAAATTTCTCATGTGTTCAACATTGCTAATTTGATAGAGATCATCAAGGTGATATAGAGGAGAGTTTGATAAATGAACAGTTAAAAATTCCAACACCTACTTCAGAGAAGGAAGAGATAGAAGAAATCCTGGATAGCCGTGTGGGTAGAATCACAAGAAACAAACAATATGTAGAGTAGTTGGTGAAATGGAGAGGAAGGCCTATTGAAGATTCATCATGGTTATCTGAGGCTGAGGTTAACTATCTTGGTTTCCCTCTAACTCCTGAGAAGTGACAGCGTCACCTTTCAAATTACCTTGGGTGTCTGATGCAGGAGCATCCAGTGGTGTAGGGAAATCTTGCATCACCCAAAAGAAATGTTTACTTTATTTTCTTTAGTTTTTTTGAGTCCCATTGTAATGCCCCGTCTTAATAACCTAAGAATGTTGCAATAGTGTGATAAAGGTGTAATAATTTTTTTTTAAAAGTATTAATATTAAGTTATTTAATTGCATACATCCATTAAGCTATACAACGTTACACTACTTTGAGTTTCCATAAGTGACTTAAGTATTTCACATTGCACATATTAATTCATAACATAAAACATTTAAAGATAAACATTGCATTTCATTTGATTACCATTCATAATAACATAAAGTACAAACATGTTTTTCCATACATTACATTTGATAGAATATACAATACTCATCCATCTGATGAGGTATTTCAATAATGATTACAATTACAATTACATTGTTTACCTCTTATACAATTGAGGGATGTTTTCAAATACAAGTTTACAATATACAATGTTGAAATAATCATAAGTTTCCAAGTACGAGCTCTCCATCCATGAAGCTCTCGATGCTATAATCACAAACTGGGGACCCAACGGAGTAAGGTGCACGTTCCACCCAACCATGTGGTACCCGTAGGTCCACCCCCCATGCTAGGAGATAGTAATAAGGATACCTAGACCTAATCTACTAACCCTAGACACTAGTACACAACAGACTATTGGTTACATTGCTTCCAGATTTTGACAATTGATTGAACTATATAAACAAGGTTAATTGTTATTCTAGGTGGAGTGTCATCACAACGTTGCAAAGGTTACCCTGGTGTTTCTTCCTAGGTTCTGGCCCCCAATCCTTGGGTTACCCTAGTAACCTCTTACGAAACTCGGCCCCTATTGGATACTATTGTGGAATCGAATGTCTCTTAAATATCACCAGAACTTTCAATTACAAAATTATTTTTTGATAAAGAAATTTTCTACAACAATTTGAGAAAAAATTTATCATTATACAGGGCTAATTTTTTAAAACTTTTAACAATAAACATTCACTAAAAGTCAATTTCCCCAATTTCTTTTCTAAAATTTTCACAAGGGTTTTCTAAAAGAATCTAGTTTAAATTCTTTCTTTTACTTGTTTAAATTCTTGAAAATTTTTACTGACAAATAAGATATCTGTAAATAGAAGACTGTCTGTAGAAGAAACCCTTTTGCCAGTAACGCACAATATTCCCAAAAGCTTCTCCAACCAACACAAGAGATCCTCCCTCCAAGGGATCTTCCACAAATATACAACCCCAGAGGAAATAACAAATCCTCTTAGAAAATAAATTTTTACACAACAAGAATTTTTTTGCAAAGCTTTGATAATTTGCTCGTGAGGAAATTGAACAGCCTCTGTAATTTCCAAATCCTCAGATAATATCCATCAACAACCTCAACAATAATCAATTAAAGCACTGGCACACTTGTCGAGAAGTAGTTATGAAAATATCTTCTCCACTTCACGGCAATCTTGCCAATTCAAATTTGCATGCAAATTTTAATTTAATTTAATTTAAATTTTACAACCACTATACAAATCTCATGCATATTTTTTTAATTTAAATTTACAATTTTCCATAATTTATTTAATTTTCAAATATAACTATTTACTCACTTAATATTTTAATTTAACTAATTAATTTATTTAATTAAATAAGTTTGATCTTTTATAATCAAACCATTTAACCAAATAAGCTAATTAATTAATTAAATAATCAAGCAAGTAATTTCTTTAACATTTAAAATTAATTTAAATAACAATAATTTAAAACACAATATTCCAACATTAAAATTAACCAAATTTTCTTTTCAAACGATTTATCCAAATAGAAATTGACAATACAACCTATGACTCAAACTAAAGACAGACAAAGTACTAAGACCACGATTATAGACTAGGCTAGGATAAACCAAACTACTATCTCCCGATCAACGTATCCGTTGAGTCTTGACACGCTCAGACCTGAGTACCCAGGTGGAGTCGGTGTCATGTACCTGCAAATTCCTGAAACCAAGCAAATAACATGCATATATACATATAAATAAAGCATTAAACAAACACACCATGTATAGAAAATCACGGATATCACAGGGCACTCGCGAGCGAGTGATGCGATTCCGTTCTCCACACCAATACACGTCACAACAAACTGACGAAATAATAGCTGTTAGTCCATCATAACATGTACATAGCAATAATCAACTAAAAGTAAAACATCTAAACTATATGCAATCATGTCTGAAATCAATAATCACCATACAAGTATCATCCTATCACAGAATAAATCCACTATCGCTCAAAACCAGCGATCAAAATATCCAAACAAGGTATCATAGTCTAACAGTGTGAAAGCATAGAAGCAGAAAGCATAAGCATAAACGGAGGGGTACTACACCCATGATGGCCCTCAGGGGATATAAGATTGTCAGGCATCAAAAATAGAGAAAAAAAAGCACTTACTATTTTTAGTAAGTCATCCTAAACGGGCTCGTATTGACGTGAAAATTTACCCCAAGGAGCAGAGCTAAAAAACATTTCCGGTCGTGAAAGAATCACCTCAATACCCTGCAGGATTTGGGAGAAATTAAAGTTTCCATCATGGGAAATTTCTCCAATGCAGCTTCAAATTTACAAATTTAGCAAATCAGACACCCAGATCAAAAGTTATGGCCCTGTGAAGTTGGTCCTCTAAAAAGTGAATTTCTTAAAAATTTCTTCCTAGGCCAAAAATCAAATGACAATACTTTTGGCACCAAAAAAAAAAGGGGAAATTTGTACAAGTCTCTAGAAAATTCTAGGGTGGTTATTGGGGAAAATAAAAAGGGTTAAGTGGGGGTTATAGAAGGTGGACCTGATAGTGTAGATTGTGGCTCTGAATAAGTAGATTTTTCTTTCCAGAGTTGATTTTTTTGTAATGAATCAAGCCCATGAGGCTGTAGCATGTAAGCTTTGAATATGTAATTTCATTTTCTAAGAATAATTGAAAGTGAATCATTTTTTTGTCTCACATCTTCTATGTGGTATCTGTTGTTGTGATTTATGTGGGTTTTGGGTCATGTGCCCCTCATCATCTTCTCCCCCATCAACCCTTAGGAAAACAACATTCCTTTCTTGGATAGAGTTTTCAATGTCTTGAATACTTTTATGTAGCTTTATAGCCACTTTTTTCTCATCTTTGAAAGTGTCATTACAAATAGAGAATTAAAATGTTTCTTTTAATAGTTTTTTTACAAGACTTATCTACCTTTTTAGATAAGACCTTCATGTCTCCACTCAACTGATTCTCTTTTTATATACTTAACTATGATTTTACCTTTTCCTTATCATCTATTTATACTTGTATTTGTTCCATGGATTTCTTATGTTAAATATAATCTTTTACTTGATTTTTTCAGCACCACTTATAGCATCATCTCTCTCTTTCTTTGCTTGCACAAATTCATATGCAATACAAAACCTCTGAAATTTATCCACTTGTGCATTTCCATTTTCCCATTTCACATACTGCACACACACCTTCCTTAACTTCTCAAGAGCGGGAAGAGTCTCTTCAAAAAAAATATTATCTATCTCATTCACTTTAGTCTAATTCTTTTAATGTGGTTTTATAGCAGATTCTTTTTCCATTTCATACATTCTACTAACTATTGCCTCTAGTTCTACATTTCCATTTTCCCATTGCACATAGTGCACATGCTCCTTCCTCAACTTCTCAAGAGTAGGAATAATCTCTTAAGTCAATACATTATCTATAATATATTTACATTAATTCAACTTTTGATCTATCAAAATGTTGAACACAACCAAAATTTAATGGAGCTTACCTTCGAAATTTACCACAACTATTAGTTAGAGTGGAAATTGTATTTCATATGATCAAAAAATAAATGCACAATATAATTGGAGGTTGGAAAACACAATGTCAGTTATTAGTTAGTTCATTGTGCTTGTTCAAAGCTCAAGGGCATAGAGGTTGGGGAGGATTTATAGGCGGGGAATACACAAAGCTAATGAAATTGACTTGAGGGCTAACTAACCAATAGGGTATTTACGTGTAGAGGGTTTTACAATAGTATGTGGGTTTGCATGTTTCATAACACCTAGTGTTTTCCAACCTACAATTTTACAAAAGAGTAAGAATGTAATGAAAATATTTTGTTATTTACATAGTAGGAATGAAATGAAATTCACCTTCAAAATTTATAACAAGTCTTATTTAGATAAAAATTGTGTTTCTTTATGCTCATAAAAATGTTCAAAAAATAAATGCAAGATATAATTGCATGTTGGAAAACAAAGTGGGTTAAATGAGTAGATGGTTTATGAAGCCTGCAACCAATACATTATTTATCTCATTCACTTTGGTTTGCATCTTTTCAAGTGTCTTTAGAGCAAATTCCTTTTTCATTTCATACATTCTAGTACCTACACAAAATAGTTGCATGTTGGAAAACACAATGTCGATTGTCCATTATTTCATTTTACATGTTCAAATTTAAACAATGGAGAGTATGGGGAGGAGTTGCATTTTGGGGATACATAAACCTAACCAAATTGAGTTGAGGAGTGACTAACCATAGTCTCAATATACTTCCTCTAGTTTAACCATAATTTCTTATTATTTATATTTCTATGTATTTATATACCAAGGATGAATCTTATAGCACCTACCTCTTTCATCTCAAACCGATAATCCAACTAAACCTTGAGTTCTCTAATGATTAAGATATCATCAATATGTAAAACTATGATTAACTCATCTTGATTCCTTGGAAAACCCAATTCTAATGCATATAGATCAAATTTTTGATACAACATACATGGTGACTACTTTAATGCATACAAAGACCCTTATAGTTTACAATCCAAATTTTCTATACCCCTTATCTAAAATTATGTACCATTTTAAGCCATCTCCTATTATAGAACTAATTTTCTCATATGACATGTATAATTTGAGTCAAGGATCTTGTATCTCCCCTTAAGCCATCCTCTTAGGATCCCTTAATTCATTGTCTTAGCTAGAATAAATTCATCCTCTTGCATCCCCTTACATCACTCTCTTAACTCCCCTTAAGCCATCCTCTTAGGACTCCTTAAGTCATTGTGTTAGCTACCCTAAATCCATCCTCTTGCATCATCTAAAGTAATTATCTTAACTCCCCTTAAGTCATCCTCTTAGGACCCTTTAAGTCATCCCCTTAGCTATTGTATCATCCTCCATCTACATAATATCCATCTATTCTTTTATTTCATTATGAACTACTACTTCCTCTTTCTTCAATTTATTCATAAGGCCTTTCAACACTATCTTTATGTCTCTCTTTAGATTAATTCGTCATCATTGTTGCATTAATCCATTAGGTTAAACCTTAAACCCTAAACCCTAAACCTAACATCCATCACCATTGCACTGATCCATTAGGTTCATTTGAGGCTAATATAAATCTATTAATCTAAGCATCTTTTTTCCATCATAGCCCTTTCATTATCCATGCATCTTTCCATCCTAATCATTACATATCTCCCATCTCATTAACCAAATAATCTTGAATCCAAAAGCTTTATTTTGGATGGAAATGATTCTTTTAACTATTCAACCATATTATTTTGATCTAATGGAATAAAAGGAAAGCTTCACTTGTATGATGATATCTAGAGATAAGGTGGATGTGCCTCAGCATAGTAGGTTGAAAAAGTACTTAATTAACATATTTTCTCTATATTTTAAAGACATATTGGATTAATGTGTACATTGTTTTGTGACAAGTATTACACCCATTTTATTGGAGATAGGGTCCTCTAGTTACACATTACTTTAGAGAAATAAGTTCTTCCAAACTATATTGAAATATTTTTTTTGTAACTCTTAATAAATAATTTGTAAAGGATAAAAATGGAGGGGATTTTCATATGGAATCATATCTCATTAATGCAACCAATTCTTTCATGAAATTCTCACCTCCCCTAAAAACTAGGTACAAGGTTCTAGTGCATATTACTTAAAAAATTATTCATGATAATAGATATGAGAGTGAGATACCTACCTCTTCATATATCCCCTCACTCTCTCTACCTACCCCTCCCTCTATTCCTTCAACCTTACCTCTCTCTACCTACCTCTCCATATCTCCCTCATTTCCTCTCTCTCCCTTTATCCTTCCCATGCCACCTAGCTAGACCTCTCCCTCCACACATACCTCTATAATTCTCTCTAACCCTCATCGCTCACCATCCCTCCTAACCTTTCTCTCCTCCCTTTGTCCCTCTTTCCCCCCTCTCTCTTTCCTTGTACTCCTCCCTTTATCTCTCACTCCCTCCTTCCATCCCTCCCATCCCACATCTCCCTCATTCTACCTACCCCTCTCTCTCTACCTCTCCCTCCCTTCTCTCTCTCTCTCTCACACACACACCACCTCTCTCTACCTCCCCCACCCTACATAGATCCCTGTGTAAAAGCATAAAGTTGTGTCACACTTTATAAAGGAAATGACCAACACTGATCCAACTTTTAAAATTGAATCACTAAAAAGTGGAATATATGTTTTGAATTTTCAAATGATTTAAACTAGTAAAATATGTATTTTTTAGTGTATTTTATGTTTGTATTTTTTAAAAAAAATTAAAAAATTATATTAAACTAGTTTTTAATAAATTAGCACTATAATTTAGATGTTGATAAAATGTTGAAAAATGAAGTTGCATGGGACGTCAAACTTTTTATAGTAATTTTTTTTTCTTTCAATTTTTTTGTGTATTTATAACTTGAAACTTTAGTGCATGGATATATTTTTTTTGAATTTTGTTAAATATATATTTTTAAAGAAATATTAAAATGTGTGTGAATCAAAAAATAGTTGTTTCCATGGGTCGTCAACTTTCATATTAAATATTTATCTAAAATGGAAAAAAAAAATACCATCTTGATATAGATTCTTTTATCTAGTGCATCATATTTTTCAATTTTTTTTAATAAGTTTTAGTATTTTTCCTTGGCATGGTAATGAACCTAATATTTTGTGTTGATAACCTACTTTTAGTAAAAATAAAAAATAAAATATAAATAATAATTAAACTATTAAAATAAATATATTTTTGAAAACTACACTTATGGATCTACAATAGGGTATTTTTATATTTAAAAAAAATGTTATTTGCATTAGTATGAGTTATTGAAACTTCATGTTTTTTAAATAATTTTATTTTTTTGGTAAATTGGACTCAAAGTGGTGCTCCATATATTTTTAGCCAACAATTTTAGTTGAAAAAGTTGTAGAAGTATCTAACTTAGCTAGAATGAATCTTATTAGATCATATGTTTGACCAAAATTGATTTTTAGTTAGAAATACTTAAATTTAGTTGTGCCAATAAGTTGGTTGAAAGTGTAACACAACTTTGTGCTTTTACCCCCTATCTCTACCTATCTCTACCCACCTCTATTATTTTTACCTTACCTCTCTCTACCTACCTCTCCATATCTCCCTCCTTCCCCCTCTCTCTCCCTCCTTCCCACACAACCTCTCTCCACCTACCCTCCCTTCCTCCCTCCCTCCCTCCCTACTTCCCTCTCTCACTCTCTCTATACCTACATGTACCACCTTACTTCTCTCTCTCTCTCTCTCCCATTAACACACACAAAACCTCTCTCCACCTATTCCTACCATTATTCCTCCCTCCCTCCCTCCCTCTCTCACTCTCTCTATACATAGCTCTCCCACCGTACCACTTCCTATAAGAAATAATTTTAGAGAACATCAAGATAAAATAGAAGCAATGAAACATTAAAGAAGAAAGTGATAGATCAACTAGGTCAATTTGATTAGTTTTAGTGCAAGAGAAGGTATATAAGGAGCTCATAGTGAAGATGAATGTAATATAAAAATAAATAAACTCAAATAAAGTAAGTTATTGGATTGATATAAATAACTACTATATATTTACTCACCATGGTTGAAGGTACTCTTATTGGTCTTCATATCTTACCTATCTACATGTGTTCCCTGGGTTGCCAAATATGAAATGTATTTTCAATTTTCTGATTCAATTGATTTTATTTTGTGTCAAATAAAGATATGAAGATCCCTATCACTCCATCCAAAATCATGGGATAAACTTATAAATTTATGTAAATTTAAAATATTGGAGATATAATTAGATCTTTTAGTTTTAATAAATTACCATAAATATGTTATAACCAATAGGGTAGAATTAGAATTTTAATCCTAAGAAAATCTTAAGAACATTTGATATAAACATGATAAAAAACTATATAGTAATAATTATAATATATATGGGCTGTTCAATAAGAATCCATCTCTCTACCTACCCCTCTCTCTATCACACACACTAGATCTCTTTCTTTGTACCTCTCCCACCCTAGACCTTTTTATCTATCTTTACTTACATCACTCTTTATTCCTTGCACCTTACCTCTCTCTACCTACAACTTTCTCCCTCCCTATTTCCCTCTCTCTCTCTCTCTCTCTCCCTCCCTCCCTCTCTCTATCTTCACTCACCCTCTCCCTCTCGACCTACCTTTCCCTCAATCCATCCCACCCCAACTCTTTTTTATCCCACCTCTCCCTCCTTCCCAACTACCCCCTCTATCTACTTCTCTCTCCCCTTCCCTCTCCAATTTCCCCATATCCCATCACTCTCTCTACCTACTTCTCCCTCTATTCATTTAGCCTTACATATATCCACCTACCTCTCCATGTCTCTCTCATTTTATCTCTCTCCCTTTATACCTCCCATGCTACCTCTCTAGACATCTCCCCCCATCCCTCTATACTTCTACTCTTAAAACACTTGAAAAGAATCAGACCGAAGTGAATAAGATATATAATGTATTGATTAAAGAGATTATTCCTCCTCTTAAGAAGTTGAGGAAGGTGCATGTGTAGTATGTGCAATGGGAAAATGACAATATAGAACTAGATCAAAAGATACTAGAATCTCGCCATCCCTCCTAACCTTCCTCTCCCTCTGTTTGCCATTCTTTCCCCTCTCTCTCTTTCCGCCTACCCATCCCTTTATCACTCACTCCCTCCTCCACTCTCTCTCCCTCACACACACAACCTCTCTCCACCCACCCCTCCTTCCCTCCCTCCCTAACTCTCTATACCTATCACTCCCACCCTACCACTCTCTATACCTATCCCTATCTCTCTCCTTCCCTCTTTCTCTCCCTCCTATCCCTCCCACCCTACCACTTCCTATCTCCCTCCTCCCCCTTCTCTCCCTCCCTATCTCCCTCCCACTCTCTCACCCACAACTCACTATGTTTTCCAACCTGTGATTATATTTGCAATAGTTGGAAGTGTTGGCACTATATCAAAACAATGAAGACTAAAATTAACCACTTAGAAATTGAAGTAAAAGATAAGAAGAATATTTTATCATCAAAATAAAAGGAGGTTAATTTTTAAGGTTCCTTTCATTACATTCATACTCTCTAATAAAGAAAAGGTTTTCATTACTATAATTGCATGTTGGAAAACACTAGGTGTTATGAAAACTACAACCCACATACTATTGTAAAACCCTCATAATAGAAAAATGGTAGCATACAACTACTACAAAATGTGTTGATGATAATGAAGGGTAAAGGCTTCTATTTGTAGACTCTTGTTGTGAGGAATGATGTAATTCAAAGATCTTGAGGGATCACAATATATGAGAGATATCATGAAAGATGAAATAACCAAGTGTCAAGAGGAGGTTTATTG
Organism: Sequoia sempervirens; assembly: GCA_007258455.2. Classification (NCBI taxonomy): domain Eukaryota; kingdom Viridiplantae; phylum Streptophyta; class Pinopsida; order Cupressales; family Cupressaceae; genus Sequoia; species Sequoia sempervirens. The sequence continues at coordinate 45,024 of VDFB02252945.1, read as the reverse complement.
GAAAGGGTGGCTAATGATATGGATTGGACAAAGAAAGGGAAGATCTTTGTAGGATTTCCAAAAGAGGAAATATTTAACTTTTTGACTACTCACATTATTTACAATGTTGGAAAACATACTACCCCCTATTAGTTATTCCCTTATGATTTTTTTTTGTTTTGTAGACACCAATAATGTAATGAATTCCACCTTCATATTTTATAACAAATATTTTGTATAGTAAAAATCGTATTTCATTTTCTTCATCTGGTTGGAACAAAAAAATGCTCACATTATTTGTAATGTTGGAAAACACATTGTCCCTTGTCAATTATTTCCTTATGATTTTTTTTTGTTTCATACACACCAAGAATGTAACAAAGTCCACCTTCAATTTTTTTTGTTCCAATCGGATGAAGAAAGTGAAATGTCATTTTAATTGAACCAAAGAGTTGCTCTAAAATTTGAAGATGGACTTCATTACATTCTTGGTGCATACAAAACAATTTTTTTTCATAAGGTGTAGAATGCTCTTCCTAGACCTGCTCAAACATGAACAAAAAAATGATCATTAGTAAATAAACAAGTAGAAATTAAGCATTCCCTATGAAATTCATTTGAACGTAAGAACGTGAAAACAAAGTAAAATGTCAAGTAAACTACTAATGAAATACTATTCTAAATGCTCAAACCAACATCCCATAGGGGGATTGGTGCTTCTTTGATGTGGGAAAAATCCCTTTCCCAATCCCTTGACAAGCTTGATGAAGTTGAAGATGATTCAAGAGTGAATTTGACTATAATCTAGCTAAATTGCATGAAAAAGATGAAAAACTATGAATTCATATCGCTATAGTGAAGATGCATGAAGCTGTGGATCCATATCATGAAAATGATTCCTCTATTTATAGAAGCCAAGGGTTGAAGAATGGGAGGATTTGATGAATGTGGGATAAAGTGAGAGCCAATGAGAATGTGCCAAGTGTCACAATTCTATTGGATGAAGGTGGAGCACATTTTGGGAAATGTGTGTGGAAGAGGATGAAGAAGAAGTAAATGTTGTTGGTTGAGAATTTGAAATTGTTGTAAGAGGAATTGAGTGGGATTTGAGAGGATGTAAGAGGATTTGAAAGGTTGTAAGAGAATTAAATGCAAATGTAAGAGGATGTGATAGATTTTTGAAAACCTTTGGAGGGAAATTGAATGAGAGGTTGTTGAGAGGAATATTCTTTGGAATATGCATTGGTGAGGCAAAATAAATAAATTAAATAATTAATTGAAATTATTTTTATGTGCAACCTGGTTAATTGATCATGGTTGATTTAAATATTGAAGAGTTAAAAGGTGGAGGATTTGATTAATGATGATTAGAGAGTGATTTAGGATTAATTAATTGGAAGAGGTTATGGGATTTGAAGTATTTAATTTAATTGATTTTAATCAAATAAGAAGACTTAGAGGGATTTAATTAAATGATTTGATTTAATTAAATATGATGGAAATTAGTTAGAAGAAAGGTGAATTAATCAATAAATTTAATTATTTGATTAATATTTGAATTTGTTGATTTTAATTAAATAATGCTAATTATTCAATTAATTGATCAACTTGAGATGATTTAAGAAGAAATGGTGTTAGTGGATCAAACTTAGATGCATAGTATCAATCAAGTCATTTTCAGTCTCTACATTTTTCACCTCTTTGAAGCGATACACTTGCTACGTTGGTTCAAAGAATAACACTGCCATGATCATAATTCAAAACTTCCTTGATTTTTTTGGATGCCCCATTGTTGCCCTAGCGGAAGAATTACTCAGCTATACTGCCCCCTTGAGAGATATGACAAAAAATTGGATTTTTGGGTCGATCTCATGATAAAGAGGTTCAAGATGGATGTATGGATGGTTATGTAATGAGATGTTTAGACTAATAGATCTATATTATGATGATGATGCAAATGAGATGAACTAAGATGCTGAGAATAAGAAATATATATTATCCTAAACATCTTAAATGATGATGCAATGCATGTGAGATGTATGATGTGGTATGCTATGATTATGAAATGTATGTATTCTAATGTTTTATGGATGCATGATGGACATGATATTATGCTAGCATGAAAAGAGGATAGAAGAATGAGAGGGATCAACCCTTGACTTTGAGATGATACAAAAAACATGATGATAATGATGATAATTGCTTATTAGAGATTGGGGATATAAAGAACTTACTTACCTTATTTTTGATAACACACATAGATACGATGCATCAAGGTATAAAGAACCAGGATGGCGTTGTACCTAGTTTGATGGACTTTGACTCGACAAACAAATAAGAATATCCTTATTCACACCCGGTATACAAAACCCTATTTAGGATACAGTTTAGATATCTCAAACATCTTAGACCAAAACATAGAAAAGAAAAACCTTCCTATGTGGTCAACAAGATACCCAAAACACCTTCCCTATAGACCAAACAATGCAAGCATGACTAAGGTTATATTACAGGAATATCCAACAAGCACAATAGATAAAAAGATAATGATCGTTACCCCATTCCTTTCTCTCTAAATGATTTTTTTTAGACATCATTGAGAGGTCATTGGAATGAGTGCAATAAGATAAATCAACAAGACAAAGACCAAGCAAATAAACAAGCTAATGTTCTTCATATCTCTAGCCAAAAGTAAACTATGGTGATGCCTAATGTTGATGTCCATTGTAGGAAGGATGCATCCTAGGACATGATATTATCAGATGATTTGGGATTGACTAGATGATGGGCTATTAATACCAAGAGTTGACCAACTTGTTTAGCTACTGACCTAGACTTGAGACCTTGACGTTTGAGTTTTCACTTTCAATTTGCTACACTTGTTTCTAATTGTTTTACCAAAGTTTGAAGATGGTGATCGTTTATTATGAGTGGATGTTTATTACAGGTGAATACAAAATGGGAGGGATTGATTTTTTTAAATATTTAGATGTTTTTGATGTTTTGAAATGTTTTGAGGAGTTGTTTTTGGTATTTTCAATATGTTTTGCAAATGTTTTGATCTTCAAATTTTCCAATGTTTTTGTGTTTTCTGAGATTTTGACCAAGGACCTAACCTAAAGACCTATCCTAGGGGCCTCGGGGATTGATCAAAGATTATCCTTGCCTACATTATACACACATAGACCATGTAGTTTGACTAATATAGACTCATTTATTGATGAGAAATAAACAAATGGATTGTCAGTTTATTATGACAGACTCCTAAGGACTAACCTAGGGTGTCTTGGGGGCACATTGATGATGGACTTGCCTACATTCAAAGCTCAGAGACCCGTAGTTTGACAAGACGACTCTATTTTTTAACTTTTTTTAATTTTTTGACCTATTTTTTGGATTTTTGATATACTTTGAATGTTTTTTGATTTTTTGATTTTATGAATGTTTTGAGTTTTTTTCCTTTTCTGAATGTTTTTGGATATTTCAATTTTAAGGAAAACTTCAAGAATATACACAAATCTGATCCAATGTAGGTATAAGAATGTGTCCCTAGAGTGGTGCGATAGACTACTCTGATATAGGTAGGAAAAAGTGACCTTAAGAATGTGCCAAGTAGTACTAGGAGGTAACATAATACAAACATAGGATCAAGCTATGATGTAGATGCAGATGGGTGTAGGAAGGATTAATGGAATTTGATGGATGAATGATGCAGAACAAGCTGAAGAGATGATGGTGGATGGAAAGTGTTTATTTACATGAGGCACCTGTTTGCCAGGTTTTCACCAAGGTACTTTCCCAAAGTGCCACCAAAGTGGTTTTCACTAGAGGATGATTTTTTTTTATTGTTTTCAATCCTTTTTCTGATTTTTTTGGATTTTTTGGATTTTTTGGATTTATACCTTGCAAGTTTAGGCATAAAACCTTTTGAGATGGGATCTATTGATAGGATCTTGTAGAGGTCACCTTTTGGTGTAGATATCTACTATGCTCTTGATTTTTAGCTCGCTATGATGATGAAGGGTCCCAAACAATTAGGTTCAAACTTTCCCTTGCTATTTAGATTTGGTACATTCTTCTGATTCTCCTTCAATACAAGCTCTTCGACTTGAAAGGTTAAAATCATGATTTTCTTGTTGTAGCTTCACTTGAGATGATTCTGGTAGATTTGTAGGTGATTCAAGGCATCCATGCATTGCTCATCCAGTAGTTCTAGCTCATTCAATCATGACACTTGATATTCTTCATCTATAATGAGATTTTGCAATGATATTCTCAAGGATGGGAGCTCGATATCAACGGGAAGGATGAATTTTGATCCATAGACCAGGGAGAAAGGTGTTACAGTTGTAGGTGTGTGGATAGTCATTTGATAGGCCCATAAGGAAGGATTTAGCCGTAAGTGCCAGTCCTGACCAACTTGATTGACTATTTTCTTTAGGATTTTCAAGATGGTTTTATTCATAGCCTCAACTTGTCCATTACCTTGGGGGTAATAGCTTGCGGGTGGAGAAGCAATGTTGGATATTGAATTTTTGGCATAGTTCTTGAACATCCTAGTTTTTGAAAGGTGTCCCGTTATCTGAGATAAGGGCTTGTGGGACACCGTAATGACAAATGAGGTAGTTGAAGATGAAATGGAAATCTACTTCCCTACATGATGTAGGTCATTAGGATGGCCTCTACCCACTTCATGAAGTACTCAATGGTGGTGATAATGAATTTGTGTCCATTGGATGAGGTGGGTGTGATTTTGCTAATGAGATTGAGCCCATATTGTGAAAGGGGCCACGATGTTATGATTGGTCGGAGCTCCTGAGCTGGTGCATGGATGAGGTCCCCATGCTGTTGACATTGCAAACATTTTCAGACATAGTGATGAGCTTCCTTCTCCATTGTCGGCCAATAGTACCCCATCCTCAACAGTTTCTTAGCCAAGGTCATACCACTCAAATGTGACCCACAAATGCCATTGTGTACCTCGGTTAAAGTAGTAAAAGCTTTCTCAGGATTAAGGAATTGTAACAGCGTTCCCTCAATACTCCTATCGTATAGGGTGTCTCCTAAGATAAAAAAGTAGGATGAATTCTTGAAAAATGTTCTTTTAAGGTTTAGGGTGATATTGGTGGGGAGGACTCCTACTCCTATTTTCAAGTAGGTGTAAATGTCATGATACCAAGGGTCACTGGGACCAATGATTTCACACACGAATTTAGACTCTGGTACCTCAAATGCTGGTACAAGAAGCTGCTCTAGAAGGAATTCTTGCTTAGGGATGTTGTGTGGGATATCCAGTAGTGATCTGATTGTTGCCATAGCATCCACTACTTTGTTTTTTTCCCTTGATATTTTCTCAAACATGATGTCAATGAAGAATTCTTTGAGGCTTTCCACCAGTTTCTTGTATGGAGTCAATTTGTCATCCTTCATTTGGTATTCATCATTTACTTGATTGATGATTAGCTGTGAGTATCCATAGACCTTGATTGCCATGATATGCCATTGTACTACTATTTTGAGTCCTATGACAAGAGCCTCATACTCTATAATGTTGTTTGTGCAAGGAAAAGATAGCTTATATGACTTGGGTATGCAATATCCTTATGGTGTAATGAAGATGACTCTAGCTCCTAGTCCATGCTATGTGTAAGATGCATCAAAATATACTTTCTAGTGATCTACTACACTTAGGTTAAAGATTGACTCATCGGGGAATTCTGGTATCAGTGGGTTTTTTGAATATATTGGTGCCTCTACTAGTTGGTCTACAATTACCCATCCTTTAATGGCCTTTTGCTCTACATACTCAAAGTCATATTCTGTTAGGATCGTGACCCATTTAGATGTTCTCCCTATGAGCGTTGCTTTGGAAAGAAGATACTTGAGAGGGTCTATCTTGGAAATGAGTTTTATCTGGTGAGCCAACATATAGTGTCTAAAATTCTGTGCTGCAAACACCACTACTACACAAGCCTTCTTGACGAATGTGTAATTTAGCTCATGTCGCACCATGGTTCTATTGATATAGTAAATAGATCTCTCCTTCCCATTTTCATCATGTTGAGCCAAGAGAGCACCAAGGGCTATTGCTGTTGCCGATATATATAGGATCAATGGTTTGTTTTGAATTAGTGGCATAAGGACTAGTGGTGTTAGCAAGTACTCCTTGATTTTATTAAAATCCTGGTCACATTTCTCATCCCATATGTATGCTAGCCCCTTGTGGAGTAGATGAGAATATGGGATAGCCTTATCCGCTAACTGTGCTATAAATTGGCGAATGGATTGGTGATGAGGGCGCAGCCCGAGACTTAGAAAATAACCCACAAACAAGTGAATAATTTCATTATTCAGAAAATGGAGCTTCTTACATGCAGAGGATCTCAAATCCCCAAGTTCTACAACACATGCAAGTTACAGAAAGCTACAGAATAACCCTTTCGCAATATGCGAGCTTGTCCCCAAAAAGTTACCCAAAAATTAGAAACCGCCCATAAATAGAGCTCCTCATTAGTTTGGAGCCAAAACAACATTCAAATTTGAGTTTAGGCGGTTTGGCACCGAAAATTTACAACATGAAGTTCAAATTTCAAAAGAGTATTTGCAATTATGTCTTCTAGAAAGTGGTTCTTAACTTCCTGGCCATAACTTTGATCCTGGACTCGATTCACTGTTTGAACTAAATGAAAAGGTCTCAAAGTCAACAATGTAACTCAAAATTCTCGCTTAAATTTTGAAAAGTCTTTAGGCTGATCCAGAACTCTAAGTGCCTCAACTCCACCGGGAAAGATTCGAAAAGGCAACTGTGTTCCAAAAACTTCGCAATATCTTTCAACCCAAGGAAAATGAAAACCATAAATTAGAAATTTCATTATATTGAAAAGGCATCCAAAAACATCTAAAAACCGAGAAATTTGAAATTTTAACTATTTTGGGTGATGCAAGATTTATTACACCACTGGATGCTCCTATCGTTGTTCTATATATATGACAATTGGAATGGATAGTTGCTATGGATAACCATTTTGAGAGTGAAGATATTTCAGAAGAACAGAAGGTGAATGTGGAAAAAATAAAGCTTAAAGGGCATACTCTTCTATGGTGGGACTATGACCAAGAAAAGAGGAGAAAACACTTGGAAAATCAAGGATTACTTCTTGGGACAAGATGGTACAAAAATTGAAAGGTAAGTTTCTTCCAAAGGACTATGAGGTCCAATTGTTTAAGAAGTTGCAAGGATTGAAACAAAAAAATCTAGATGTCAATTCTTACACTGATGAATTTTACAAACTAAGCATAAGGTATAGAAGTGATGAGGATGAGGATGAAAAGGTGGCTAGGTATCTAGGTGGTTTCAAATTTAATATACAAGATGAACTTGTTGTGGCTAACCCCAAATCTGTGGAAGAATGTTTTCAATTAGCAATCAGGGTGGAGGAAAAACTTAAGATGAGACAAGATAAATCAGTGAGAGGAAGAGGTGGTACTAGTGCAAGAGGAAGAGGAGTAATTTCTACACCAAAGCAGTTATTGGAAGAAAAAGGAGTAAATAAAGGTAAAGAGCAAGGTGTTAATACTAGAGGAGGTTGTAGAGGTAGAGGAAGGTTTAGTGGTGGTAGAAATACTAATGATTTTGTAGGGAGATGTTATACATGCAATGAATATGGTCATCCATCTTGGAAATGTTCTAAAAGAGTTGGTAGTTCATCAAGTGGTGAAAAAAGGATTGATAGGAGAGCACAATTGGTTCAAGAAGAGGAGTGTGAAAACAATCATTCTACAAGTTTAAGGGCTACTCCTGAAATAGGGGAGATGTTGATGATGAGGAAGACAATATTGAAGGCAGCAAAAGAGGTGGAGCCATTGCAAAGGAAGAGTCTTTTCAAAACTAATTGTAAGTGCAAGGATAAGGTATGTAAGATTGTAATTGATTCTCGATCAACTGAAAACATGGTGTCTACTGAGATGGTGAATACTTGTGAAATTTGAAAAAAATACCTCATGAATTGCCTTATAAAGTTTCATGGTTAAGTGATGGACAATCTTTATTGGTTAATGAAAAGGGATTTGTTGATTTCCAGATTAGGGGTTACAAAGATAGTGTGGTTTGTGATATCCTTCCTATGGACTATTGTCACCTACTCCTAGGTAGACCTTGGCAATATGATAGGTGAGCTTTGTATGATGGTAGAGAGAACACTTACACAATAGTGAAGGATGGTTACAGGTTCATTTTGACTCCTTTGGTGGAAGATGAGAAAGGCAAAGAAAAAGTGATAATGTGTGGAAAGAAAGAGCTAGTACAAATTGTAAATGAAGACAAAAAGATAAGTGTTGTAGATAGTACAAGGTATGAGAATGCAAGGAAAATAGGTATGAAGGTGAGTACAGGTTTGAAATGTGGTTTGACAGTGAATTTGCATGAAAATATATTGGTGGGGACAATTGTGTGTCCTTTGATAGACAGTAGAGTTGAAAGGTGCAAGGTGTCGAATGGTACAGTGAGTGCAATGGAACATGAGGACAGTAAGATGTTAAAAAAGTCTACCAAAATAGTAACTCTGATGATAGGGATGAAAAGAAAAGTTAGGAAAAGTATTGAGGACAACTACAAGCATGTGGATGAGGTAAAGAGAAGGATAGTTCAAGGAATTTCTAACCATTGTTTGTGTACAGATATAGGCAAAGGGAAGCAAAAAAATTTTGAACAAAGAATGGAGAGAGGGCAGACATCAGGTCTGAACATAAAAACATAGTCATTTTCAAGAACAAACCTAGTCAAAAGTGCAAGGCAGATTGCAAAAGCATGATGCATGGATCAATGGAAGGATTTTGTGGATCAAATGAATAGGTATTAGGCTTGGAGGAATTGGTGCCAACCCCAACTCATTGGCATGAGTTTTTCCCAGTGGGGTTGTATGGTGCAGGAGCACCTATGCCCTTAATACATAATTTGACTTGGTAAAATGCAACAAGGTGAATCAAGGTGGTCATAGGGCACAAGTCTAGGGGGTGTTTAAAGTTTTTTTTTTGTTAAATAAGGTCTTGTAAGACCATTCAAAATGTAAGAAGTTGGTTTTTGAGTCAATTGTATTTAGATGTCAAAAATTGAAAAAATGTAATGTTGTCAAGCAAAATTGTTAAAAATGCAACATTGTGGGAATATGAAGGGACAAGGGAATTAAAAAGGTGGTTATGGAAGTTTGGAAGGTATTTTTGATTGTAAAATTTATTTAAGACCTCTTCATGGATCAGACAAAGGTTGTTGAAGATCATTTTTGAAACATCCATAATAAACATAATGAGTTTATCTGAAAATTTATTCTTTATTTGCATTTCTCTAGATCTATATGACTCGTGCAAGTAGTTTCATGCTCTAAATCTCATAACATCCTATAAAATCATGTTCTAACTTTCATTTGGATCTATTGTGAGGGTCTAACAATAAAATTTGTGGGAGAAATCATAGATTTTTTGAATCAACTCTCTTATCTCTATGTTAAGGGTTTGAAGGTCATTTAACATGATAAACTGACCCATTCCACTTAATGTCCTCATTGTATCTCATGGAATGGGTCCCAAGCATTACTTTTTAGGTTTCCATAATTTCCTAAAGGTGAGGAAGTGAGTTGTGTAAAGTGGGGTGATTGCCCTAGGGTAGAGCAGTATATTTTCTATGTGAAAAAAGGTATAGAGTTGTGGTTCTAATAAAATGTTGAAAGAATAGTGTATGTGATGGTTTTTTGACGTTATGCATGGTAATTAGAAGGTTTTTGATGCATTGGTTGTGTATGGAGAGCCCAGGTGATGTGACTTTGAATAAACCCTTGGTGTTTTGCTTGAAAGTGAGGGTTTTGTAGGACAATGTTCTAGGAGTTTTGAATTTGATAAATGATGTTGGTTTCTAATGTTTTGAGACACAACTTATCACTATTTTTTAAGTTTGAGTGATAGGGTGGTGTTTAGGAGGGACCTCCTTTGGAAATCAAGGTTAATCGGTGACCAAAAATAGGGACAATCAAGTGTTTCTCTAAGTTTCTTCAAAGAAACCTTATTGGCTCTTTTAGTAAGTTGTCTTGGATCTATTTGTGAGTCTCAAAGGGTTTTTTTCAAGCCTTGGTATGGCCTTCTCCGAAAGATAAGTCCAAGGGTTGGTGTTTTGAAGGCTACAAGCCTAGTGTGAGTTGTTTGAGAAAAGTTGAGTGTTTGTGTTCAAGGGTAGATTTCCTCTTTTGTGGTTGATCATTTTGTGTTGGAGTGGAAGTCAATACCACCCAGATTGCATCAATAAGGTACAAATTTAAATACATTTTATTAAGGGGCCCATTAAGCTTAATTAAGTAAATAAATCCTAGAAAGGTGTGAAAGTGTGTTACAACACTTTACAACACCTTTGCAAAGGATCAATTGAAGCATATTTTGATCAAATAAAGGCCATAGAATGATCATGTGAATGTGTATAACACATTACAACACTACTCCAAGTCACCATTAATTCAGTTTTAATGCCAATTATCAAACCAAGTAAGGGAAAAAGGATACTTTTTCCTTTACTACATTTTTCCCCCACTTTAGTGAGAGGATGACCCCATGTCAAACTCACACTAAAGTAGACATCCAAGACACTTAAGTATGCATCAATAACAAAGATACATAATCATACCCTGTCAAAGTTCAAGTAAAAGAAAAACAAAGGATCAAGCACAACCACTCCAACATGATGTGGAATGGGTCTATTTATCTGTAACATACATTGCTCACTCTAGGAAGTGGAACCTTAGTTTTCCACTAGGTGAGTTGTCCTATTGAAGTGGTTTAGTGAGAAATTCATGCCAATGTATCAACTTCTCACGTATAATGAGAAATTCATGCCGTATTGGCTTGGAATAAACGAACAATCTCTAATCCAATTGTTAATCACCAAATCACCAAGATATGATACCAATTGGTGAGATACAAGGCTTTGACTACTACAATATGGAAATCTGAAAATTGTATGCAAATCTGTAAATAACTTTTCTTAATCCTTGAAATACCATGAAGAGATTCAACTTCTTTATGATGCTAAAATCAGCCACTCTAACATGCTTGATAAAACCACCTTAGATGAACTTATAACAGCAATAACATCACCATAAGATAGCAGCAACAAAGAGGCACAAATCAGCAACATAAGAATGCAAGATTTCACAACACAAGGTAGCAATGGAACAAAAGAATAAACTCATAACACAGTGTTTACGTGGAGAAACCCTTGCGGGAAAAAACTCCACCAAGAAGAGAGGCCCAAGTTGTATTATCTTCAAAACAAGATTACAATACATCCACTTCCAATCTCCTCTTGAGTCTTCAATCCTGCAGCACCCTATTACTCTTGTTACTATCTCTCTCCCTCTCATAAACTTCACTCTCAAGTCTCATATTTATACAAAATGAGTACCCACCAAAGGAATTCGTGGGAGATGGATAAAATCCAATATTTCTATCTTGGGATACACCAAAATCATCTTCTTACATATTCCCTTACACTTGTCATAGGCATCTTCCCAATATAGGCGCCTAGAACCAAGAATAGGAACTTACAAGATAATAATAGCTGTCATATGTTGTCATAGAATCTCTTACACCTTATGACAGTTGTAAGTTGTCATAGATGCTCTTACAAACTTATGACATGCGTCATAATAGCCCAAAAATACATTTCCCTAAGATAGGCACCAAGATTCTCCACCTCACCTCATTTACTATTTACCAAGATTCCTTGAGCAGTAAAAGTAACTCTGTAATAAACTGTCGGTGAAACTTATTCATCCCTTATGGGTAATTACAAATTAAGAATAATAAATGGAATAAATACAATATTGGGATTTACAAGGTTAATGGCACCTTATCCCAACATTGGCTTCTCATCATACTAACCATACCAAAGTTATCCTCCTGATAACTTCAATAAGGCACCACAATGTGATGCTTTTGTAAATTCTTTTGTTATGTAAGATTTTGTTAAAGGGGATTTTTCTTTGTTCATGTAAAGTTCTTCTTCTTAAGGATCATTGTTCATAATGTCTCCACGAGAAGACAAGTCAAAATTTTTAGATCCTCGGCCATGGGATTCCTCATTCACATCATTCCATGATAGTAGATCATACATGCTCTTGGATGACATCAAACCCAATGACACCACCAAGAAGAGGAAACATCACAAGAAAAGAGAAAAATAACACCATGAAATTTTTCCAAAGATGTCATCGATGTATGCCCCCACTTTAAAGCAGTTGCTACACCATTACTATGAGAAATTGCTTTAAAGTAGCCAACATTTTTAGCCTAAGACATGAGAGCTTTCTTCGAAAAACCCTATGCCAAGTCATATGTTTTTGAAATAAGTTGCATCATGAAATAGGAAGGAAGGGTTGCCCCCACAAATACATAAGGGATCTATGGATTTTGGGTCAGTACGTCTTTGCTACAATGTTGTCATAGAGTATGAAACTGTCATCATTCCCCAAATACTCATAGAACTAGAAGAATGACACAAAGAGAGTGAAAACAAAGAAAAATCTTTTTGGGTCAACATGGAAGAGACCTAAATGTATTGACACCTTGCGTCGTCCCCAAAAGGAAAACACAAGACAAATGAAAAAGATAAAGAAAATATTTTCGGTCAACATGGAAGAGACATGAATGTCTTGATGCCTTGCATCATCCCCAAAAGGAAAACACAAGACAAAAGCAAGATGATAAAATGCTTATGACATATAGAAGAATACACACAAAGAGAGAAGGATACATCAAATGAAATGTCACAGTCTGGGATCACATTACACACATGCAATCACATAAAGAAAAACATAAAAAAGAAAAAGACTAGTAAGGCATATACAAGTCAACCTACAGCAGTTGTCTTCCTTCCAATCTTGGTCTGTATAAATGAAAGGCGGGTAATTAGCCAAAGGGACAACGACAAATGCATTAATAGGACAAAGATATCAAATTCTTGCCTCCACTTTGTGTAAGGATGGAAATGAGCCCAAATAGGTGATGAAAATGAGCTCCTTACTTTAAAGAAAATGATTTGCAATAAGCGTAAAACATGTAATAGTGAAAATGTTTTAAGATTCTACAACTATTACATGGAAAGGAGCGGAAGGATACAGTACTCAATCAATAGATGACAATCATTCCCATCAAAGTGAAAAATTCTCAAGACCAATTTGAATGCTTGAAAGTCATCAGTACTATGTCGAAGAGTTCTATGGTATCAATAATGCAGAACATTTGCACTTTTAGGATATAGTCTTAAATTATTATTTTTCATAGGTGGTTATGTTATAATTTCTTGGTTTAGAAGTAGTTGTAGTTTTCTTTCACTTTCTGGTGGTGGACAAGGGAACTTTAGTTTCTTTAACTTGTAAGGTCTCTTTCACTTGCTAGATTCACCAACTTCTCTAGATGGAATTAGGGCAGGAGGTCCCAAGATGATCTTGTCTTTATTATCATTGTCATTAGGATGCATGGGTTGTTCCTTAGTAAGGAGGATGCTTACGTTAGCAAGAGGATCTAAGACAATCCTACCATCATTATGAAGCATTAGGTATTCTTCAGGGATTAGAGCATTTATGTCGAGAAGAGGATCTTGATATCCTAACCCTTTGATATTATCAGTGGGTATTTTCTCTAGGATTTGATGAATTTCATGTTCACTTGTATCACATCCTTGTTTACTCAAGATTGTAAATCCTTTTCCATATGTTTCTTCAAGGTTAATTAATGTGTTGGTTAATTTTTTGACATAGCATGGTTGAATGTTTGCTTGTTTAGAGAAGCTAGGTTCACCTATGGTAGGGAACTTAGGTTCAACTTGTAACTCAGTTTCAGGATGTAGAAGACCAAACATCTAAAGTTGTGTTGGTTGTTTCAATGAAGGATAGAAGGATGCATTGGAATCAAGGTTGTTAAGGAAATCATTTATGAATTCATTCATGTTGGCATAATCTTCTCCAATGGTGTTAACATCATGAGGAGGACATGCATTAGGATTTTTGTGAGCATGAGTAAGTTTGATTTTATTAGGGTCGTTGCCAAAAACACAACTTGAAACATCAACCAAAGAGAACAAGGACTTCCACACATTTCATAAACAGTTCTCCATTTTCAGAATTTCAAATGTGAACATAGTAACTTACAAAATGCAATGAGCTGAAAATGAAATGCTTGAATGCAATTTTTAATTTTAATAATGTAGTGAAATAAAGAAATTTAAGCTAAATGCAATGAATTTGATGAAATACCAAATCAATAAATTGAAACAAGAAAGTAACAACACCAAATAGGAGCTAGAAACTGAGATTATAATGTCTGGAGAAAATGCAAATTAGTAGCTAACAGGGGCTCATTCGCCATTAAAGGTGAATGGGTCCTGGTTAGATGTTTCTGAGATGTTTTTGTGCATTTTAGAGTGAATTTTGATGCTTTTTCAATTGCCAAAAGGTAGAGACAAGAATTGATCAAGGACTCATTCGCTAGTAGGGGTGAATGGGTCTTGGTTAGGTATTTTAAACTGTTTTTTAATAATTTGCAAGATTTCAATGATATATTTTAGTTCTAGGTCTGAGACAATGAATTTCAGTTTCAAGTTTTCCATAAATTCAATGTAAATATGCAATGAAAAGATGAAATGCAAGACTTAAATTGAAATGCAATTTATTTTTTATTTTCAAATGCAATTATATGAACTCTAAATGAGATGCAAAGTAACTAATTTTATTTTTGCATTTTTTAGATTTAGAGAGATGCAAGACAATGCAAGTCTAAACCCTAGATGAGATGCAAGATTTCAATGCAAAACAAGTAACTCTAAAAGAGATCTTAACTCAATGTGAATCTAAATGCAAGATCTAAACTAGGATGCAAAAGAGACTTCAAAAATTAGAAAATTGTAATGCTCAATAAGTTGGGTTCACCATTAATAATGTGGTTGGAAAATAAAGTAGAGGGTGAAATCCAAAATGCATGAGGAAGAGGATTTACCACTGAATTTTTCCACGCTAAATCTGTAAGGAAATCTAGGAGCGCATATAGTGAAAACTCCATACAGTAGTGCCTTCGGTAACTTTCATTTTGATTAGGTTACCTCAAAGACATGGACAACTATGTCCAAATGCAGAACAGACACAGTTTATTTCCTACATTGATCCATCTGAGAGAAACATATGTAGATTCAATAGCAATCAACAACACAATTGAAAGACACTACAGAAAATAGAACACAAAGATTTTACGCGGGGAAAATTCTTTCGGGTAAAAAAACCCCACTCTCCAAAGTTCGAGCCATTGTATTATTCAGCAACAATGGTTGCAATACAATTGCAGGCTCTTAGCCTTTTTAGAGATTACATCTTGTTCATCTAGATACAACTGGTAGGAAACACCCCCAGAGAGATCAACCATGACATTCATGTTCAGGAGAGATTCCACCGTAACCCTGCCTCTCTCACTATCTGCCTCGACCTCATGGCTCCGGCCTTTCAGCCAGCCACTTGGCCTTTCTCTATCGATATCTCTCTAGCTCTCAACTCTTCAGCTTCTCGGCTTGTCAACTTGATCAACCACACCTACAGAACGTCCAATGCATACATATATGCATTCGTTCTCAACAGGATCTCTGTGAATCGGTTCAAGATCACACTTTAGCAATCTACCAACTTAGCATCCCTATCGTCGCAGATGTTTCCACTCCTGTGCAGATTTTTCCTTTCAAACCATTCAAAACAACCAACCGCCAACCATTTGAATTTTGCTTCCTCTGATTGGTCCACGTGCACCATGTCAGACATTCTTCACTTGGTCAATAGCGATCAACTTGTGTCACATGTCAGTGAGACACTAGAAGTGTCTCCCCGATGCCACAAGACTTGATTACATGTTGTCACTAAGAGTCCTCTCCATCGACAAGAAGTTCCACCGAGCTTACAAGTTACATCGACCTCAGCAAGCACATCAGTGAGACTATCACTATCGCCAGGAGTTCACATCTAGTCTTCAAGTCATACCGAATCCCAAATAGTTGCCAAGAGTCATATCGATATCAGGTTTCCCATTGGCAAGACAATCGCTCTTCGCCAAGAGATAATACTGAGGTCTTAAGTCACCCCGAGCGCTGCATTAACCAGTCGACAAGACTTATGTCTTTCGTCAAGACCACATACCCAGCGCCCATGTCTTGCCAAGTCAGCAAGACATTTGACTTCGCCAAGAACTTTTACCAGGCACCAAGAGCTACACCGATGACTTCAGTTTCATCCCCGTTGGCGAGACCAACACCTGTTGCCAAGAATTCACGCCGAAGTCTCCAGGTTACCCTGAGCTCACCTTTCGCCAAGAGTCATGCCGAACGCATCCCACACCGTCAGTGAGACAAATGCCCATCGCCAAGACTTCATAGCAAAGCCTTCAGGTCATACCGATGTGTTCCACTGTTGGCAAGAGAATCAACCTTCGGCAAGACTTCTTACCAAGGTTTCCATGATATCCTGAAACCACTTCTCACCAAGAGTCACATCGAACCGATGACCCCACAAGCAGTCGGTGAGACTTCCGATATTTGATGAGACATCATATCGAAACAAGCCTTTTAGCCAAGGGTCTTCCCAATATCTTCGAAGGTTACATTGTCGCCAAGACAATCCTTCATCGCTGAGACTTCATATCGAGACCCTTAAGCTACTCCGAGTGTATACAGTTGGCCAGACATCTCCCAGTTGCCAAGAGATCTTCCTGAATGTTCAAGACACCCCGATGACTACAATCGGCAAGACATCTCCTTGTCGATAGGACCACATACCGACACACTTGAGTTACCCTGACGGCTCTAGGAGAAAACATATCGGTGAGACAACCCTCCATCGCTAAGACTTCATATCGAAGCAAATAGGTTACAGCGATGACTCCAGTCGCCATAGGTCACACCGACATACGTTAGGCACCTGATAACAAACCCTTATGTCGCCGAGACATTTCCACTCTACAAAGGGTTATAGCGAATGCACCAATTCAAAGCGATAGGTCCATTCGGCAAGATAGAAGCAAAGTCACAATGACATGAGCAAAACACAAGATTACTAAACTGTCAATTGGCCAGACATCAAGAATGTCACAGCGACCATGCTTTCTCAGAGGATCCAGCCTGTGAGATTGAGGCACATTTTCCAAAAAAATCACTACAATTATGTGTATGATAAGATGCAAATAACAATTAGAAATGATACCTAACTGTTATAGCAACTATGAGGGAATTTTTTAGAGCATAAAAAGTTGTGTACCTTGTCAAAAACTTGTTTTTTTAGGCTACAAAGAACTCATTCACCTTCAGTGGTGAATGGGTCCTTGTTAGGGTTTCCAAAACTGAGATCAAGGTCATTTTCCTTGATGTCTACATTCTCAAAATCTTGATTATTAGTTTCTGGAAGTCCATAGATAATTTTGCAGCTTCAAATATTTGATTTTTCACTTTAGATAACAACTTTTGCAACTTGTCAACTTTGACAATTTTGCTCCAAACTTGCTTCACTTGATCTTCAACTTGTAAATCTGCAAATACACATTCAAGGGAAGAAAAAAATGTTGTTTGTTAGTGAATGGGGGTTTGCCTTAGTCAAACCCCTTGTAGGTAATTAAAACAAATGATGAAATAAAGGAATGAAGCGTGAAACATGAAATATGCAATTGATGTCAGCTTGGATAATGTCTTGTGAAACAAATCTGCAAACTAGCATGTAGTGGCCATGAAGAATGTAGATCTTGGATCCTTGAATATGATGTGAACAAATCTTGCAAGTAGATCTTCAATGCTACATCCACTTCTTTAGCTCAACAACATGAATGAATGCATCAAACCCTTGTCATGATGAAATGATCTTGAATTGTTGCAATAGACTCTTGAAATCTTCCTTGAAATGCCTTGTGAATGCTCTTGTGAACTCCAATTTTTTTATATTGCTTGAGTGCTTGAAAGTCTAGGATTGCTTAGGAGGAAACTAGGTGAATTAACCCCTATTTATACTAAATGAGGAGATTAACCCCAAAATTCAAACAATTAAGGTCAACACCAAATCTAAAAGAAAACTTTATTAAATTCCTAACAGAATAAAATTTGAAAAGGGGGTCCTCATCTGAAATTGAAATAATTAAGGCCGACACCAAATCTGAAAGAAAACTTTATTAAATTCCTACCAGAATTAAATTTGAAAAGGGGGTCTTCATTAAGGGAGGACCCATTCTTCACCTAGGGCGAATGGGTCCTAGATAAGTTTTCCAGGACCTAACCCTAGGGGATGGAAAACACATTAAAAACCTATTCTAGATCAACTTGGAAAGGGGGGTCCTATTAAGGGAGGACCCATTTACCACCTAGGGTGAATGGGTCTTGGCACCTTTTTCCAAGACCTAACTTTTCCCAATTAAATGTTAGATTATTCAAATCATGGGTGTCAAGATAGATCTTCAAGAGGTGTCATAAATTTGAATTAAAGGGGGTTAATTACTCCAATTAAGCACAATTAATTAAGATCACCCTAGATAAATGTGAAAGTGTTTTACAACACCTAAATAAGGTGCAAATTTAAATACATTTTATTAAGAAGGGGCCAATTAAGCTTAATTAAGTAAATAAATCCTACAAAGGTGTGAAAGTGTGCTACAACAATTTACAACACCTTTGCAAAGGATCAATTAAACCATGTTTTGATCAAATAAAGGTCCTAGAATAACGTGAATGTGTATAACACATTACAACACTACTCCAAGACACCATTAATTCAGTTTTAATGTCAATTATCAAACCAAGTAAGGGAAAAGGCTACTTTTTCCATTACTACAAGTACTAGAAAAGGACAAAGTGTTATAATAGTTTAACATGTTTTATCATTGGAGGAAGAAGAATTATGTGATGAGGATCTAGTTGATGTTGAAATCAGCCCTTGTTCCTTTGTCCAGAAATTGGAGTTTCTATTGACCTACCCTTCATCAAGTCTACACCAAGTCTTACATCAATTCTACATCCAAAAAAACTAGAAGTACTACGAGAGTAGCATATATAGGAGTGGAAAAATGAGAGGAAGACTGAATCAAAAGGAAAATCATGGTAGTGAAATAGAGAAAGATGTAGCTAATGGTAATAAAATTACTTTGGAACTCACTAGTTCCAAACCATTAGCTAAGAATTATAATTCATTTTTTCACCTAGATGTATGAAGGCTAAAAATATTTTTTATTTAGGAAAGTTATTTTGGACGGATCATTCTTGCTGCCCTTTTTTTATTGGTGTGCCACCACTTGTTGGTGGTGTGTTATTTTCCTACAAACAAAGTATTTTCTACCCTTGCTATTTTCCATATGTTGTGTGTTTGTTTTTTTATTGTTACATCTAATTTATCTTTTGTAAAAAGAGTTTGAACCTTTTTGAAAAATGGCTTTATCCTCAACAAAAAAGAAACTAAAATATATTGCCAATAATCTAATTTGATTAACTTAATCAATTTAAAAAAAAAATCATGGTTGAGATAAATAAATGTGTTCACTATTTTATGGCTTATTCTTCTATCATTATTGGAATCTAATATAGTATGCATTAGAAGATATATATACATGTTTGAATGCTTTCTTGAAGGATCTTACTATTATTTTTATTATGATTGGCATAATTTTCCTTATAGTTGGGATGAATCTTTTAATATAAAAGTATTGTCATGTATGTTCATAACTCTAGTAGATATTGTGAATCGTGATTTGATTTCGATGAACAAGAACCATAGATAAAGTATCCATAATTTAATATGTGATTTAACTTTGGTAATTAATAGATAGATGTATAAAAATGAAAATCTCGTGAAATTGTGATACAATTAATTTGTAGATTATAAAGCATTAATTGATAAGACCTTGTTTTCCAACACTTTCATGATCAATTTGAAACATTAATAATATATTTTTCCCATCCAAAATCTAATTAAACATCATATTTAATTTATATAAATTCTACAAATTTAATATTACATTTATTATTTGGCTCTCAACTCTAAACCCAAATTATTTAATTAGTTAATTTAGATCATTTATATCAGAGTAACTCGTTTTCCAGCACAATTTGAAAAACAAAAAACTAAACAAGACCTAAAAAACAATGAATTGTTGGAATTCGTTGTCAAGAAGAGGACAACCAAGCATCTACAACTGAACTATTGAATTTTGGTATGACAACTTATACTGAGCACAGTGATTTTGATGACAACATTTTAAAATTATATTACTTGTTATTCATTGAGGAATCAATAATGAAGATTAATGCAAATGATAAGATTTTATTACAATTTAAAAAATCTGATTATTTTATAAATGTAGTCTAAATGCTAAGGGATGCAGAATAAGTTACAACTGTTCATAAAGAAGATACAATTCTGAGGTTCTGTCCGTTTAGCACACTCTGTGAAGAACTCAAGATTCTTCACAGGAGGGTTACTTTCTAAAGAACATGCTCCATATAATTATAATAAGAAATGACTAGGGTAGCCTTTTTTCCATTCGTTTGGACCAACTTGCTCAGTTGAGGCGTGCAATTGACAGTATGCTAACTCAACCTTTGGCTCTTCTCTCCCTTATGATGATAGCTCTCAAATCACTTTAATCATTCATCTCAAAGAATTTCAAAAAGCCATGGGATACGGACCATATTAGAATTAAATTAGTTTTTTTGGACCGCAGGAATTGGACGGATATCCGTCTCCCTACAAAAGCTACCTTTGAGCTGTTTCCATAAGTGAAAAGAATCTATATCATTTTGGGAGCATTAGTTTATACTTTCCCATTCATATTTGGATTATCTTCTTGTGAGTATTCAATTTTGCAGAGAATGTTTTTTTAAGTAAATCTCTTCAATCCAACTTATCTATGCTATAACTGTTTGCAGATATCATTATTCATCCACTTGGATCTCTCCACAGTCCCCACTTGGATCTCTCCCCAGTCCCCACGACAAGCTAAATTATGCATTCAGCCACTTGGATGATAAAGCATTAGAATATGTTACGTGGATTCCATTAATAAAAACTGGATATGCTTTCCCAATTGTGAAACCACCCAAGGAAACAAATGTTTGGGAAATATTCTTAATTATTATAATCTCATTTGGAATCACAATGATAAGTTCCTAGAAACATTTCAGAGACAGTGCATGCGTGTACAGAGAGCAGCTGCAGCGTATTTGTATTGCATGCTACAGGTTAAGATAGTGGCAATATCCCTTATCACAGCTAACACATTTCACATCACTAGTTACTGCACAGAGATCACAGACACTGCATTGGGATTGAAAAGTTGAATGTATTTGCATGCATGGAAATCAGATTGAGCAATAACAGTGTTTGCATGTTCTCCATGTTCCCAGATTCAAATGTTTTTTCACAATTACTGTGGATTTAAATAACTTCAACAATTCAGTGAGTTGCAATTTTTTATTTAGTCCAGAAAAAATCAAATTATAATAAACCACACATTACAAATTGAAAAACAGATGAAATTACAAGGACAACTACCTTGTACTTTAGAAATGACATCTGACAAATCTTAGTTCAAAGATCACCGTCACCAGTAACTTTCGACGTTAATGCAAATCTTCAAGAAAAAGGGTAAGGAACCATGGTAGTTCAGAAAGAGCTAGTTACCTAGCTTTAGAGTATCGTTGCAAACCAATCAAGGGCTTAAGTGGTATTCGGAAGTTCTAAAATCCCACCACTAATTGATGCAGCAATTTAAGCATAACTTGACGAGCAAAAGCAAAATGAATTTTTAGTTTTAATGATTAAAGTTACTGACCGGTACTATGATGTTGCTTGGTTTTTGTTTTTATTTTAAAGAAGGTGGTATTCTAATTTCAAATATAAAATATTAGTTTTCAACTTATTTTGGACATATATTTCAAATGTCTTTTTCTTTAATATTCTTTTGGCCATTCAACAAAGAACTGATTTTATTTTTATATTTAAGTAAGAACAATATCCTTTAGATTATGTTGATATTCAACTATTAGTTGGCCCTCCTAATTGTCTTCAATAAGAAATTGTCTTGATTGTTTGAGGATGCAGGTCAATCACTAGACTTTACATTGGTTATCCTTTACTAGTATCTTACCCTTCTAAAGTCTATTTTGTAGGATCTTCTTGTCTATAATTTTTTATGCTTTGAACTCCTAAAAGATTTGTAAAGGAGTTTGATTCTCTCTCTAAAAAAATTCTATGGGTAGGGAATCTAAACACTCAAAAATGGAGTCTTATTAATTGAGACAAGGTTTGTCAGCCTAAGCAATGTGGTGGTTTTAGTCTTAGAAAATTAGAACACAATAGTCAATCTTTGGCTACTAAACTTTACTAGAGATTGCACACAATAGAATCAACCTTGGACTAAACTTCTTAGATACAAATATTTGCATGGGGTTACTACTAAAGAGGCTCCCTAAAATTATCTACTTGGCAAATGCTCTATGGTCTAGAATACCATCAAGAAAGGTGCTTCTCTTGTTAAGTGAGGCCTTTTCTAGATTGTTAAATGGGTAATCAAGCTCTTTTTGTAATGCTTCATAGGATCTTCACTCCCCAATTCTCTCTACTTTCCCTCTTCTCCACCTTTTAAGTAAGTTCTTTAAATTTCATTTTATCAACAGTTTCTAATTTTAAGACTTATTGTTTTGTGGGGTATGATTGTACTTTTCATTGGAAAATAATGAGTTTTTGGTCTATAAGGGAATATCCAAAGTCTCATTCTACCCTTGTTTTTATCTAAGTTAGTTGACCTTGTTGTTCTTTAGAGGAGACTAATCTTCTAGCTTGAGGCTATGACCATAAAGGGGTTTATTCAATTTTTGTAGGATATAAGTTATTAGAAGAGGAAAAGAATGAGTTCAAGGATTTTCGATGGTGGAAAAACATCTAGATTAAATTTTGTTACCCCAAAATTAATTTATTTCTTAAGCTACTTTGTCAAAATAAATATCTTACCTAGGACAATATTAAAAAGAGAGGATTTTTAGGCCCTTCTAAATATGTTTTTTGTGGAGTTATTGAGGAATGTCTATCTCATTTTCTTCTAGTGCCCTTTTTTGGGGATTTTTGGAGGTAGTGGTGGAATATTTATAATTGTCCCTTTATTCATGCTACTTCTTTGTCTAATTTTTGGGCTAGTTTGGGGTGCCCTCTTACTTTTTCTTGTTTCTTATTGGTTGCCTATGATATTGGTCTAGTCTTTATCCTTTCACAAATTGAGATGGAGAGGAATCATAATTCATTTAAAGATGTTAGATTCTTAAGGGTATGCTTGGAAGAATGTTTTGGAATTTTAAAATAAACTTTAATTGATAAGTGCACTTTTGATCAAGTCATAATTCCCTCTGATATTTTATTTTTGAAGATGTTAAATTTGGGTCCATAGATTCAATATATTCCTTCTAGCTCTTAGATCAAATATTCTCATAAGGTTAATAGAGTTGGAAAATGGACCCTTCCCCTATTGGATGTTTTTGAAATAAACACTAATCGTTCTTCAAGGGGTAATCTTGGTGAAGTTAGGATTGGTGGTATTGGTTGTGATAGTAATGGTTTCTTTTTTTTTCTTGTGCTATGGGGTTTGGTATTAATAATCAAATGGAGGCCCATGCTATGCTTGTGACTTTGAAGAAATCATGTGAGTTGAGTTAGAAATAGATTATTTGTGAGATGGATTCCATGATTTTATTTTCTTTTTTGAACAAAGGGAATTCTAATGACTCTTCTTGGTGTTTGGCATCTTTTGTGGAGAAAATTTTCTACCTTCCCTAAAACTTTGATTTCACCTCCTTTATTCATATTCCTTGTGAATGAAATAGTTTTTGTCAGCTATCTTGCCAAATGGGATTTTATAGCTAATCATAGATGGAATTTTTTAACATGGGAGTCCTTATCTCCTAATCAATATTCATTGTTCCTTCATCTTCTTCAAGATTATATGGGTTGATCATGTCTCCCATTTCTTTCTTTGTGAACATTGTTATACCTATCCATGGCCTTGCTAATGAGGACACAAGTAGTATGGGATACTTGATTGTCATCATAGATGGTAGTGGATTGAGAAAAGGATGATATTTATAGTGTAGTATGGGATGTAGTGACATTCCTTTTCCAAATAGGATCTACTTATTTAACTTATGTGTTAGTGAACCGGTAGTGGGATGATACATACAATAGATTGAATTCACTTCCTTTGTACCAATTGGTATTTATGTGAGCATTTGATCTATATATGTGGATTATTCAAACTAGATATAGGTGATGTATCATTGAGCTAGTTGTTATTATACTTTTGTTGTGCATATGAGTTATTTGTTGTTGTACCTATGATGTGTGTGTATAGGAGCGAATTTGCACCCCTTGTCTAAGTTGCTCTTTTGCATCCCCTCACCTTAGAAAATAAAACCCAAAGGAAAAATTCCACATCACCCACCTACCTTTCGTCCACTTGGCATGTGTTTTGTGTGTCGATGGGGGAATTTTTGTCAGGGACATGAGTGCGGTGCACAGACATCTATGTGGCACGTTACTGTCATTGATAGATTCCTACCTTTGGAGTCTGCAGGGATGTTACACTCCTCATTGGGGATGAATTGTAATGCCTATGTGTGACCAAACGACCTAAAAATGGCTCCTTTCCCTCCCATTTTGATCTTCAAACGCATTCACTTCACAATGACTTCATCTCTTAGCAATTATTCATCTTCCAGCAATCTATCACATTCTCTCAAGTAGTTTTCACAAAGTTCCATTGAGCATTGTAGCAAGCAAGCTTGTGAATCCAACAATTCCATTTTTGTTCATGTGGTGCTACTAGAAGCTATGAGTTTGGAGTCAGGTGAGACCTCCCTTCGTCACCGCTGCAGCCATGCCAACTTTTCCAAGAGCTCATTGCTTGCATTCTCCCTTCATTAGACTTGAGAGCCTTTGGGTGGAGGTGGTAACACTTCCTTTTCCTTTTGTGGTTTAATAGAGTAGTGTATCATCTTTTGTAGTGTTCAATGTACTTTCCTTTCTATTTCTTTTATCATATTTTCTACTTCATGGCTTTTTAGGCTATCCATGGAGGTAGAAACACCAAAGTGGGGGTTTGACTGAGGAAAACCCCTATACAACCCAATATTTTCCCCCTCTTTCTTGTGTGTAGGTGAACATGTGTGTGGAGATCATTGACGAACTAGCGCTTTAGTGGTTGATATTCGTCACCCTTGTCTTCATCTACTTATTTTATCATTTACATACTTACTTTTTGTACTTCATAAAATTGATCATTTCATTAAAACTAGTTAGCTAGGATGTTAAGTAGGTTTCTGGTATTTTATACTACATTTTACATTTTTTGGCCATACGGATGCCAGTGCGCCACACTATCGTCCCAAACCCGTGTTGCCATCCTCGAATAGAAAGCTATCTAAGGTGCAGTTTGAACTCCAAAAACTAGCTCGTCTAGCCCCATTTATACTTTTGGATCTGTAGAGTGACAGAAGCACTTGAGAGCGCTCTTCATTCTCGATTCTTGTCCAAAACATCTATTAGCTTGAGGTAAGTTAGGGCAACCCTCTGCTCTCGACTCTATGTGACCTGGAGCCTTGGTGTGGTTGGTCCCCCTCTCTTAAATTTTTGGTGAACCCAACATGAACCATTTTTGTCTCGTTTAGCTATGTTGAAGGGTCCTTTCCTCGTATCCAAAGAGTGTTGTAGGTGTGAGTGTTGTGAGGTGTTTTTCCCTACAACCCAACCTACAACCCCTAGTAGGCGTAGTTGAAAGGTTCTATAGGAATTGTGGAACAAAGCCTTAGTTAGGTCACTGTCCAATTGTAAACCTTTAGGGGCTTTGTGAAGTGTTGTTTAGTGTACGTGATGGCTTCCTTTCTGCAACTACCTATCCCTTCCATGCAACCTGGGAGCAGTTATCCTAGTATAACTTTCACCTCGCAGGACCTGCCGATGGGTTATAATAGAGAGCCATCTCCTCTTTACATCCTCGTGTGAATCAACAAAAACATTGTAACAGGTGTTCTTGTTGACCCAACATGTCGGGTGAATATCATAATTGAGGAGATTATGTTGATCAATTCCCTACATAAAGATGGGTATGACGCACCTGAAAGTACCATTCGTACACATAATGAACTTTCAGTATCTCTCCTAGGTAGCATCACCTTGTCGGTCCTTGTTGGACCTAAGTCAGTAAACTTTCTTTTTGACATAATCCCAGGGTCCAAAATCTTCAAGGTGAAATTGGGTATCCCCTAGTTGGTCACTATGAATGCAGTTCCCTCAGTCATGCATAAGTGTTTGAAATTTATCCATGAGGATTAAGTGCATGTAATCCATGACACAGGCTATAAATCTTTGGATGTGCATGGTAGCTATTCTCTAGACCACTTTTGGCCTACACACATTGGTTTGCTTCCACCTAGGATGGACCTCTTGTACCAGACCTATGACAAGTACAAGAAAGAGCACTTAACACCTAAGGTGAGGTATCCTCCATCTCCCTATGCCATCTCGCATAGGGCTTGTTTGAAAGTTGACAGTGATGCCACCATGGCCCAAAGAAGGGTAGAAGAGAAGCTCATTCAAGCGAGGTTCCTATTCCTCCTCTTCCACTGTCCAACCTACCACTTCCTCTCGCCCTACTATGGCATCATCGGATTCTACTCCATGTTTGCAAGAGAACCCTATGGTACCCACTTGACGAAAACCCAAGTGTCCTGCATTCGAACTTCTCGTTCTATCCACAGTGCCTAGGCCCATTCGATATGGTAGAGGGAAGGTTCCCCATGGGGAATCCTCTATGTCTCAGCCTCTGTGGGCTCCTACCGCTTTTTTCCCCAAGGTAGTGAATGGGAAGAGGCCCGTCGCTGAGGTGCTAGAGCTGACTCCCCCTGTTGTTATTTCAAACTCTTCTTAGTCTCTTCCTCCTGCTCCAATCTAGGAGTCTCTCCCTCTACTAGAAATGGCCATGATGGACGCTCCTATGGCCAAGCAAGAGCCTTTTGTTCTGTCTCTAGCTCCTAAAGTTGTTGAAACCTCCTTGTACACAAGCACAAGTGTTAATGAAAGGCTCTAGCGACTAAGCAAGCTGCTTTGTAGAGGAAGGATGGGGAGTTGACCGCCCCTATTTCAATCCCTCCTAATGTCTCCTCCTCTCCCATCCCCTCTACTTCCATTCAGTTAGCCTCAGTGTTGCTTCTAGCTCATACTGCAATCGTGAACACCCCTAACCCTAAAAAGGTGCAGGTGTTTATTGTTCCTTCTATTGAGCTACCTATCTTGATGTCCCTTCTAGACATCCCACCATTCTCAAAGCCCGTGGACATGTCGAATACCTTGGTGGTGTTTTCCACATTTTTCTCCTCCTCCTAGGCACCTTATGCCTTGTATGTGGGTGTCTCGCACCCTCCGACAAAGCGGGAGGTGGAGCTTGGCCCCCTTCCATCAATGGGGGGCATAAGAGGATTCCACCCTCTTCGAAGGGTGGTTTTGCGTTAGCATGTTTCATGCTTGTGACGGAGGAAGCTCCAACATCCCCTGAGTTTGTCCCTGTTCTCGAGTCACTCGGTGAGCCTAGCAGTGAATCTCAGGAACTGCCTCCCTTGGTCGTCGAGGCAACACATGGCACTCTTGTGAAGTGCATGTTTAACTCTTTGGATGAGGTCTCGGCCCTATCAGAGATCTTCACAAAATTAGTGACCTTTGCTCCACAAGAACCAAGTGGAGGAGACCTCAAAGAGTCTCCTTCTTTGGCCTTTATTGCAGGAGGGTCAGAGGGTTCCCCCCTAAACATTCCACCACTACAAGCTCATCCTCCTTCCCCATACAATGATCTAGATTAGGAAGAAAATGACCTCTTGGTCGATGAGTGTTAGGGGGACACCTCTTCCTTACCTTTAGATTAAGTGTGTGTTTTTTGTGATGTGTTCCCTTGTGCTTACGTTATGTGTTCTTGGATGACCCTTGTCACCCTTGTAGATGCTTGGATACATGAGTGATTATGTGTCGTAAAAATTCCTCTATTTGTGGCATCATTCTTCCTCTGTTATGTGTATTGATTTTCGACAAATTGGGGATGATGCAAATTGTTGGGGGAATTTAGGCTTACTTTCCATGTTGACCCAATTTTTATTTTTACTTTCATGCATTCTTCATATAGTCTGATATAGTAGGGGGTTGATGACAATTCATCTATATACTATTATTATACTTATATATATTTATGAGCAACTCTAACCGTGAAATATCAGATCACCCGTGTGCCCTTTGTTTGTGATATTATTGTCTCTTTTTGTAGTTTTGGTTATCTTTCTCTATTTTTGGCTTGAGTTGTCCCTCATGTGTGCGACATCACTTTCATGATATTTTTATTTTGAGAAAATGCATTCATGGTCAACAAGTCTTTTCTCGAAAATCCTTGCAATTTTTTTCAAAAAAATTACATTTTCAACAAGACCCCTAGCGGAATGTGTTTCCTTCATCATGGGTTCGCAAAGAAAGAACTTGAAAACTTTCCTCTGAGGAGGGAGCAGCTTGTCCTATGGGAGAAGCCTTGACCTTCCCCTCATGAGGGGGCATTTTCTTCCTTTCAAATTCCTTGATGAAGTGAACACCTTTCAAAAGGATTCCTTGATGATTAAATTGATTTGCAAAGAACATTCTTGTACTTTAAAACAATGCATCCCTTGAATGGAACCCTCTTCTTTTGAAGGGTTCTTGAGGGACCCCTTTGAAATATTTTCAATTTTATTTTGACTATTTGTCTATTTGCCTATGTGGTTGCTTTTTTATTTCTAACATGTTTTATCTATGGATTAACATGTTGCTTTGCAGGTGCACCTGTAAAGCCACTTTCCAGTCTAACTCTATGGAGTCCCCCTTACACTAGGATTCCTTCATGAGAGAGTACTTGGGGGAATGCCTTCTTTGCAAGTCTGAGGACCTGTGAAGAACTTGTATCTTGCGATATTTTTCCATTGTTGATCTACGAGCCTCTAGTGTACTTTGTTCAACTTCGTACTTCTACTGAGCTACAAAGTCCTTTTGTTCGAGCCTCCTCAAGAGAGAGTACCTGTGAAGTCCTCTGTCTACCTTATGCTTTCAATTTTTCTAGATCATGATTTTCTTCCTTGATGGTTTAGGTATACATTTCTAACCCTTCAATCTACTTTACCAAACACATTGATATTCGTGCTCGCTAAAGTGGAGGAAAAATGTATTGGAGAAAATTCACACCCCTTGTGTAAGTTCCCCTTTGCATCCCCTCACCTCAGAAAATTAAACCCAAAGGAAAAATTCCACATCACCCACCTACCTTCCATCCACTTGGAACGTGTTTTGTGTGTCAGTGGGGGAATTTTCATCAGGGATGTGAGTGTGGCGCATGAATACCTGTGTGGTTTGTTTCCATCCCTGATAGATTATTGCCTCTAGAGTTCACAAGGACATTACACTCCTCATTGGGGATGAATTGCAATGCCTCTATGTGACCAACTAACCCAAAAATGGCTCATTTCCCTCCCATTTTGATCTTCAAAGGCATTCACTTCACAATGATTTCATCTCTTAGCAATTCTTCATCTTCCAACAATCTATCACATTCTCTCAAGCAGTTTTCACAACTCCATTGATCATTGCAACAAGCAAGCTTATTACTCTATCAATTCCATTTTTGTTCATGTGGTGCTACCATAGAAGTTGTGAGTTTGGAATCTTGTGAGACCTCCCTTCATCACCATTGCAGCCGTGCTGACTTCTCCAAGCTCGTTGCTTGCATTCTCCCTTCATTGGCCTTGAGAGCCTTTGGGTGGAGGTGGTAACACTTCATTTTCATTTTGTGGTTTGATAGAGTAGCGTAGCATCTTTTGTCATGTTCAATACTTTCCTTTCTATTTCCTTTGTCATTTTTTCTACTTCATGGATTTTTTGGCTATCCATGGAGGTGGAAACACCAAAGCGGGGGTTTGATTGAGGCAAACCCCTATTTAGCCCAACATTTTTCCCCTCTTTCTTGTGTGTAGGTGAATGTGTGCATGGAGCTCGCTGGCAAACTATCGTTTTAGTGAGTTGCCCTTGTCTTCATCTACTTATTTTATCATTTACATACTTTCTGTACTTCATAATTTTGTTCATTTCGTTAAAACTAGTTAGCTAGGTTGTTAAGTAGGTTTCTGGTATTTTACATTGCATTTTACATTTTTTGGTCGTACGGCTGCTAGTGCACCAGAGAGACGCCAGCGCGTCACACTGTCGTCCTAAACCTATGCTGCTATCCTCAAACAAAGAGCTATCTAAGGTGCAGTCTATACTCCAAAAACCGGTTTGTCTAACCCCATTTAGACTTTTGGATCTGTAGAGTGATAGAAGCACTTGAGAGTTCTCTTCATTCTTGATTCTTGTCCAAAACATCCATTAGCTTGAGGTAAGTTAGGGCAGCCCTCCACTCTTGGCTCTCTATGACCTAGATCATTGGTGTGGTTGGTCCCCCTCTCTTACAGTGTGTATGAGCTATTCATTATCATACTTGTGATGTGTGTATGAGTTAGTCATCCTATGTATAAGTGATGTACATGCTCAAGACAACCACTATGTATGAACTTGGGATCTTGGAATGATACTAAGCCTATGTGGTTTTGTGTGTGTGTACACTAATGGTTGGCATGGAACCCTCACATCTCTAGAATGTGATTTTATCATTCTATTGTAACTAGACTAATTCTGAAAGTTTATGCTTAACGAATATTCATGATTTAAAGCTAAGATCTAAGATCTCATACCAGAGGGGGGGATGATTTCTTTCTATCACTATTGCACAAACCATGAAGCCCTTGATTCTCAAAAGGGATACATAGGTAGGATCATCACAAATGAACTCTCAATATTTAAGTCTAGGCCTAAGGATGACCCTAATATTACAAGCTTGCCACTTTCAAGTGTAAGCATATAATTGGTGGCTTAAATTTGGTATCAACATGGTGATGGAAGAAGTGATAGATGGAAGATGCTTGGTCAACATCATTTGTAGTTGTGAATTGATTTTTTTTAAATAGTAGTAACAAAGGGATAGTTATTACATTGTTTATATTCATATGGGGCAAGTTGCATAGACTCTAGAAAATCAACCTTTGGTTATTGCTTCTATCTTGGATCTATCATTGTCTCATGGATTTGTAAGAAGAAACCTAATATTTATTTTTCATCCACTAAGCAAAGTGCAAGGTAGTTATTGCAACAACCTATGAAGCAATAAGGCCTAGCCAACTTCTTGAGAATCTTCAACACCCACAACATGATCCAATAATTATAAATTGTGATTGTCAAAGTGTGTTGATGTCTAAGAATCTAATATTCCATGCTCACACAAAGCATATTGAATTATCTCATGACTTTATTTGTGAGCATTTTCTCAATAAGGAAATTGAACTAGTCTACACACCAATCAATGAGCAACTTGCAAATGTTTTTCACTAAACTTTTGAGCAAGGATTTAAGTTTGCATATTTTTGAGAAGGTAATTTTATTAATTTTTCTTCATTTGTACATGGCTAGCTAATAAACCTATTTAGTATAAGTAGGCCTCATCAGCTAGTTGAGTTGTGTTGTGTGATAAAATAAATTTTATGGGGGGTATTAGAAAAATATAAACTATTTAATCACAGCCAATGCATTTGTTATATAGAATCATATCTCATGCAAGAGACACGCCTCTCCAAACATGATATCTATTTAAAGATATTTGGAGCCATCTATTTATCAATAAATAAAATTTATTAAGCTTTCCAATTTCAACAAGTTTATCATATTCTAAAAATAAAAAATATTAAAAAAAGACACAATAATTTGTGAAATTCTTGTAAATTCTTAAAAAGAAAAAAGTTCTCATACCATATTCAAGTATAAGGAAGCAGTCAAAATTTTAAACTTTTCAGTGATTCATTCGAAAGGAGAAATAAAACTTTCAAGCAAATAAACCAGTGCCAAAAATAAGTTTAAATCATTCAAATATAAAGTGGGTTGTTAATTTGTATGCTTATATATGCTTGATAATTTCAGTAGAGTATTTTTCTTGCTTTTGGGTGTCTTGGACAAAGATCATATAGGAAAGAATGAGTTTTTTAAAAGGTGTAAAATTGTATGAATTGGTCAAGGAAAAGAACTTAAGAAGAAAGCTAAGATCAATTTTGTCAACAAGATGGCTTTCTGACCATTTTTATGAGATATATAAGAATCTTTTGAAACCCAAGAAATTATTACTAGACAGTTTGGTAGGTGTTAATGCTTCATCCCTTCAAAACTCTATCTTAAAGTCAAGATTTCTGAACGATAGAAATACATAGAAGCACTTTCAAACCTGGTTGATCATGAGAAGTGAAAACAATAACTGGTTGTTAAGACACCAATGAGCAGGACCTATGTTATTTACAGGTCAAATTCGGTTATAATGTAGATCTAACTAAGCTGTATGTAAATTTGTCTCATTGGAATTTGATACTGTAAAATGTACAATTAAAACACTTATATCAATTGATCTATCATTACTATAAACTTAGAAAAGCATTATCCTTACATAAAGCTTTATCTCAGATGATAAAATTCTTCTTTTCAGCAGGTTTGTTTTCTCCATCTGCTTCTTGTTAGCAAGCAGCTATCCTCAGTCAGGATTCAAATAAACAGTTTGGATTTGGGTACCACCATAGCTATGAACAGATACATATGTAGAGCCTGTTATTATTTTTCACACAAGTTCAGAATATCAATACATTGATCTCAAAGACAAGGAACTCATATAGATTAAGCGACCACTCATTTTTTCTGCATTATAAAAACATTCTACATGCAATTCTGTAGGCACACAAAGATCAGTTTCAAAGTTATTACATTCATATTTTATTCTACTAGGGTTTTTTAATAAAGCCTTACGATAGAACTATTAGTCTCTGATTTTTCAATTTTGCCTACTTACCATTCTTATACAGAGAAGCTGCTTGAAGAGAAAGACTGAGACACGAAGGAGCACCCCATGAGGTTGCCTTCTTTCTTCTAAACCACATATTTCCCTCATCAAACATGCCTTGCATTGAATACCCAACCTCTCCAAACTAATCAAGAAACCCAGTTTGTTATTAACTGCTCCATGGTATAGACAAAGAATGTAAAATGAACAAACCCACAAGACTAAAAACTTACCAGACATAGAACAAAAACATAATAAAAAAAACAAGGTATGAAAGAAAAAATTTAGCATATTTAACAAACTTATGAATGATATGAGTAACTAAAAAATAATAAGAAATTATTCCTTAACTCTTAGGGTGCAAGATTAGAAAAGAAACATTGATATAGCCGAACTCTGGCCATTACTTTATCAAAATGAAGAGTTTACCTTGGATATATTGCAGGGCCCCCAGAGATAGAATTAGCACATACTTCATTCGTATTGATCATTAAGCTGTGGGCTTGGAATATGTTGTTTCTCAGGTTTCTGATATGATCAGTAAGAGCTGTATCAGTTTTTATCATACAGCTCTGTTTATCATGATTAGCATTCCTGAGACAGGAAAAAAACATGATAACATAAATCAAAGAGCTGGTAGCCATCACGAGCAGAACGTTGAATAATTCTTAGAATGGTATATATGAAGAAGCGTGAGGAAGGCCAACACTTGCCTATATTCAATCTAAAAATAGTTCTAAATCAGGTTTATGGCTTATTCATGCATGTGAACTTCAAACCGTGTCATAATAATGCAGGCCCATCTGTCCCATAGTGCTTTTATAAATTTTCATTCATTAAGTTAGTACAAACATGTCCAAATCAGTTATTTCAATCATCTATCAACTCTTAACCATTTAGTCTTGCCTTGGACTTCATAGGAAACCCTAATTGCCCGAGTCACATGTTTTCGGTACTTGGTCTCAAACGGTCCTGACTGCATATCGACACCACAATATATTCTTTTGAGGATTTTGAACAGGAATCCTTTCTTTAAAAGACATGATGTAACCTTTTTATTTTCATTGCTCGTGAGTCTCTTTCACTCCGTCCAGCTGCTCCAGGCGACAATTCATATTTGCTCATTTTTATGTTACGAATGTTTTCAATTTTAAAGATCCCTCAATCAGTTCACATGTCTTTTCTTCACACCAGTCTATTCGACAAGTTGATTAGGCAAATTGGTAATACTCCTGTTTTCAGTATCTTCAATTTGGATAGTTAACTTCTTTGAAATAGTCTTGGAAAAAGGAAAGCAAAGCTCATCTTCGAGAGTATATGCTGCATCATAGTTAAAGATCTATTCATAGAAATAAATGTCTGAATTTTGAAGGCTTAAAAAAATACTTGACCTGCAACTCAAACCTTTTAGTTGTAATTTGCAAGCTAAATATTTATCATTTCACCTATCAAATATGGTCTATAAACAATCACATGTGTTGATTATTGTTCAGTTTTTAAATATCATTTTAAGTTTATAGATTGATGGTGCAGCCAAACCCTAGACACTCTACGGCTTGCCTAAGAACACCATGTGCAGCTATGTGGAAGCAAACTAGGGTTATCTCTTTGGTTGACAACCAGCCCTAAGACCTACCACTCAACCTATAGCAACCATCCTATAGCACTTCATATGTCAAAATGGAGACTTACCCTACATACACCCAAATACATTTGTAAGACATCATTTGGATAGAAAACACAAATTCTCATTTTATCACATAAAATATTTCTTATTCTTTATAGGAATGGACCTATACTTTCCTTATTCACACTCACATGCATGCACTCTCACCTCACCTCAACTATATGCCTCTATGTGTTGTTCACACACAACCTCTCACTCTTGTCACATTTCCCAATCAATCTCACACGTGATAGTAACCATCCTTCTTGCCTCGCTACCTAGTCGACCTCATGTGGGCTCTTCACCCCCTCTTGCCTTGTTTCCTAGATAGTCTCAATCAATCTCTTCACCTGTCCCTTCCATATTACCTAGTCAATCTCATATGCAGTCTCTTACTCTTTTGGCCTACTCACAACCTCTCCATATTTTCTCTCTTGCACTCCCTCCTTGGAATCTAGCAAATTGACTTCTATTCATAGTTCCCTATGTACATTTGCTTCTACCCAATTGTCAACCTCTACAATATACTTTTTCTTCCCACTTGTGCCTAAACCTCATAGCTTCCCTCATTATCCATGTGCCTCCCTACACTTTTTCCCTCTACCTCATAGCCTTCCCTACCATTTCTATGTGCCCTAAAACCACGACCTCCTCTCTTTCCTTTCTTTTGTAGTCTATTCCCTTTATTTATCTACCTCCTTAACATTAAACCGCCTTTACTCTCAATTGTTCTCCTCATTTCTCTCTCTATCAAGGCTCTTATCTCCCATCCATGGCCAACCTTCTCCTCAACTATTATCTCCATCGTTTCGCTCTTCACTAAGAGTTATCTTCCTCAACCACATTTCCTCCCTAAAATATTGTGTGCTCCTTCTCAAATCCTCCTCTTTTTGTGCCTTTTCTTAGATCCTACCCAAATGTTTGAGTGTTAAAACTCACCTACTCCCTATCCTTGATAAGCACTAAAATGTCTCACCATTAATATTGCTTGTGCACCCAAATATTCCTCAATTTGGTGTGGCCATTCCTTGCGTGTGTTAGGCCCTCCATCAATTTTTTTACAAGTACCTCAAGCCTTCAAATGGCTCCTTCTATCTCACTCAACACTTGCACATTGTCCTTCACATGATAAATGTGTGCATTCTGCGACCTCATCATCCTCCTCATTGTCTACCATTAGATCTTGGCATTAAATTCCATTCCTCTCATGATATGCATCTTGTTGCTCCATAATTTCCCCAAGCATTAAATGTCCATCCTCTCCATAGGTAGCCTCATTTTTGTTATTCCTAAAACCTATTGTCGCCTTCCTTCCTCTAATGTCTCCCTTCAATGTTGTTGCATCTTCCTTTTGCTACTTGATCATGGCCTTCAACTATTCAATTAATCAAGTTTTTTTCCATGCACATGACTCTCTTTCACCACCTTCTCTACTACTCCACCACATCCATGTGGCCTCTTGATTCTTCCTTAACCCCCTTGTGCACTTCACGATCATGCAACCAACACTCTCTCTCCTATAGCATCTATAGATGACTCTTGTGTCCTCATCAACAACTAACATTTTCACTACTCCTTCCTCTTATTGGCCGCCTCTCATTCAACCACCACTTCTTTAATCCACTAGCAACCTCCTATGGTATCAACCTTCTATTGGTCTTGTAGTTCTCCAACTCAACACACAAGAACCTCTACCATGCTCTTTTTTTTTGCATGCAACTATAGCATCATCACTCATCTTTGTGACCACTTGGTCATCTTGCAGCATCACCATCATGCATCTTTCCATCCTTGCAGCCTCCCTATTGTTGTAAGCATGCCTACTCCCAAGTGCCTCACTTCCTTTTCCTACAAGTTCCCATTGCTCCCATGGGCAGACCTTCAATTTCTATGAGTAACCTCTCCTTCTATCATGACTTCCTATTGTTACAAGTATCCACCTTTGCTACAAGTTCCTCTACACTATGACAACTCCTTCGCTAGTGACTACAAGTTAAATCTTAAAATGGCTATAATTGCACGGTTTCTTCCAAACAATTGATTCCTCACCTCCAACCCATGCCAACTACTAGTACCCAAGATGTCGCTGCATTCTAGATTAAATGTGGATTGATTATAAATTAATTAAAATGATAATAATGTTCTATTTTATATATAATTCTTATATTTATTTAAAAAACATTAAAATTTCTTTTAAACAGATAACCATCAAATATATTATTACTCTTCAACTACAATTTTACATAATAATCAAACCAACCATTAATTACAACACTGTATAAATTCTTAGTGTTTTTAATTCTCTTCTAAACTGAAATTATAATTCAGAGTATTGCAAAAATTACCATTGTAAATATTAAACTACTTTTAACTATCTGTAAGCAAATAATAATCTCTGGAAAATATCCACACTCAAACAGGCTTATATTAATATTTACAATAATGGTTTACTTATCATTGTTTTTCAGCTTGAGACCATCGTTTTTCCTTTTATTTTATAGTTTCTGAACAGTGACTTCGTTGGATGTGCATCATACGAATAATGGTTGTATATCAATTTGCTTTTTGAATCGTGGAATAGCATTTTTTTCTACACTAGTAGTGATTTTCGGTCGCTGTGTTTCCCCACTGATCTGAGAGCTGTCAAATTCATTTTAATAGAAGAACTGTAAAGCACTTTAAACTTTCTGCACATTGAGTAAATAGTGTTGTGACAAATACTCCAGTGCGTCGGCAGCAACGTTGCCAGACCAAAAATGAGTTGAAAACAGATGTGACAAAGATTGTCACATCTGCTACATTCCATATCCATCGTTTTTAAGCGGTGATAGTATTTCTGTCCTGGAAAAACAATTCCTGTATTTCTTATAATCTACCGACTCCACAAACCAATGAATTGAGAGAGAATAAGATACGATGCAACAAGATTAGGTGGTACACTTAAAAATACTAATTTTAGTATAATATACCAACATAATTGAATGGCTCGCAACCCACATCTGTTCATATCCCATATCTAGGTGGTTAAATGATTTCCCACTATAATAATGTACACTTATCTAAACTTTAATTGTAAGATATGTTAGACATATATTATGTTATTAAAAAATAATTTTAAGGATAACAATTTAATGTTTTAAGAGAATAAATGAAATCGAATTCTAAGTATTGATGGGTGAGATGTTGTATAATGAGGCATATTAAATGGTGGATAAGGAATATGTGATGAAGTATCGAGATGAGATTAGGGATGGTTCTAGTGTTGCAATGAAACTCAATATCTCTATTTGAGAATCTCATGGCAGGGTTGTTTCATCTTTCTACTTGTCTCAATCACCAAACAAATAGAAAAGAAAATTGGACATATACCCCTAAAGTTGGTAAGCTTAGAGGTGATTCTCATGCTCCCAAATTTTTGTTGAATGTAAACACTAGTTGGTTGTGTTAAATCCTACAGCAAAGTTACTAAAGGAAGGTCCATAGATAATTTTCAAAGTTCATTGGAGCTCTTTAGATTCAAGCTTCCTCGATTGGCTCAACATTGTGTGTGTTGAATCTCAACTACTTGTTTAGGTCTATTTATTTGTTTTTGTAGCTAGCGGTTTATAGCTGGTGTGATGTTGGTGTGGATCAGATCCACACTTTTGAATTATGAGCATTGGTTTTTCATTGAAATGCAGTTGTGTAAGTTGAGCATCTAGCATTGACCTTCTCTTTTCCTCTAGGTCCTTTGTAAAATTTTGTTTATGTATCAACTTCCCCCGCTTGTGACATGTGGAACCCCTACGCTCACCCGCCACAAGCAATGCTCAACTCTCTCCAAAGGTTGTGCCAAGACGCCATGTGGTGGCTTCAGTGTTGTTGATGCATAAGAAATGGTGGAGCTTAATAGCAAGTGCAAAATTCCACATGGTGTCACTGTGTGCTTCAAAGAGCAGGAGAGTCCCCTTCATGGGAAAATGATGTTCCATTAATCGAAAGGATGAGCCTTGTTCCTAGTAGAGACTTTATGAGTAGTTTGAGTGGGGCACGCATCAGCATCGGGAGATTGCTAGGTGTTAAGGTTGTGCCATGTCTGGGATCTATAGCTCATAATGTGTGTACATTGAAGCATTCCCAAGATCTAATTCTATTACTACATCCTCATTATAAGAATGAGTGCTAGGATCCAGGTTTCCTACATGGCACGAAGTGTCATTTCTCTTGTACCTTTTGAACTTCGCCACACCAATGTCTTTAGGCCTATATATTGGGGAGTTTCATATTTTTTCTATCTCATTTCCTTAGTAGTTAATTTTGATAACTTTTACATGAGGGAATAGCATTGTAAATTTTTTTAGTTTTGAATAGAGATAGTGGCAACTCTTTTTTTCTTTTTGAGACCTTAATAGGTACCCCTCGAGGGAAGGATTGAATGGCTTATACTATGTCTTTTGGCCTTTTTATTTTGTTTTCTCCCAACAATGAAGAGGATGTAGTGTTATGTGTCAAATGGTGTAGAATTAATGGTTGTATGTTATTTTTGTTCTTTGCTTCTATAGTGTAAGCTTTTGATAGTATTGTAGACTTCAAATCATACATGTGTTCCTTTAAACTGTATGTAATGTTTTAAAGGTTTTAATCTATATTATGCTAGTTAGGAATAGACACAAAAGTAATTTCAGCGTATCACCTTAGTTAATTTTCATTTTAGTCTTTTTTGCTTTTCCTCCTTCCCCTTTTCTCCTGAAAAAATTTGAAGAGTCAGCTTCTAAAATATTAAAGGTCACTTCACAAATAGCTCAATCTCAATCCCACGTCTATAAAGATTCCCATAGGACATTGCTTTCCTAGAGCAAAATTTTTAAGCATCAACAGTTCCATTTTTGGCATGCCCAATGGGACCTATTCAAATCCTGACTAGAAGTTAGAGTTTATGAGTTGAAGGCCTATCACAAGGTCGCTTGCAGCACAAAATCTAGGTTTACTACCATCGCCTCTTGTGGTTGTAACTTGCCAAAGGGTCGTAGGGTCAAGTACAACACAACAACCACAATAGGTGGCTGCACTAGGTCCACCAATAAATTTTGTAGCATGGAATAGTGGTACCCACTTATTCCTCTAGTAGCCCTGGCTACTTGGGATCCTATCCCTACTAATGTCGCTGCACTAGGGCCACCAATAAATTTTGTAGCATGGAATAGTGGTACCCACTTATTCCTCTAGTATCCCTAGATACTTGGGATCCTATCCCTACTAATGCCTTAAAGGAACTCCCCAAATTCATAGGGGAGGACTTTAAACATATCGTGGAACATCTTTAAGATGTGGTAAATGTTTGCACAATACACCATGTTACAGAGCAAAATGTAGCCTTAAGGTTGTTGGTCACCTCATTCAAAGGGTGAGCTCTTGACTCATATAGATCCTTGTCACCCAACTCCATTGCCACTTGGGGCCAACTTGAAGATAGGTTCTTCAACCAATTCAATGAGAAAGGAGATTGATCATCTCTCCTCCAATAGCTAATTACTATAAAAATATCCCCACGAGAGGCTATTATAGATTTTAATACCAAGCTCCATAAATCCTGGAAAAGAATCCCAGTTGTGGCTCAACCACCCACAAGTATGGTTATCATTTCTTATCTCAACCCCTTTAACTTAGATATATGGTCATAATGATTCACTCTCTTGGAAGCCAAATGCTATCAGATGTGTATGAGCTATTTTTCTAAGCAGAGAATAGCCTCATAGATGTCAGGAAGCTTCCCCCATGACCACCAATGCCTATGTTCCCTGAACTACCAATGCTTCCGCAAGAAGAAGTTCCCAACACCTTGCAAGTCACTCCTCCCATGTATGTATATCGTAATTCTCAAATGAGCGCAACCAGTGCTTCATCATCGCTAGTCGCAAAGATGAATGATATGAAGAGTATTCTACGAAACTTTAATAATGAGATAATAAATCCCAAAGGCAACAAGTTATGCTTCTCAAGCTCCCTTTTTAGAATTATCAAGGTGAGAGGTCGCCATATCAACATAACCAATACCAAGGAGGACAAAGGCCAAATCATCAAGCATAACCTATGAACCAAATCATCTCGGTTCTTGCTCCCCTTCAAGAAATCCCACCAAATCCACACAGGGAATTATTTGTCGGCCAATAAAAGTTGGAAAATGATTCTAATTCAAGGTGTTTCTTGTAAAATGATGCACATACACCCTAAAATTTCCCCAAAGGAAATTTACAACAGAGATTCATCGAACAACAAAGACAAGGGAGCACACTAGATATATCCCCTTATGGATACTAGTACCTAGGTGTTAAGAATGTCATCCCGATGGCCCAAGTGCAAGGTATGTCCCTGGAGTAGGAAGAAGAGATAGCCTCATAACATGCACTATTATCATGGGTGGAAGGTGAGGATGCAATATTTTCAAATGAGACCCCCATGTTAAAAGCCTCACAGGTCCAATCGGACTACTATACCCACTCTAAAAAGAAGCCAACCAAATCCCAAGAAGCTTTCACAAGGCCTAAGGTGACCTTCATAAAAATTTAGGCCCTCAACCATCACCTCTGGTATATCAAAAATGGAGCAATATAATATAGAACAGAATGAAAGAACCTAAAGTATAACCTCAAGGGCCATTGAATGTGGTCAAACAACTGAAGAAGGCTCTAGCCAATATTTCTCTAGGGCGTCGTATCAATCCCTGAGTAGAAATATCTACTACGGGAGGAATTAGAAGACTAAGAGAGGCTCGTGCAAAGTAATCCAGAAGTGGAGCCAATGCAAACCAAAGAGAGAAAGACCAGTAGGAATGTGCAACCCCATGTGTCATTTACATTCATCAACTCCAAAGTAGGGGTAAGTAAAACAAATCCCACCCCTTTTTATTTCTCTCATTATGAGAGATAAGTTGTTACATAATTCCATGATTGATCTTCTGACGCCAACACTACAATAATTTCCAAGAAAATTATGGATGCATTGCAACTTCAATATGAACCCTTAGACAAAAGAGTAATGCAATTGGATAGGAGGAAGGTTTAAACCGTATGTGTTATCAAAGCTCTTCCCCTAACCTTATATTCTTTTCCTAGTATCACAGCTCCCAAAGAGGTGGTGGTGATTGACATTTTTCCAATCTTTTGACTATGCTTATCAAGGGATTTCATCACCAAGATAGGCGAGTACCTATCTTTAGATTGGTCTCACTTTATCCTAAGGACCAAATATGGCTCAAAATTGAAGGTTCTCTCTGATCCATTACACTAAGAACACATTGATGATGATGTCATGATGAATTTTGAAGTGACACATACATCTTTCTCAAAGAAAGAGATGTATTGTGTAGAAATTCTCAAAGGAGCGGCTGACAACAGGAGCTCACAAGAAGAGGTCCTCATAAATTAATTTATGAAAAATGATCCATTCAGGAACTTTGATGCCACCGATCTTGGTACTTATGTAATCCATGATGAGGACCAAGCCATCCCCAAGATCATGAAGAAGAAAGAGAATCAAAGTAATGAACTTGAAACTGAGTCTAGTTTTTGGACCCTCCACTTTGATGGTGTGAAATGCAAGACCACCTCCAAGGTGGACATACAATTGGTATCTCCTTCTGGGAAAGAAACTCTTAGGGATTTCCACTTCCATTTTTTTTGCACAAACAATGATGCTAAGTATGAAGCATTGGTTCATGGCCTTAGCCTTGCCAAGCGCATAGGTGTGAAGTAATTAAAGTTATTTAGAGACTTTGAACTGGTAGTTAAACAATTAAGAGGAACTGTGGTTGTAAAGAACGTCTGCAAAAGATCTTACCAACATAGGGTGTGGGATCTAATTGAATCATTTTAATCCTATAATATTCAAATCATTCCAAGGTCTATGAATACAAAACCAGACAAAATGTTAGTGGTTGGGTCACAGTTTGACCCAATGACTAATCTGTCAACAAATGAGCACGTGGTGTGGGTGATTATAAGACCTACTATCTTGGACAATGATCAAAACTGGTAGTGTTCAAGAGAAATGCCTAGATTTCCATGTTCCTCAAGTAGTCATGCGAGTTTGCAGAGCAGCTACAACCAAAGATTGAAGAAGCCTACAAAGACCAAATCATACAACTCAAGACCAACAAACTTCCAAAAGGACTGATTGTCCTGGAGAATATATTTGATTTTGATGATGTCAAGAATGACAAAAGGAAGTTTTTCGTAAACAAAAGTGATTAATCTAAACTTGATGTAGGAAGTGGAAGGAAATTGAAGGTTGGGAAAGAAGTTTCCCAAAAAGATAATGATTGATTGGTATCCTTTTGCAATGATTATGAAGGATTTTTGGCATGGACCTAGACGATGACTTGAAAGGGTACGACCACAAGGTAATCCAATACATCATATATTTGGTTTAGCAAGCTAAAATAGTTTTTTAAAGGTAGAGGCTAATAAATCTTAAGGTTGATTCTCTTATGGCTCAAGAGTTGAGGAAAATAATTGATTCAAGGATCATATATCTCATCAAGCACTCAACATGAGTGTCTAACCTAATTCCAGTAAGGAAGAAAAATTGTGACATCATACCCTAAATGGATTTCAAATACTTTAACAAAGTATCCCTAAAATACCACTTCCCCCTTCCCTCATGGAGCAGATCCTCCATACATTTGTAGGCTCAAATATTTTCTCTCTACTCGATGGTTTCTTGGGATACAACCAAGTATGGGTTAAGGAGGAGGACCAACATAAAACCATTTCACCACAAAGTGGGGGACCTTTGCGTATGTGAAAATTCCTTTTGGCCTCTCCAATGTAGGAGCTACTTTCCAGCAGACCATGGATATATCCTTCTAGGGCTTGATCAACATAATTATCCTCATCTACCTAGAAGACCTCACAGTGTACTCCAAGAAAAAGGAGGATCATTTTGATCATCTAGAGAATATTTTTGAAAGGTGCCAAGAGTTTGGGGTATCCCTCAACCCCAAGAAGTGTTTTTTCATACTATTGTAAGGTAAGATACTAGGGTATGTGGTATCTAAATAAGGTGTCTCCATTGATCTGAAAAGAGTGCAGGCCATCAAGGACTTGACCTTACCAGTAAACAAAAAGGGAGTCCAATCTTTCGTTGAAAATATCAACATTGTCAACCATTCATATTTGACTTTGCAAGCCTAGTAAGGCCCATAACCCTAATTTTAAAGAAGGACCAACCTTTCAAATGGACCACCAAAGGGAATATATCATTCGATAAGATCAAGGATGCAATATCCACTACCCCCGTGTTAGTTAATCCCAACTTCTCCAAGGAATTTTTCATGTATGTTTATAGGAGTCAACATAGCTTGGAAGTTGTGCTAACTCAGAAAGAGGATGAAGGAAAAGGTGAGAACCCCATTGCATTCTACTCAAGAACCTTATGGGGATATGAAACTAAATACAACTTTGTTGAGAGGTAGTATTTTTCCATCGTCAAGGGTCTCAAGAAGTTCAGGCACCTAGTGGTGGGGAGTAAGGTAATTATATATGTGGTGCACCCCAACATTTAGAGAATACACCATGGAGGGAGAAATCATAGACAAGAGAGCCAATTGAATCACTAAGGTCCTAGAATATTACATTGAAGTCAAACCGACCACTTAGGTAAACTGAGGGAGGGGACTTTGCGAATACTTGGTGCCATGCATAGACGTCCCAAC
Organism: Sequoia sempervirens; assembly: GCA_007258455.2. Taxonomy (NCBI): domain Eukaryota; kingdom Viridiplantae; phylum Streptophyta; class Pinopsida; order Cupressales; family Cupressaceae; genus Sequoia; species Sequoia sempervirens. Next base: position 646 of record VDFB02252945.1, on the reverse strand, counting down.
AGATGAGCAAGATACACTGGAAGTAGTTATGGTGAGCTAGGATGAAACCAACATGTCTTGGGTTGCTGATAGGACCCCTTCATGGAGACTGGCTGGTATTTGGATGATCTCCCCATGCATAAAAGGAGATTCTACAAGCTACAAGGAGCTAGTTATACGCTAGTTCAGGGAGTCCTTTTCAAAATTAACTTCAATGAGATCTTGCTCAGATGTGTCAAAAACCATCAAGCCAACAAAATCTTGTAGGATATAAATTCCAACCCCCTTGAGTGGCCACTTCTCAGTGAAAACAACCACAATTAAGATCATGTGTGTCAAATATTACTAGCCAACCTTGTTTTCATATTTCTTTCAAGCAGTTAAAAAGTGTCAGCAATGCCATTTTTTTGTAGGGAAGTAAAATAATTCAGCCATATTGTTAAACCTAATAGTAACTGATGATCCTTGCACATAGTGGGGCTTTTATTTCATTGGGATGATCAATCTCATGTCTAGTGCAAGCCATAAGTAGATATTATGGTCATGGATTACTTCACTAGATGGACTATAGCAACTCCTTTGAAGGAAGCGACCAAAAAAGTGATCCTCGACTTCCTAGAGGAATTGGTCATAAGGTTTGGCCCTATAAAGACAATCATATCCAACA
>VDFB02252943.1:95156-230580 GCA_007258455.2 Sequoia sempervirens | reverse complement strand
TATTCTTCTAAAGTCATATCATAATTAAATATATCAAAATATTTAATTAAATCTTCCATAGTTTTTAAAATCAAAAATCAAAATTCATTAAATGAAATTAAATAAATTTATTTATTTATTTAATTTGGGATTATCTTCAACATCCGGGAAGCAAACGGTCAAAACAAAAAATTTAATTTTCTCTGTTTCTATGCAGGCTTGTTCCCGTGGGTTGAAGACATGAATCCATCCTTTTTTCCAACCTCTCAACCTCTTCCATCTTCTTCTCAACCTCTCCATCTCTCACCTTTCAATTCTACCAGACAATCTCACAGCCGTAGATCCTTGCCAGCCAGGATTGTGCCTACAAAAAAACTATAAATATGACTGCCGGGTACTCCAAATGATATAGAAGTTTTAAGCAGGAAAATTATAGTCAAATTGCAAGTAGTATAAGCATTCATAGCATTCATAGTATTCACAGTATTTTCATAGCATAGAATTAGTAGCATAGAATCATGACATCTTCCGTTTACAGCCCCTGTGCATAATCCACAGCCCCTGTCCATATCCGTATCAGTAATTTCACTCTACCAGCATATAGGATAGAATTTCCTTTTGCATAACTTATTCTACAGCAACCTTTTGGAGAAGCTGACTTTAAACAAAATCTGAGAGCAGCAGCTTCGAATCTCTGGAGATAGAGGAAGATGGAACGCTTCTGAGAATTATCTTTATTTCTTTGTTTGAATTTCTTCAGTATAATGTTCTATTAATTGTGTTTTTTTTTTCATTTAGATTACTCAAATTAACACTACACATTTTTGGCGCCCACCGTGGGGCTCTTGCCCCTGTTTCTCACATCTTTTTGCAGATTTCTTTGACAGGTTACTGACAAAAACAATGGATTACCGCAAAGAACACGTCTTCGAAACTTCATTTCTAGTTCAGCGCATTTGATAAGTCTTGCAGTGCCCGTAATATGTTTTGCAGCGCCCATAATATGTTTTTCAGTGCCCGTAATATGTTTTGTAGTGCCCATGATTATTTTTGCAGCGCTCTTAATTAGTCTTACAGCGCTTGTAATATGTTTTGCAGCGCTCTTAATTAGTTTTGCAGCGCCTTTAAGGATTTTTGCAGCACCCATAACCTCTGTTATAGTGCATTCCTGCAAGTTGTAATTTGTAATGTTAAAACAGTTTAACTGAATCCGACGCATCCGCGGATAGTTAGTAAATTTTTAAGGTAAAAAGAAGCAATCCTAGGGTAGACACCTAACTTAAAATAAAGCAATCTTAGGGTAGACATTTAAGGTAAAATGAAGAAATCCTAGGGTAGACATTTCACACTTTATTTTGGGTTAAAAAGAATTTTGTGTTTGTGTGAAGCAAAATCTTCACTTAGCATAGAAAATCTTTATTTTTGGGCTTAAAATAAATCATTTTCTACTTTGTTTTTGGTGATAGGCCTATGCTCTCCCATTAACTGGGTGATCAAAATGCCAAACTCACCTATTTCTTTTTTTGCAATTTCCTGTTTTATTAGCACCTTTTAGAAGGCCTGCCGTAGTGGGAAAAAGTACTCACCCTACGGGAATGACCTAAGTGGGAACAACTAAAGCCAAGTTTTCCAACCCACTATAATCAAATGCGGATGGTTGATGAAAATCCCATTCGACGGTAGTGTGCATTGATAACCATCCCCAAAGCCTTTGTTCTAAAGGTAGGGAGGTCTCTCGAGGGAGTTTATCATTTGCCGCACCGAACGGAAACCCTTATTAAGAACCTAGTGTAGAATCTTACCGAGTCAGTTTCCAAACATTATATTAATCACAGTGCAGGGGAGGGAAGAATCTACCCCCAAGATACTCACCATATAACTGCCAAGGATTGTTTGCTCAGGGGATCCGGTATCCACTTCCGTCACTCTGAGTACGCACCTGGAAAAGACAAAAACACGGGCGCCCTTTCAGGGGTGACACGGCTGTGTGAGTCGACGCAGTTCTAAGATGTGGGCTGTTGATTACTATGATGACCTACTTGAGAACTAAGAGTGATTCTGTTTGAAGTGCTTATCATGTGTAAAACTTGTTAAAACATTTTTTGAACAACATTTTGATTATACACTTGATGTTTAGCATAGGATTTAAGACAACCATTTTACAACTTGTTTGATGTGTTTTCAATACACTAATTCAGATAAGATCATCCAAAACACTCACTATCACATTGATTAATCTCATGTTACGAGATTGGAAATCCACAACATTTAAAAAGAAATCCGTTTTCAAAAGGATTAAGAAGCCAAAGAAACCCCTCAACCACAAGAAACTATTGAAGAAACAACGATTCTTGTATCAAAGTTGAAAATTTTTACTTAAATATCGAACATTTCTTCATAGGTATCATGATTGTGTTAGAGGTCTTTCAGATGATTATGCCATAGAACCTTTGTATTCACAAGCTTACTTTCAAAGAAGAGCCCTTTCTCAAAGGCATAACCATAGTCAACGCATTCGTTTCAGTTATATTCCCCAACCTGCAATCGAATATTCTACTCGTCCAAATCAAATTTTGCAATAGAGAACTTAGAATACATTAAGCATCTATCACAAAATCCATCCTTTTACAAAGCCATGATCAAAACTTCATAAAGTGTAAAATCATCCTTTTCTTGATCTTTTGCTTACATTCCCGCTAAACAGGATTTTCATCCTTCCACTTAGGGAACAACACAAGCTAAAGATTAGAAATTTTGTGTAAGTCATAGAATCTTCATTCTATCCTGACTTTCATATATATCACATAAATTGCACTATTTCACTCTTTTGATCAAAAGTGAGTAGAATTTGGAACAAAACTTATGCCTGTCTTCACGAGATCTCAAAAACAAATGGAAAAAGACGAGGGAGAAACCACTACAAGTAAAATGGGTGACCGTAATGAAAAAGAAGAGGAAACGTTTAATCTTGACGAATTAACAGACGAAAAGCTTCAAGAAGCAGAAAAAGATCCCCAATTCCATACTCTTATGGAAAAGATTTTAGAACGAAACAAAGAAAGATACTTTCTTTCATTGGCTAATCAAGGAGCTAAGTTACCTCACAATTTCGACATAGAAGGGATTAAACAAAGTCTTGAAACTCCTCATAATGACTTTAGTGCTCTTAATCAACAGATAAAAGAATTACAAGGGCAAATAAAAGAGATGCAAGGGGGTACAACAAAGAAGTATGTTTTGGAAGATATATCTCCTTATCCATTCGATAGGAGTCTTCAAATGATCCCATTTCCAAAACATTATGAGATTCCTAAATATGATAGGTATAATGGAAAAACTGATCCCATTGACCATGTGAGGGATTTCCGAAACATGAGTCTAGAATTTGCCTATGACAATACATACTTGATGCGATTATTTCCACGAAGTCTAGGTGTACAATCCATGGAGTGGCTTTCAAAAATCACTCCACCTATCAAAACTTTTGAGGAGTTAATAAATCAATTTATATCACAATACTCCTACAACATTCAACACCAAATAACAATGCTTGATCTTTGTAAAGTGAAACAAAAAGTAGGAGAACCCTTCACTACGTTCTTGCAAAGGTGGAGAAGGTTATTTGCACAATATTCCTGTCCTATTCCTGAAAAGGAAAAAATGGATATCTTTATCAATAGCCTTGATCAAGAATTAAGCTATAGGCTTAACCTTCATTGTCCTCATAACTTTGAAAAATTGATTGAAAATACAATCACCATTGAAGGGGCCTTGGTTAAAAGGGGAGTGATAAAACTTGATAATCCAAGTACATCAAATCAAAACAACAACGATAAAACAAGGTTTTGGAATAGAAATAAAAATGTTGTCAATGATGGCATAGTGGATGCAAATAATCTACGAACAAGACCATCTATCTTTAATTTATCAAGTGCTCCATGAACCAATCAACAAGGAAATACAAATCAACACGGAAACAACAATCAACAAGGCCAAACCTCCAAGCAAGAGACCATAACCAATCAAAATACCAATCAAAATCATGGTAATTTCAATAACAATCTTGGCAATACCCAAGCATCAAATCCGTCTAGACCTCCATTCTTTTCAAATTGACGGAATTTTACCGCTTTGGGGCAATCTCTTGAGTCTGCTCTCAAGGAGCTTCTTGATAATAAGGTTATCACCTTACCACCACAAAGAGATTATGAGCCACGAGTCAAACCACCATCATGGAATGACTCGTATTATTGCAATTATCATCAATGTAAAGGTCATAGAACGAATAATTGTCAAGCTTTGAAAAATCTTGTACAAGATTTAATTGACAATGGCACTATTACAATCGAAGGACATCATACCAATGACGATCATCAAGCATTCAAAGATCCTTTACCAAACTATCAAAAGGGAGAAACATCAGATACAAAAGCCAAAAGTGTACATAATGTTGAAGACAATATAATCTGTCACATCTATGCAGATGATCAATGGGTTAATGTTATCAAAATCAAGGGAAAACAAGAATATCAACAGGTTAATGTGACGACAAGAGGACAAGCAAAGGTTGTTCTAAAAGGAAGTTCATCTAAAACAACTATTTCTCCTCCAAGTCAGTATAATCTGGTTGATCAACTGAGAAAAACATCAGCTCAAATCTCCATCCTTGAACTTCTCAAAATATCTCCCATACATAAGAATATTTTAGAAGAAGCTCTTGTAAACACAACTGTTGACACTGATCTAGATGTAAACAGATTTCAGGCCATGGTGGGACATTTGTCTTCCCCCACTTGTCTTTCATTTTCTGACAAAGATGATGCCTCTATGACACATCCACATAATTCCTCACTCTATCTTGAAGTCATGATCCATAAACATCGAATTAGATGTGTCTTAATAGATGGAGGAGCCGGTTTGAATATTTGTACTTTAAAGTTAATAAATGCCTTGGGAATATCAGAATATGAAATTGATTCACGAAGGAAAATAACTATCAAGGAATATGATGATGAAGAAAGAGCTTCTAAAGGATTAATATTGCTACCTATCAGAGTGGGACCTGTTGTGAAGAACACATTTTGTCAAGTTCTAGATCAGGATCTTTCTTATAACATACTTTTGGGTCGTCCATGGATTCATGATATGCAAGCAGTACCATCAACATATCATCAATGCATCAAGTTTCCATATGATGGATAGGAAATAACTATACAAGCTGATTACAATAGTACCCAAACTTGTTCAAATCTTCGAGCAGCTCAAGATACCTTTGTGCCACACAATAGGGAGGCTCTTGTTATTTCTACTTCCAATCTACAAGGACAACTGCAAGAATTGACAAAGAATCTTGACACTAAGCTAAATTTAAAAGACAAAGGAGTTGGTGAATATTCACTATCTCTTTCTACCTTACCTCCTTCTCCAAGGTCACATGGTCAGCCAACCTTATCAAAACAAAAGATTGCAACAGCCTCTACATCCCAAAATTTTGTGCCAGTCACAAAGTTTGATGGAAAATTTATTAGAGCCAATACCACTGAAGAAGAAGCTGAGGATAGGGACATCCTAAATTGGCTATGCAAAGATGAAGATGATTCTCTCTTGCATATTAAGTTACCTACAGAACAATATGGTAAGGGGTACGCTATTATGCAGAAAATGGGCTATGAAGGAAATGGTCCTATAGGAAAAAGAAGAGAAGGAATTGTGGAACCAATTCAACCTGTTTCAAAGCATTCAAGTGATAAAACAAGACTTGGATATGGTAAAGATAAAGAAGATTATACTTCACAGCAAGCACAATAAACTCATGAAGAAGGATCAAATTCAGATAAACCTCATGAATCAGTTTTCCAATTGCAGAATAGTTCAGATACTGATTCCAATGAATATGAATGGGATACCATTTATATGATGAATTTTGGAGAGACAAACAAGTTGATACCATACACAAATATGCACCTATTCTCATATAAGGAGAAGGCTCAAGGCCTCCACTTGATTATGTTTTACAAAGCAATCATGACTCAAGTGAGGACGATTTAGATTCTAATGCGATTGACGATCAATAGGAGAATACCATCATAGACCTTGTCTACCATGAGGATGATAACCACATCATGACTTTGACAATTCAAGACCTTACCCAACCTAATGATCCCATGCCTTTAATTTATCCGGAACTCATTGATTGGGACATTGGCGCACCTATCCATATCCCTACATTCCATGATGATGAGGACATTATAAATTTTCTTTGTTCCTCAAATGAAGAAAACAATTGTTTCATCCAAGAATTTCATACTCATGATTTTGATAAGGAGGGTGTCAAGTCTCTTAGCTGCAAAATAAATGAAATAAAAGATGGATCTATTGGTGAAAACCGAAAAATGGCAGTGATAGATCAAACAAGAGAAAAATAAAGAGTGAATCCGACAGTGAAAACCTTTCTGAGGCACTAAAGGATGAGAAACTTGACACTCTTCCCAAGCATTATCATGAAAGATCTTCTATTTTGATCGAACCAACAGAATCAATCAATATAAGTACAGTAGAGCAGCCAAAAGTTTTGCAAATTGCAGCATCATTAACAGTTGAAGAAGTCCTGAAATTCATGGAATTCTTGAAGCAGAATCAAATTAACTTTGCTTGGTCATATGCTGATATGCCAGGGTTAGATCCTAATCTGATAATGGATCATTTATCTATCAAGGCAGGGGCAAAACCTGTGAAGCAAAAGCTCAGAAAAATGCATCCACATGTTGCGTTACTGGTCAAAGAAGAATTAAAGAAGCTTTTGGATGTTGGATTCATTCAAACTATTGACTATGCAGAATGGATTTCCAATATTGTACTTGTTTCAAAGCCAGATGGAAGGATCAGAGTTTGTACAGATTTCAGATATTTAAATAAAGCTTGTCCCAAAGATGACTTCCCTTTGCCCAACATAGATATGATTGTTGATTTAACTGCTGGCCATACAATGTATTCATTAATGGATGGATTTTCAGGATACAACCAAATAAAGATTGCACCAGAGGATCAAGATAAAACAGCATTCACATGCCCTTGGGGTACCTATTGCTGGAATGTAATGCCATTCGGGTTAAAGAATGCTGGGGCTGCTTATCAAAGAGCAATGACAACAATTTTTCATGATATGATGCATACATTCATGGAAGATTATGTTGACGATTTACTTGCCAAATCTCACACACGAGAATAACATCTAGAAATCTTGTCAAAAATCTTTACCAGAATGGAGAAGTTCAATGTTCGTCTAAATCCAAAGAAATGTGTCTTCGGTGTTACATCTGGAAAACTCCTAGGATACATTGTTTCAGAAAAGGGCATAGAGGTTGATCCAGAAAAAGTACAAGCAATAATGGATATGTCGCCACCACGAAATATCAGTCAGCTTCGATCATTGCAAGGGCGACTACAGTCCATCAGGCAGTTTATAGCTCAACTGGCAGACAAAAGTTTACCATTTACGCATTTATTGCATAAAAATGTCCCATTCAAATGGGAAGACAAATGTGAAGCAGCATTCAATCAGATCAAGCAATATCTTGTGCACCCACCAGTTTTAATTCCACCTATTCCAGGAAAGCCACTCATACTTTATATTTCAGCAACAGAAGTATCCTTGGGAGCATTGCTAGCACAAGAAGATTCTACAGGCAAAGAAAGGGCCATATACTATATCAACAGAACTCTAACAACTCATGAATTAAACTACACTTTCATAAAAAAAGCTTGTCTTGCAGTGGTGTTCGCTTCTCAAAAGTTGCGACACTATATGTTGGCTCATACAGTTAAGCTGATAACCAAGATTGATCCATTAAAATACCTATTAAGCAGAGCTACTTTAACAAGGAGACTTGCAAAATGGGTCATGATCCTAAGTGAGTTTGATATTCACTATGTAGATCGAAAAGCTATTAAAGGACAGGTCATTGCAGATCAGTTGGCTGAAGCACTTTTACAAGAAGAAAGTCCAATGCATATTGAGTTTCCTGATGCAGATGTCTTCACAGCAATAATTCAGATATCATGGACATTGTATTTTGATGGATCTTATACACAATATGGCTCGGGGGCAGGGATTCTCTTTGTTACACCTGAAGGACATACCATTTCACGATCATATCGGTTGATGTTTCCTTGCACAAATAACATAGCTGAATATGAGGCATTGCTCATAGGATTAAAAATAGCATTGGAATGGCGAATTGCAGAGCTCCAGGTCTACGGTGATTCCCAACTTGTCATTAATCAAATTAATGATGATTATCAAACCAAAGATGATAAGTTGCTACCTTACAAGAATATGGTGGATGATTATAAAAAGTATTTTGTGTCAATCAAGTTTTCACAAATATCAAGGATTGATAATAAAGCTGCAGAGGCAATGGCTACCATTGCTTCTTTATTACAACTATCAGAAGATCAAACTAAGTATGAATTCTTGGTGGAACAATTGTTTTCTCCTGCCTATGATAATCCTGAAATTCAAGTCATATATCATTTAACTGGTTATGATTCACCTTTGTATGGCAAGACTTATACCTATTTGAAAGATAATATCTTACCTTTGGATTTATCTCGCAACCAAAAAAGGAGCTTCATCCGCCAATCATCTCGTTATACCTTAATTGCCGATATCCTTTACAGACGTGGTCTTGATGGTACACTTCTTAGATGTCTTGAACCTGACGAATCTGAAAAAGCCTTACAAGAGGTTCATGGTGGTATTTGTGGAACTCATTCAAGTGGTTTGACCTTAGCCAAGAAACTTGTCAGAATGGGATATTATTGGCCTACCATGGAGAAAGATTCTTTTACTTTTCTCAAGAAATGTTCTAAATGCCAGATTCACGGGAATCTTATTCATGCACCTGCACAGGAACTGCAACCTTTCACTCCAACATGGCCTTTTTCTCAATGGGGATTAGATCTTGTTGGAAAAATACATCCTTCATCATCAAATGGTCATAAATTCATCATTACAGCCACGAAGTATTTTACAAAATGGATTGAAGCTATTCCTTTGACAACAGTGACTGGTAAACAAATATCTTCATTTATTCTGAATTATATTATTTGTCGATATGGAATTCCTAATTCTATTATCACTGATAATGGAAGGCCTTTCAAGAATCAGGATGTGGATGAACTTTGTGAAAGATTTCACATCCAACACATATTCTCTACACCTTACTATCCACAGGGTAATGGTCAAGCAGAAGCTTCCAACAAAACCATCTTGAAGATCTTGAAGAAGACAGTAAATAATATAGGTCGTGATTGGAATGTCTAATTAAATCCAATTTTGTGGGCATATAGAACCAGTATTTGCACACCAACAGGAGCTACCCCATATGCTTTGGTCTATGGAGCGGAAGCAATCTTACCACTAGAGGTTGAAATACCTTCACTTAGGGTCTCACTCAAGGGATTGATAAGTGATGAAGATTACAGAGTTTCTCGTCTCCAAGAGCTAGAATTGTTAGATGAAAGACGTCAACATGCAGCTGATCACTTGAAGGGTTATCAACAAGTTATGTCTCGTAGTTACAATCACAGAGTTAAACCACGAACATTTCAAGTGGGTGACTTAGTCTTGAGAGAGAATCCACGTAATCAACAAGATAGAGAAAAGAAAGGGAAATTTGAACCAAACTGGCTTGGTCCATTTGTCATCATTGCAGCATACGGTTCTGGTGCATATCAGTTATCTACGTCAGAAGGGGACCTGTTTGAAGAACCGATCAATAGCATTCATTTGAAGAAATTCTATGTCTAAATCATAAAAAGTCCTGAAAAAAATCAAAAAAAAAAATCATAAAAAGTCCTGAAAAAAAAATCATAAAAATCATAAAAAGTCTTAAAGAAATCAAAAAAATCATGAAAAAGTGCAATAAAAGCAAGTGTTGAAAACCTGGCAAACAGGCGCTACTTGTGATCAAAATAGGCTTTTCCATCTATTATCTTATGTCTTGCATTCATTTTAGGTATCATCCATTCATTTCTATCATTTGTATATATCCATATCATTTGACGGGGATCTTTATGTTTCATCATGGCTTGATGAAATTTGTATATATCCATGCTCTTTGGGTTGTGTTTACACTGGGGGCAAAAAGGCAGAAACATACACTGAACAAACAAGAGAGGGGCAACAAGTCTTTCGAACATCACAAACAGACATAAAATAGTTTTCCAAAACATAGCAAACATGGTCGTATCAAATCAACCACAACATACTTATTCAATGCCAATTGACATTAACACAACATGATTTAAACGACTATTGAAACGAGAACAACAATGATGATAACCAAATTGGATGATCTTTATCTGAATAAATGTTTAAAATACTTTAAGCAAAATTTGAATGGTTGTTTTGATTTTTCTATCATATCTCTGGAGCGATTCGATGATGTACTAAACTAGAAAAGCAAGGAAAGAGTATGATTTTTATTTGTCTGTTGTTTGCAAGTAAATCATTAGTACTATGCAAATTGGTCGCGAGACATGCTCTACTACGTATCATGGATGACATTTCGGAATTTGCATGGGAAACGGGTTAACTCTTGTCTGTTTATGCAAGCAATATTTAGGTCATCTCGGTTCAATTATACTTAGATGCTTGTATTAACTTGCTATATTAAAATCATGAAAGCAATACTCAGGTCATCACTGGTGCTAACATACCCTTTGATGCTTGTATTAACTTTCAACATTTCAAAGCTCTATGATGATACAAAAAGCAAAAATAAGCTCTCCAAATGGCAATATTGTATGGATGTCTTGCATGGTTAATATAGATTGCATTCATGTTAGAATCTGCATTTTGCATTCAAAAATTTCCAAAAAAAACTGGCAAAGAATCAAATGGTTTATATCTTTTTGAATACATGACTGAGTATATTTTGACATTCATAAAAACATCATTTCATACTTTTTTCATATATATTTGCATTAGAAAATCATAAAATCAAAGCATACATCATATACATCATAAACATATACATTCATTTATCAAATGGATTTCATCTCATAAATCATGTATACATATACATCATAACCATGAAACCATCATAGTAAATAGACACATTTATATCATCATAAATAATCGCTGCATTTCATATATCTCAAAAATGAATGTCAAAATGTACAAGGATGTCAACTACAAATGATGTAACATCATCAAAAATGAGATCATCTCAAGGTGTATACAAAATTTCTCAACAAGTATCATAAAAATATCATCTATAATGCACTAGGCAGTGCTATCCTCTGATGGAGTTGGTCTGGGACCTGTACCACCTGCCCCTGATGGACCTGTACCACCTGCCCCTGATGGACCTGCACCGCCTGTCGCTGATGGCCCTCCTGGAGGTAATGGCTGTGTCACACCTCTACTGGTAGTACGAGAGCGACCATGAGTAGATCGTGACTGAGCATAACTCTCTCTTCGCTCAGGTGGAACCACATCATGATATCTAGTCCTGTAAAACTCAGCCTCTCGGGTGGCTCTAGTCACCTCTCTCATCATATCACCAGTCAAGGTGCTACCTGCTACTCTCTGTAGGCTATCTGCCAAAGCAACGACCTGCTCACCTCGCTGTCTCGCTGTATCCCTCTCAACAGTAACTGAAGTCAGCTGTCCCTGCAACTGTGAAATCAAGGCCTGTGCCTATGCAAGCTGAGTCTGCAAACTTTGTACTATACTCTGTAAAGAGGATACCTGACCTGATACTGCTGGATCTACTGAAGAAGATGGATCTGTGTGTCACATCCGTGATCCACCTCTGCCACCTCTCCTACCACCTCTCCTACCACCTCTATCATCACCCCTACCACCATCACCTCTACCTCCACCCTCCCCCTCATCACCTCCCTCCTCATCATCTCCTCCACTCTCATCATCACTGTCCTCTAAATTGTCATCCTCTGAAGCTGAGTCTCTATGTCATCGTCTCTATGCAGCAATAGGAACAATAGCCTCATCAGGATCAAACATACGTGGTGCCGGATGCTCTAAGATATACTGAAAATACTCTGGTGTTGTCCCTGCGTCAAGGACATCCACACGGTAATCCCACATCACTGCTCCTAAACTGGTGAACTCTGCCACCGCCATCTCATAGGAAATCCGTGGACCCCATACAACAAGCTCTGGTTGTCGCCATGCATAAATGGCCGAACCTACAGGCATACCCTAAATCCGTCCAAACTACCGACATACTCGTCCAACAAGAAATCTCTCAATGATCCATGGAGTCTGCCCAATCAAAAATCTGGAAGTAGATACATACGACATCTCCCTCGCATCCTCTGGCCATGGCTCACAATCTAAATATGGTCTCCAGCATACTGTATCTAGACTATCCAATAGCCGCTGCCAATGGACTAGTTTGCCCAGTCTCGGCTGAGCAATAATATGAGCATATCTCCATCTATACGATCGACCAGCTGGTCGCTGTCCTCGAGTCAATAGACATAAAACAACAAAGTGCTCCCATGCCCATATCTGTAGTAATGAGCACCCAACAGCAAAACTCCGGCCTCTACCATAAACAATATGATGTAACTCATCATATAAGTGGCTAGCATGCATGTACCCCACGCATACCGTGTCCCCTGCATCACCATACTCTCCAAAACACGACCCCACCCAATCGCGAACCCCTTCGACCTATGGTTGGGGCATAACACACCTCTAATGAATCCTGCAAGTACAGCTGGTAAAGGCAGATATGTATCTGTCATCTCACCCCATGGGATGAAATATCCGGCGATCTGATCATCTCTGAATATCCGTCTCAAAGAATCGGTGCCTCCAACCTCTCGGCTATCAAATACAACTATCTCTCCCATCACTGGAATCCGCAAGATGCGATATACATCCTTAGGGGTCACTGTAATCTCTTCGGTCGGTAAATGAAATGTGTTGGTGTCACTATGCCACCGCTATGCAAGTGCTGTTAATAAAGCCCTGTTGAGGCAAACCTCAGGCATGTCAAGTAATGAACTCAATCCACATGCATCAATCACATCTCGATCTGACTGTAACAGATGTGGAATCAAACTCCATGAACTCGGGAAGGCCTCCCGTGACTGTAAAATGCCCAATCTCTCCTGTTAACACATCATCAAAGCAAAATCAATATCCAATCATCACAATTTATCAATCAAAACAAATCAATCAAAATATTTGTTTTTCATCATCATGGAACGCAAATATATTCAAATCATGTTTATTTTTAACAACTTTAGAAATAAACACATCAATCAAGCTATTTGTTTTTCATTTTCATGGAAAGCAGATAATTAACATCATGTTTATTTTTAACAACTTTAGAAATAAACACATCAATCAAACAATTTGTTTTTCATCATCATGGAAAGAAGATTTATTAAAATCGTATTTGTTTTTAACAACTTTAAAAACAAATCTATCAGTTCTTATTTGTTTTTCAACAAACTTTGAACAAATCTATCACAAACGACAACAGTCAATCAAGGGCGCTACAGAAAACATAATGGGCGCTACAAAAATCCTTATATGCGCTACAACATCAAGGGCGCTGCAAAACTAATCAAGGGCGCTACATAATTTATCAAGGGCGCTACAGGATCGTATGCGCTACAAAACCAATCACGGGCGCTATGAAAATTATCAAATGCGCTACGACATCATATGCGCTATGAAAATGATCAATAGCGCTGTAAAATCTATCATATGCGCTATCACATTATATGCGCTACGAAATTTATCAAATGCGCTATGAAAAGCCTTAAGGGCGCTAAAACATCAAATTTTCACATAAACATTGAAATACGTGCCACGAACAGAAAATTTTTGAAAAGCAGGAGATTTACGGGATACATACCGGAGGTCCATAGTGCGCTGGCCGCTGGTGACGTCAGATACGCTCAAAACGGTGCTGGTGAATGGGAAGTGCCATCTTTTTCACTCCATAGCTCAAAATTTGCAAATTTTACTAGGTTAAAATTGAAAATGACATGGAAAATGACATTTTTCACCTATATAAGGGTAAAATTGGGGCATTTTATTACATTTTAACATTCACAGGGGCAATTTATTCATCAATTTTTCATTTCATATCTTTCCGAGTCAATTACTTCACATTATTATTTTCAAACGATGAATCGACATCTTCAAAATCAAAAAAATCGAAACTTCCACAAAAATTTCAAAAAAAAAAAAAAATTTCACAAAAATTCAAAATATTATCGATTTATCGTTCGCGGGGGCGTATACCTATTGACATTTCGACATTCAACATCTGGGCAAATTTCAAAATTCTTTGAAGCAATGCGTAAAACACATCACTTCAAAGAGGGGCAAAATGTATACACCTAAAAATGGTCACATCACATTGTCTGGTAATTTATTAAATATTTTTAATATTTAATTAAAATCTTCCAATTCCATCTACGTATAAATAAATTTAAATAATTTATTTATATTTGTTCATTCTTTCATTTCGATTAAATAAATAAGTTTATTTAATCATCTTCTCTTATTCATTTCTTAATTAATTAAATAAACATTATGATTTATTTATATTAATTATCAATAATCTTGACTTAGATATTTTATTCAAATAAAGATTAAATATTCCTCTCTTTTTAATTAAATTCTTCTAATATCCATAATATAATTAAATATTTCTAAAATATTTAATTAATTCTTCTAAAGTCACATTATAATTAAATATTCCAAAATATTTAATTAAATCTTTCATAGTTCTAAAAATCAAAAATCAAACTCAATAAATGAAATTAAATAAATTTATTTATTTATTTAATTTGAGGATTATCTTCAACAGCCGTGGAAGCAAACAGCCAAAACAAAAAAATTAATTTTCTCTGTTTCTGTGCAGGCTTGTTCCCGTGGGTTGAAGACAAGAATCCATCCTTCTCTCCAACCTCTCAACCTCTTCCATCTTCTTCTCAACCTCTCCATCTCTCACCTTTCAATTCCACCAGACAATCTTACAACCGTTGATCCTTGCCAGCCAGGATTTTGCCTGAGAAAAGCTATAAATATGACTGCCGGGTACTCCAAATCATATAGAAGCTTTCAGTAAAATAACTATAGCCAAATTGCAAGTAGTATAAAAAAAATTTTTAGCATCATAGCATTAGCATAGCATAGAATTATGTCATATCAATTCCATATCATAGCATCTTTCGTTTACAGCCCCTGTGCATAATCCATAGCCCCTGTTCATATCCGTAAGTATTTTCACATTCACTATGCATATATGATAGAATTCTCTTCGCAATACTCATTCTGCAGTAGCCATTTGGAGAAGCTGAGCTTACACAAATTTGAGAGCAGCAGCTTTGAATGAATCTCTGAAGATAGAGGAAGATGGAACACCTCTGAGGAAGTTTTATTTCTTTGCTTAAAATTAAATCAATTAGCAAAATTTCTTCAGTATAATGTTCTATTAATTGTGTTTTTGTTTTCAATTAGATTACATATTTTAACATACACAGTAATGATTTCCCTTATACATTTTCCCTTTAAATACAATGAGATTCCTCACACATTTGGCCTTAAATGCAATGAAAGTTTATCAAGACATTACTGATTCTCTATGAACTAATTGCAATCATCAAACTCAAGAATAAAAGAGAGCAGCATTTCAAACAAGAATTATTAAATAGATACCATGCCTGATATATTAAGCTCTTTTCCCCAACACTGCTCTTCGTGACTCTCCTTCAGCAACTTCCAGAATTCCAATTGGAGATGGCTGCTTTGCAAAACTCTCTTTCAATGGTGATGATTTCTTCAAGTCACTCTTCTCAATTGACACTTCTCTAATAGAAGTTAATTCAACTGTGAACTCACTCTTCTCAAAGCTTAAAGGAATTTAGCACAGTAATCTAACATTTGCTGTTAAGGATTCTAATTTTCACACACTCAACAAAATGGTAAAATGCAGCAACAGAGAATAACACAACAGCTTAGATAATGGACAAGGAAGCTCTTAAAAATGCATGAATCAAATTGCTCAAGATTGTGAAACAAAGAATGGGAAAGTATTTATAGGCCCGAAATTGCAACAATTTCCTTCTTTGTGGGCATGTAGAATGACAACAAGGTGCCCAGACTCAGTCAAATGCTACTTGGAAAACATATAAACCCTATATCATCACAAAAGAAAGTGAATCGACCCTCTTGGAGCTAGCATTATTAGAATAATTCAACTTAAAGCTCATAAATCACCACCTACAAGAAAAACGTCCTTGCTTGACGCATGAAAACGAATGACTCAT
Organism: Sequoia sempervirens; assembly: GCA_007258455.2. Lineage (NCBI taxonomy): Eukaryota > Viridiplantae > Streptophyta > Pinopsida > Cupressales > Cupressaceae > Sequoia > Sequoia sempervirens. Next base: position 214,269 of record VDFB02252943.1, on the reverse strand, counting down.
GCTTGCTGTGATTTTGTCAAGTTTTTACTTGCTACAACACACATTAACTAGTTGGCGTTTCCTCTTCTCCAGCGCTGAAACTTTCCTCCATTTTTTTTTGCTGCGTTGAACCTTTCTTCCATTCACGGGAAAAATTCTCAGCCATATTTTGGTTTATTTTCAAATGTTTACACCAAAATATTTGATTCATATTTCTTTTTCCTTATGTTTAGAAAAAAGGTTTGATACTTTATGAAGTCTTTATGTTTTCCTTAAGACTAGCGACTATCTTCTTCAATAGTTCGCTTCATTTAACTTGCTCATGTTAAAATATTTGAATCTTTTAGCTTTATCACCTTTGAGTTTAATATTTATTCTTTTAAATATTTACAAATATTTTCACTTGGAGTTTATAAATATTTTCACTTTAAATATTTAATAATATATATATATATATATATATATTTATATATTTTATAATATATGTATTTTTATTAAGTAATAATATATTTATATATATAAATATATATATATATTTTTGACATTACCATCATAATGTATATATATATATATATATATATATTCATATATATGCATATATTACCTTAATATATATGCATATATTTTATACCTTATAAAATATATAAAAATATATATTTACACATGTATTTATGTATCTTTGTATATATCATAAAATATAATTACTCCATTGATATATACATATATATGTAAATTTCCTAGACAATAATATTAAATATTATTTTCTCCACTGATATTAGGCGGGGTGTGTACGTATATACATGCGTATAACCATATATACTCTTGTGTCTATGTATGTATGCGTATAGACATGTCGACGCATACGTATGAGCATATCCATCTGCTTAACGTACGTATGTATCGATATGTTTATACATATGGATACGTTTACTCAATGTATACATGTGTATATGTACCCACTCAACCTTAAACATATATCTTTCACATTTTCCATATAGGGATCACAGTATAGTAAGTCTGACAATAAACAATCATCACTCACAAAGCACAAAGAAGTAAACCAGACTCCTAAAGCCTATGGATGACTTATCAAGACTAACTTATTTGACTTGGTTTCTCCCAACCTATAATGATGTGTGTGTATGCTCAAATGGTTCACGTTACTGCTTACCCGACCAAGCTCCTCTCCCGAGTGATATTTCTCCTCCGCCTGGAGGAATGGTCCTCATTCCTGCATTCACCGTCATAAACTCGCGACAATCAAATGCTTACAACAATAGCAGTATATATGATAAATCAGCATGATTCATTAACCTCCTTATGCAGTATTTTACCATGAATAACATCCACTAAGATAACATCAAATGAAACAACATCAAGTGAGATAACATCAAATTGAAAACAAGGTACATGCATCAATAATTCACCTCCAGATTCCACACTATATTCACATTTACCCTATCTATTAACGGTAACTAGTAGCTTCATAATTTGGGATGTAACACTTCATGTTCCTCTTGTTGTGGCTAGGTCTCATGATTTATTTATGAAGTTTGGACTGAATAGGCTCAAATGATAAAGGATATTCACTTCATGAACGAGATACACCAGTTTAATTAACTTTTCAAGTGCCTCAACTCAATTCACAATCATGTGAGCACAATGTCTTATAGCATAGAGAATAACATTGGAAAGTAGTTATTCACAACTGTCGAGTAAATCCTCAAATCCTAGTCCGGGATCACCATTGTCTCTTAGATGCTACCCCAAAACACTTTGTTGGAATTTGTCTAAACTTATGTTTCTTTTTCTCTACATGGGTTGGCTCGCTGAACTTTATAATCATTGCCAAAATAAGTTTAGATCTATATTTGAACTCTGTCGCTCTTGTCAAGTGAGTGCTGCTGACTGCAATATTCATCTCCATTGTTAAAAGCTTTTGGAGGTTGAAAACCATAGCTAGTGCCATTTTTTTGGTCATATACAACCCCTTGTCATTAGTGTGTTGATACACCCTCTCTTCCACATACTCGTTGCCAATACTCCAGTCAGCACTCTTATCATTGTATTGAGATTGTCATTGATTTTGCAGACATTCAAAACCCCTGCTATTCTTTCACATCATGTTCCATTGCCATATCCACATCCACTCCATCATCAACAATTCTAGTCATCTCTTAAGTTAATAATGAAGTTTCTAGGTAGATTATTTCACGGACCAAATACAATTTCCTCAAGTTCAAATGATTTAGAAGGAATTTGGTAAGCTGTTCAAGTCAACCAGAACTCAAATATTGCAGTATTTTCAAAACCCTTCTTTCTTCCAATGCACCGTTGACCTTAATCAACCTGATTTTTCTTCCCTCTTTGCTTGGCCCCTGGTTATTCCTTTGATTGGCTCTAATACGTGGGCTTGTTCCTGTCAAAGTCGTCATGGCTACCTTTGTCCTTTATCTCTTCCACTTGCCCAATCTCCTTGGTAACCTTGGTAATGGTGGAAACACATCCTCTCACTTATTGATGCTTCACGCTTTCCTTATTTGGCCATCTTCTTCTCTCTCACTTTCCTCTCTTCACCTCAAATTTTCTTCTCTGTAGCTTCACTCTTGACATTTTTCTTTTTTCTTGTAGAGATTTTTCACTCTTATTCAATTTTTCCAAAGGTAAAAATAGCTCTCCATTGTTTCCCTTTTATAACTTATTCCTTCATTAATGCCTCACCTATCCCCTTGCACTAAATTTACATGGATAAGATGGCATCCCTCAATGCTCACCTCCTTTTCTTTGCCCCTTTTTGTATCACTTGTAACACTCCTCCAATGCTAATTTCCTTCTGGCCATGGCATCTCTTTCCTCAGTATCAACCTTTTTCATTTAATCTTATCCTTCCATCTCTTCTCTTTAAGTTTATGGTTCCTTGGGTATAGCTTCCTGCACAGATGGTTTAGGTCAGTAAGATAACTCTCTGCATGCTGACACCAGGATGCCTCACTTATCTTTTACTCCTAAAAGTGGTGGATGAGTTACTCTTCGAAATTATCAGCCACCTAGTTCCCCTCATACATGATCCAGGCTATTGAGATGTGTACAGTACCATTGGCCACATAAGCTAGAAGAGGTTTTAGGGGAAGTGTCCCGCTTTCTCCTAAGATTGCCTATTTGTATCATCTTACACTAGGTTATTCTCTTGTGGACGTCATCAGGATGTGTATTGGCTCTTTCATGTGAAGGATGACAAATTTGTTTGTCCTCCAAATTTAGTAGACTGTGTTTCAAATTATTGTCATGTGTTTAAACTTTAACTGTTTCATAAAAAGGTAGACTGTGTTGATATTTTCTTGTTGTACATTGTGAAAAATATATTTAGTAGAGGCTATTCTTCACATAGATTTAATTCTATTGTTCTAAGTAAAAGTCAGATCATGTCATGTAAATATACTTGAGAAACAGAAGCATTTTTCCAACTTATTTTTCCTTGAGGGACAAATATTATGTCTGGATGGACAGATCTTTAAATGTAAATAATAAAAATACAAGGAAAAAGACAAACCTCATACTTTGTCTCATCTATATAATCATTTGCTTTTGTCAAAATTCACTTAAATTTTTCTCATGAGCAGTGTAGTCATGCTGTGAATGAGCAGTGTAGTCATGCTGTGAATTAGAAACTTTCTTTTGCCTTGCTTTTTGTTATTTGTACATTTATCAACCAATTATTCCTTTATCTTGTTCATGCAAAATGGAAATATCTAGAGAGGTTTGCTAAGTGAAGTTTTCTTTGTATTATAATTATTATTGTTGAAGAAATTTGTGCAAGCTCCAATCATTTGGTATTCTGTTGATTTTGGTTTCCTCAGTTGAAGAAGTGCAAGGTTGTCATGAAATTGCAAATTTGAGTTCAGCCCATGGAAACAATAGTGAGAAGCAAAATGTTGTGGTCCTTCTAACATACAATGTTTGGTTTCGAGAAGACTTGGAGTTGCATGCAAGGATGAACGAAATAGGGAATCTCATTGAGCGACATCAGCCTCATTTTATTTGTTTTCAGGTCCCATTTTGTTTTGTTGACATTTGTATGTGTTTTCACTTGGTATACAATTCATGAGATAATTTGAATTTAATGGTTTGAAGCACCTAAAATGCACTTCATTACATTATAGATTTCTTTAATACTCATTTACACAAAGCTTGAACTCTGACAATAGGAAGTTACTTCCACTATATATGAAATTTTTCAACATTCCAATTGGTGGATGGAGTACCAGTGCTCTATTTCTCCTCAATCTGCAAAGATGCGAAGGTATTTTTGCATTCAGGTAAGATTCATCCCTCTTCCTCTCTTTGTGGTTCATCCTTGTTTGTTACCACTTTTAATCTAGTGATGATACATCAGTTGCTTTGTCATAAAAATTCTTATAATAGTATATATTTTCCTATGGCTAGCACATGAAAGTTTTGTACAATAATTCTTTGTTTGATTTATAATGGTTCTATCTTTATGCGATAAAGCAAACTGATGTTAGAATTTATTTATTGAATAGCCTATCCTTATTTGTGCAGCTTTATATTAATATATAGCATGAAAGGACTTTATAAAGAAATGACAATAGTTCAAAACAGTGATTTTAGGCAAAGCAGCATTTCTTGTAATTTTTGAATGGGAAAGGGCAGATGGACACACAGATGAGCTTGTGGGCTTCCCATGCAGCACACAGGCAGAGAGATGATCAATTCTCCCTCTTTGAATGAAATCTATCCAAGTGTAGTGGATGTTAAGTTATTTTTTATGAAATTGGTGGCTGGGAAACTCTTCAAACATTAAATCTGCATAAATCTTTGCTGAGGAAATCATGACCATAGTCATCATAGATGCAAACTAGAGGGCGTCCTTCATTTAAAGAAAGGCAGCATTGATGTTTTATGGACGGTGTTGATGTTTTTAGATTTTCCTATGAGATCATCAACATAAGATAAACCTTTTTGTGACTCAAATCATGAAACATAGAGTTTTAATTGGTGGCACCAATATTTTCAAGACCAAAAAGGCACAACATAGCAAAAGGTTCTCTATTCAGTAGTAAAAATAGACTTGTGTTGGACTTCTGGGATAATTTTGTTTTAGTTATGGTATGAAAATCCATCCATCGGAGAGAACATTCATATGCAGCAGTAGACTCAATAATAGCATCAACAGAAAATAACCATAAATCATATTTGGGACATGCCAAGTTGATATTTAAATCACAGTAAATGCTGGTAACATACATTATCTTTTCCTTATTTGGACTATGTCTGAAACCCATCCAGAGTAATTCATTGGTACAAAAGAAGCCTGCCTTGAGTAACTTTTCAAACTCCACAGAGCATAGATCTGATATCTTCTTTGGAATTTGAATGGCCTCTGATGAACTGTGTTGTTTCTGAATGACTAATAATGTTATGAGCAACAACATTAGAGTCATATATCGGTGAAATCTCTTGTGAAAATGTTCTTCTATTCAATCAGCAGATTGGTAAACTCTTGTTACTTTTCTTTGCTAATTGAAGCATTGATCATGATTTTCCTGGGGCCTCCTTCTGTCCCAATGTTGATATCAGTGTATCATTATATTAACATACATTGCCATTTTGAAAGTGAGGAGATGCTTAAAGCGATTCTGCTAATTCTTGTTTGACCATCTCCATTGATGTGAAACGGTTCTAAGTCATAATATCCTTGAGGCTTCTTTAGAAACTCGAGTGGTTCTAGCTTTTGATATTTCCTTGGCTGTTGATCTTCTGTGGGTGCCATAAGTTTCAGGGTTGCTTCATTGTTAGGTCTGAAGACATACATGCCATCTAAAAACATTTTTGTGTACAGGATTTATGCAGACATGTGGTTGGAGAGATTCAATGCCTTACATTTCTATTTCGATGAGTTCCTCATGCAACGAATATGCCCCTCTAATCGGTTATTTTTCCAGAGCTATGTTCTTCGTGCTTTTAATTCATGTGCGAGCCGATCGCATTTATTTTTGATGGACATATTTTTGAGTAAGTGTCCTATTCCAATGTAATGACCAAGAAAGTATTATTTATTACCATAGTTCCGTAGGAATGCATTCCCTTCCCCAAATCCCTTCATTTCTGAAACAGGGACATTCCCCCACTGTCCCACAACTGCCGTGCATGACCTGGGGGCATTTCTAGGACATCCTCGCTCATTTGGGGACAGCTTGGGAACTCAGAGATGTCCAAGGGACTCCTAGGAATCTCTTGATTGTCCCGGAGACTTCCAAGCATCCCTTGCAGCAAAATGAAGGAAAAGTTCATATTTTAAAAATTTGTTGAAATGGTATGCACCATGAAGGTTCGTGTGGTTTTGAAGGTCTTAATTGAAACCCCAAACCCCTTAATTGAAGGTTGGTGTTTCCCCTGGACCCCATGAGGGGCTTAGCCACCAAACCTCCACCTCCCAACACCCTACTTGTTCCCCATCGTCCCCAAATCTAGGCCCTTGTTCCCAGCAACCCACCGTACCCCTATCCGTAGACTCCATGGAACATAGTTTATTACTTAGGCACAACACAAACTCAAAGTATTGACTCCCCCATTGAGTTCACAATTTAGGTGTGTTTGCTCTTCTATCTAATAAAATTAATACTTTAATAAGTAACAAAAATAACAATGCATAACAGACAGAGGAGTAAAAGTATATCTTTATTCACCCATGAAGTTATTGTCCAAAGATGGTTAGCCAAGGATCAGACTACTTTCCTTTCCTTGATGATGATAAGGCCATTTAAAGAATTTGACAGTTCTCACGAGAACATAAACTGTCTATCAACCAACTCCTATAATTACCCGAAAACTGATAAACAATCAATACATAGTCAGATACAACTATATTAACAAAACATAATAAAGGCATTATGTGCTAACAACATCATTCCCTTGAAAAGAAAAAGTCGTCTTACAAACAACAAAGAAAACAAGTAAGCATCAAGTAACATTAGGTAAGATATTCCAAACTAGTGGCGTAGTTGTAGACAAAGGAGAACCTTGATGTTGTCACTTCCCATTAGCAAAGAACTAAGGAAAACTAGAAGTACATGTGGAGCATAGGTAGAACCAACATATCTGAAACACATGCCAATGTAAGGAGAATGCATTCGCCAATGACCATACAATGAGGGCCAAACAAGCAAGGAACCCAATTTAACTGCACACTCACCCAATCCATCACTGGACTCAAGTGGGACTTTAGGCATCGCAATATTATCCTCATCAAGAAAATTTTGTTCAATATCCCCATATGCCACTAATGTACTTTCACCCAATTTTTTAGCTTGTTTGAAGGATTCATTGTTGTTACCAAAGTTATTATCCGAGGAAGAACCAACTATAGAAGGGTGAACAAATGTAGTAGAGGAGTCATTGATTATTTCCATAGGATACATAGACAAGGATTCGTTGTTACCAAAGTCATTATTTGAGGAAGAACCAACTATACAAGAGTGAAAAAATGTAGTAGAAGAGTCGTTGATCATTTCCACAGGATACATAGACAAGGATTGGTCAGTAGCCATGGCACTAGACTATGCAACAAAAGGTGAAGGAATAGATTTTATTATTTCAATAGGACATGACAAAGGATCATGAGAAGCAATATGTATGACAAAAAACTGAGTAACTGTATGGTGATTGTTGTCTAAAGAAGTAAAATGAAGAAAGCAATTTGGAGGGACTGTATGATGAAGAAAACCCATTGTTGGACAGTCGTACAATGAGGACAAATTAAATTTGGGAGTATGACAATGATGGACCATATGGCAATGGTGGACCTGATGGTGGTAGACCATATGATGATGATGGACTCAGTGGCAAGTTGTATGGCGATGGTGGCAAACTGTACAACGATAATAGACTGTACGACACCAGTGGACCTGAAGGGGGCAGACTGTACAACCATAGTTGGCAGACTCTGAATCGGCAAAAACTTACTAGACCCAAAATTTGTGACTTGGCAAAAACTTGGGAGAATCCTAATACAATAGATAGCTATTAACTATTATGAATTTATGATGATTGCCTTTGAAAATCATCATCATAATTCATGAATCGCATATTACAACATTTTACATCTTCCTCTTCCCTAATCTAGTGAAAACTTTGGGAGAGGTTAAAGTTCTAATCCTTGTAGTTTTGTAATGTCCCCTTTTTTGAGAAAACACTTAAACCAGAATCTTGCAAACAAAGTGTTTCTCAAAGAGACATTAGATATGTTAGAGATCAATGAATTTCTGTAATAACTCCTAATAAGACCGATGATGATATAAATATTTCATTCTTGTCCAAGGTTTATTCATTTCCTCCTTGTCATTCACTATGAACGTTTCTAAATCATATATATCATAGATACATTCTAGTAGGTTTCAATCATCTTTCAAGATCCCAAAGATGGTATCCTATTGTACCGTTTATCATCGTGGTGAATGAATAGAATCATTATTACTTATAAGATTCAATAATTGCTGCAAGTATTATTATTAGATAACCGTAAACAAAATATTATATATATATATATATATATATATATATATATAAAATTTGTATATGTTCTCCCTCTAGGAGGTATTTATTATTTTCAATCTATATATATGTGAGTATATAGTTATCAATTACCAACATATATTTATCATCATGTATAAATTATATATACAGTGAATATATTATATTTAACATATTTATATTTATCCTAGATATATGTATTAAACATATATCTCAAATACTAAGCTTTACTAACTTCTTAATTCATTCATTGATTATCATTTATCAGTCGTATTATATTTAATATATATATATATATATACATTTATCATATATATATTAAATATATATGTTAATTACCAACTATTATTAGGTCCTTAATTTATCTACCAAACCCTAGCCATTGATTTCAGAATGTATTTATTCACATTTATTAATAAGTATTCATTCAATCTTATTTAATTTCTGACTACTTACATTATTTATTATTTAATTCATGAAACATTTACTTATGTTGCTGCTGTTTTGTCTGCATGTATCCCTTCCCTTTATCAGCCACGATAATATTCTTAGTATATTTATCTTCTTGCTATCCTCCTTCCTTCCAGCCAGCCACGATGCTTTGGATATAAATAATCAAAGATCATTGGTAAGGAAATGTGAAGTGTCTTTGGAAAGATTCGTTGCCTTTAGAAGATATTCCAAATGTTTCTTTATGCCTCGATATTCTCTTTTTCTTTTTTTAATCCTCCCCTTTGTTTCAAACTCATTTCCGCTTTAAATAGCATTGTGAAGGGTGACGTGGCTTCCCATAAGTCATACCCCCTCTATCTTGGATGATTTTAGTCATGCACTAACTGCTGCTGCTGTAAATGATTCGCAGCTTTCAAGAGATGTCTTTTCAAATGCTGACGGGCCTTCTATGGCCTTTCGTGGGTTAAGAAATATTAATATATATTTTACATAATATACTACTATTTAAATTTATATTAATATCACAATAAAAATTGTATTTGTCATAATATATATATTATATTATATTCAATAATTTATATTATATAATATTATCAATATCATTAATATTATATTTGTTTATATGCATATTCTATATTATAATAATAATTAAATTGTTAATATTTATTTTGTAGTGTTGATGTTTATATTGTTATATTCAATTATTATAATTATAATATTATTTCATGATAATTATAATTATAATATTATTTTTTATAACTAATATTAAATGGTTAATATATTTTAATATGTATTTTATTTATTTACTTTCTAATTGATACTTTATTTGATATTTGTAATGTCACAATTTTGGGGACATGACAAATTTATTGTGGCTCCTCGCTCGGCATAGAAGGTTGTGCTTGTGGCTTTGGCTCAACCTCCATCCTGCTAGTAGATGGCAATAACTCCTCTTCTACCTCATCAATGCTATCCATTGACAATCCTATAGCTCTTGTTGCAGCCACATCCTCCATTGCCTACCTCTCAAAATTAAGAATTTCATCTACAGTAAACAATGGGGGCTGCTCATCCCGCCTTGTCAATCGCCATAAGGATCAATGCCATCCAAATCAATGACCTCCTTTGATTTGTCCTCTACCTTTCTTGTGTGAAGCTGAAGGTTGATTTGCGCAAAGACAAAGTCATTGAGGCATTTTTGAGTTACTTTATTCATCAACTTTGTGTGGATGACCTCAAACAAACTCCAATTGTGATCACAACTAGATGCACTACAAGGTTGGCACAAAATGCGGAGGGCTAATCTTTGAAGATTTGGGGTATTTGCACCCCAATCTACCCACCAAGAACCTACAAAATAAGTTATTCAATAGTTAGTAAGCAAACCATATTTTATCAATAGTTGTAAATATGAAATTTGTAACTTGTAAGATGCATGTGATGCAAAGACTCCAATAATTGTTACCTGGAGATTGAGTGGTTCTTCCTCAAATAGCTAGTCCCAAAGAAAAGAGCTTACCCCTACTAGTCTTGTAACTGTGCAATTCTTGAACAATGAGGTCTCTCACCTCAACCTGGAGTGTCATCTTCTCAATGCATGTCGTGAGGCCCTCCAAACCTCTCCACTAGGATTTAAGAAGCTATCCGAAGAGAAAAACCTGGCGTTGAGGAAGTACCTTGCTGCATGAATGGGTTTGTGGAGTTGATTGTTCCACCTCGGATTAATGATCTCCCAAATGGGATTAAATTTAAGGATGTCCCCCTTGTAATAGTTTTGGATGGACTCTTTGACCCTATCAGTGGCCTCATAAATGTACCTCATAGGGTTTTGATCCCCACCTACCAAATAGAGAACTCTAACCAAGGGCTCCAACACCTACAAATACAAACAAATTAAAGTTACAAATTTACAATGAAAGACATTAAAAAATATTTAATATTCAATTTGAATTTTAAATCAAAGTTTTGAGGTTACCTTGATGATCTTTGTAGCTCTTTGTGCAAAAATATTATCAAAGACTACCCTTGCAACCCTCTCCTTTAGGCTTCTTTGAATATGATGAGTCTAGCCATGTTTGACTCACAAACATTTGTTTCAAAGAAGTCAACAAACCAATAATGCTTATTGGGAAAATCGTTGCAAACCTTGTGACACCCAATCACACCAATTTTTTTCCTTTTGGTGTGATCGCTCATCAAACTAAGAACCCAAGGGTAATTATAAATAAATTTTGTTATGCTTCTTGCATCTTTTACAACTAGTCTCACCCAATCAAGTTTGCCTATGTCCTCCAAAAGAAGGTTAAGGCAATGTGTTGTGCAAGGGGTTTAGAACAGTGACCAATGCATCTCTTTTCAGTAGCCACTTATGTTGTTGCATTGTCGGTTATAATTTGAACTACATTCTCTATGTCAACCTCTAAGACAACATCCTCCAACATTAGACTCAAAGTTTGTGCATTTTTTACTTTGTTAGAGGGATCAAGTGACTTCAAAAAAATTACCTCACCATTTGAAACTACTAAAGATTTGATAATGGTGCAATTCTTTTTGTTCGTCCACCCATCTGAAAGAATAGTACAACCATACTTTCACCATTGCTTCTATTCTTCCACAGCTAACTTTGCCTCTTCAATTGCATTCATGAGCAACTACCCACTTAAGTCTTCTTAAGAAGGTGCCTTGCATCCTTTTCCTACTATTGTCAAGGTAGTTACCAAATTCTCCCAATAAGGGTTGATCGGGGGAAGGTTGTTGAAGTACCAAAATTAGCAAATGCCTTATATGCTACTCAGTGAACCTCCTCGTTCCACAATGTATTGTCCAATGATGGTTGTACTCCAAATATGTTTCTGGGTACGAAAAAGCTATGTGGTGTGTGTGTAGGTACTCTATAGATGATGTGTATGTTGATGTGCTTCGTATGTGTGGACCACGAATGGAGCCTACTATGCCTTCAAATGTCGTATCTTCATCTGTTTCTGCATGCAATTGAGGACCATGAGCACTAGATTTGGATGCTGCTACGGTTGCTTGTATCTTTTTCCTTTGTAATTTTTTCCCTTCCGTCAATTGAAGGTGTGCATTCATCTCTTGTTTTATCTCTTCTGTGGTGTTGATACAAGGCCTTGCATCACGATGAGCAATGCCTTGAAAATGGTATTTGAAGCGATTGATGCCTCCATGATATAGGTTATGACATATTGTGCAAACCACTATCCTAGGTGTCAGTCCATGTATGGCATATTTCCAAGCAAGGTCTCTAGCTCTAGGGGGACGAGTTCTTGTAACAAGCATCAATTGGGTTGAGCCTAAGCCTGATGCAAAGTGGGAGCATGATCCAAAGGCCAAGGGTTCTCTATTTTCCATTGTATCTAGCCTACAAGTACAAACTACAATATTTTAATTTTTAAATACAATTTTTTTTGCCTAAATTACTGTAAGTTAGCATAAAATTAGTATAAATCAACATAAATTAGTTTAAATCAGCATAAATTCAATATAACCTAATCATTTTATTCCCCAAAAAAGGTTAAAATAAAAAAAGTAGTTTGTTTATACAAAAAATAGTAATTTCATCAAAAAAATCAATATAAATGACCAAAAAATGTTCATAAATCCAATTTTCTGAAAATAAAATTGTAAATACTACTAAGTTTTAGAAAGAAAATTGTAAATTGTTCACAATCTACATACCATATTTTAGCAATCATTTGCCCAAAGTCCTTGCAATCAGCTCAAATGGATGTAAGAGTGTTGTGTGAGGAAGTATGAGGGACGTGGTTATATAAATAAGCCAAAAATCCTTTGGCTTTGAGAGCTTTTTTTTGTGTTTGCCAAATTTTTCCTCAGACTCACCAAGTTTCTAACAAGTACTCACCAAAATAAATTGGTGATTTTTTTGTCAAGTAACTCGCCACATGAAAAAATTGGCAAGTACTCGTTGAGTGTGCCAACTATGCGTACGACAATGGTGGACTCAATGGTGGCAAACTATACAGCTACAGTAGACCTAATGATGGAAGATTGTACATAGATGGTACGAAATGAAATATTAGGCCATATGGTGTAGATATCTAATTTTTCCACTTTATTATTTGATTTTTTTCTATTTCTACCTCCTCTAATGTTTTTCTTCTCTTTATTTTTTTCATCTTTATTTTGTGGTGTCCACTTTTTATTCGCTTTTTTCAAACCTTCTTTAGTATTTTTTGATTTTTCCTTAGTTTGCTCTAACCTCACCTTGATGTCATTTAATGTGCAACACAAGTATGCTTCTTTGTAACATTTATTAGCACAAGAATTTGTAGGCTCCAAATTGAATACTTTTTTGATATTATTATTTTAAGACGTACCATCATTAATTTTAAAATATTTTGTAAAGTCAAGTGCCTCTTTTGAAATTGGAATTTTGACTTTGTGCACATTGTTCTACATCCAAGACACAAACTATTAAATTTTTTAAAGCATCTTCAATTGATTACTTGTCATTACACAATCCGTCCTCTTCATTGAATTTCATAGCTTCAATAAAATTATAGTTTGATGGACTTACTTCATAGTCCTCCATTTTCCAATGAACCAAGTCATGGAGGGAATTTGTTTCATCTTTCGTACACAATTACAATTCTAGAATCCCTTCATCATTAGGCACCATCTAGCCATGGTCATGCTTCTCTCTACATTCTTCTTTTGAGTTTGAATATGAGGAATTTGAGGAATTCAAGGAAGCTGCTTCCTCACTTAATGCCTGATTCTTTAAGTTGATTATATATTTCCAACCCTGGTTTTCAATCAAAAGTGTGTTTATTTCTAGTTGTGGTCGGCTTTGGTTGCTACCAACCAACTTCAACCCAACAATGCATCGTACACTTTCTTCTATAATGAGATGACCACAAAGTTTGAGTTCCAGTAATTACCTTTTGGCCTATTAAAACTTTGAGCACCTTGATTCCTTGCTAGTGTGCACCCACTAGTTGAAAAGTTGTGGGCTGGATGGTCAAGTTACCCAAAATATTTCAAGTATCTTTTGAAAGTATGTTCTCACTAGATCCACCATCAATAATTGTATTTGTGAAGTCCTTCCAAGGATCTCCATGTGCACCATCGCTAGTTTCTTTGCCATGTTAGAATGTTAGTAACATAGGATCGATCACTTGATCTCTTGAGAATGGAGGTTTGGTTATCAGGTCTTCATTTCTCCCATCTCATTCTTCCTAGATATAGTGTTGGTCATAATGTTTTGAAGTTTAAGAATACTTTGTAATAATTCACTACTTTAACTGGTGTGGTAGTTTAAAGCATAGATGCAAAACTCGCAAGTACTCTTGAGCTAGATTACCAAGCGAGTTACTTGCCCATTAACGCATTGATGATTTTTTGTATAACTTATAGTGATTTTTCCTAGTAAAATTTGCGAATCGGCGGAAAAAATCATGATTTTTTGGTTAATAACTTGTCCATTTCTTGCCTACAATTTAAAAAACATGATTTTCACTTCATTTTCATACGTGATTGGTGGCTTAGGGCATGTGGTGACACGTGGATTAGGAATGATTAGTTATTGGGATCTCTTTTCAGATTAAAAACTTGATTACAATGAGATGGAGACAATGAATTGGGATATAACTCTTGAGTGTGCTAACATAGACGTTATTATCACACAACTTGCCAAAAATATATTTAGATGAGGCAACTTCTACGTATGACATGCCTAGTGGAAGTGGCATTGTAACTCATTTATAGGTTGAACTCATTTTTTGGTCTATATTATGTATTAAACTCTAATTTTGATTTATATATGATGAAAATCCATAATATGTATAATGTCCCCATTTTTTAGCACTACACTTCCCAGTGACTGTTGGCCCATTTCTAGATACCCATAGGCAAGTCAGAGGCAAAATTAGGGTTTCCTGTTGTTTGGAGGTCTCTTTTGTGGATTCAGGGGCTTGCATGTCGAAGTTTTGCAGTTTGTTTTATGGATTCCTTCTGGGTTTTTAGAGAGCTTCAGAGGGATGTGACATGCATTTCAATCAAGCGATTGCATGTAGGATTGGTTTTTGGATTCTTTCTAGGTTTTCAAAGAGCTTCACAGTGGTATGACATGCATCTGCATTTGACAACCTTTTTTGGACTTACTATTTTTAGTAAGTTGTGACAGCTGCCCGGTTTGTGCTCAAAATGCTTTTGGAGTCACTATTTTTAGCAGTATGTTATTTATAGTAAGTGTTATTTTTAGCAATTCAATTTGGGGGTTTTCGGAGGGGTTTCTATTTATAGCAGTGGCTAGTTTATGATGTTGCTATCTTTAGTTGGTCACATTGTTCTTTAGAGGTCTTCAGTTTTGCTCAATTTTGGCATTTGGTATATACTTACTATTTTTAGTAGTGCTATTTATAGTAAGTCATCTTTGGGGGGATGGTCCCAGGCCAGTTTACACGCAGCAATATTATTTCTCAGTTTTTTGGAGAGCCTAAGGTTGCAGTGTTTAAATATTTGTTTAATTCGACCACTTAAGTTATTTTATAAAGTTATATTATAAACTTAAGTTGAGGGGAAAAAGTGATCATTCAAAAAAGTGTACCTTGAGCCTAGATAAACAACTTTAAGTTGTTTTTAAAGATTAATTAATATTATATTCCTCCTCGTGTATGGACGCCTAGAGAAGGGAGAAGAGATATTTAAAATGTTTAATATTTAAAAGAGGAGAAGGGCGTTGGTTTCTAGGGTGGAATTAAGAAAAGTTTGAAGTCCATCGCCCTAGTTCTTTATATTCTCATTTTGATAGCTTGGCTTTGACAACATAACTTAATGTTGTTGGATTTCTTCCAGAGTGCTTGGGCTGCGAATTGAGGACGAAAACCCTTTTCGCTTGGGCTGGTTTCGGTGGTGAAATATCCTCCCTAATCAAATAGAGAGTGATTCTACAACAAGGATCATACAACGCTTCACAGAGTTCGATTTAGGTGATTTAAAAAGAAGATTTATCATTATTTTGAAGAGTTTTTTGGTGTGGCTTGCTAGTTTTCAATTTTGGAGTGTTTTGTGAAGATTTTGGTGTGTTTATTTGCATTTTCTGGGCATTGCTCTCCTGGGTCAGAATCCATGTTTATGCTTACAGCTCTAAAATGGATTGAAGAATCAAAATGGGTAATGGTGCATTAGAAGAGTCGTCTCCAACCGATCATTTCAAGCACAAGATTGTGATTTTAGGCCGAGTCTATGAATTATTGGAGCAGATTGAACCTTTAAGGTGGGACGCCCTCTTGCTACATAAAACCCCAGTTCAGATCAGCACGCCTTGGATTTTGTTTGTGTGACTTTGGGAGATGAAAATGGATGCCTAGGCGTTGGAGGAACAAGGAGTTTGAATTCCATTTTCTAGGGTGTTGCTCGTGGCTATCAAAGAGCTGCTTGTTGCTGTTGAAAGGCTCCTGTCAGGACTGAAAACTCTTATAACAGGTCTGATATTACATTGTAATATCCTGATATAAAATAGAAAATGAATGCTTATGTTGTTTGTTTCAGTCTCTATTGAAAAGCTTTAGTATCTTGTGTTTTTGCTCATTGCAATCTGCTCTTATGTTATATACTCTTGCAAACTCATTGAAAATAAACAAACACAAACACATCATGAAACAAGCGACCAGCAAACAGGGGTTTTGCAAAAAAAAATCAGGGGTGTATGTTACAATATGCTCTACAAATTTAGTAATATGTGTTTTTTTAAGAATATTTTAAAAAAGTTAGGTATTTTAAAATGTTGGATAAAATTGTCAAGTTATTGCTAGTTTTTCTCCAAGTTCCAAGTTTTTAAATTTTTTGGGCTTGTTAGTTATTGTCGAATCTAAGTTTTTCAACTATGGTTTGAAGTGCTTGCCTTGCAATATTTTTATTAGATTGTAATTGATTTGTTATAGTACTTGCATTTGCATTTGAGTGGTAGCATTCCTTAGCCATAGCATGCTCCACTTCGGCTCTAGCTTCATGAAGTCTTTCTTTTTTGTATGTGGGTCCGGGTACATAGCCTTATTTGTTTGGATATGAATAATGGCTAATATTTTGTGTTCTGTCCTTGAAAAAGTAACATAAATGAGCATTGGAATAAATAAATAAGATAAAAAGAAAATACATATTAAAATTCTAAGTATTAGAATATAAAACAATTTAAATAATGTAATCATAATAGATAATAATATTAATATAAAATACACAAATATAAAATATAAAGTAAATAAATTAAAAAAATACATATTGAAAATATAAGAAGAAATAACAATGATTTAATATTATGATTAAAATTATCAAATATATAACAATATAAAATATTTACAAAATACCATATCAAATAATGATATATATATATTAATAAGAAACATATAAATATAAATATATAATATATTAATATAAAATATAATAAGAAAGTGCACAGCAAGACAACGATTATAGTAGAGGGAAGTAATTTAACATAAATTATTAAGAGGGAAACAAAAGCTAAAAGACAGCAAGTAAAGTACAAACAAAAGGCAGCGATTGGATTAACAAAGAAGCAATTTCATTTGCATTAGTTATGAAGGGGTACAACAAGCAGCAAAAGTAACAACTCTTAATTAATAGATGTGTTTCTTCATCAAGTTACCTTCCTTGGTGAATCTATAAAAGAGGTTGTGAAATGAATTTGAAGGGATAAGGAGGAGAGTCAAGAATGTTTTAAGTAGATTGAAGCATAAATAAATAAAAAGAATGCAGCAGATATGTGAAGGAAATGAGCAGATTTAAGGAATGAGAAATAAATATGAAATGGAACCAATATGCAGAAAAACAGCAGATTGGAAATAAAGAATATATATAACAGCAGATTGGAAATAAAGAATAATTATATATATATATAAGAACAATAAATATATGAAGAAATATCAATCATGAAGTGTGGAATGATAGAGAATGTAAGAAATATATGAAGATATGACAATAAAGATCATGGAAGGGGATAGTGCGGATATATATTTCTTAATAGCAAAGCTTGATTTTCCAATTTATTAGGTCAAAGGTAAAATTTATAAGAATCCTATAAGGGACATTACAAAAGGCAACAATTAGTTGAATGGTTGTTAACTAAAGAGGGTGTCTTTTAATAGACATCTCTTTCCAAAGGGGTGTACCACTTCATCTTAATATTGAGATATAAAAGGTGATGAGAAGTGAGTGAGGAGGGAAGACACTTAGGAGAGAATGCACCAGCAAAGATATGAATATATATACTGGTATAGAGAAAATAAGGTTCCCGTATTCAAGCAGATTTAAAGAATATAAAGAGCAGTTTAGATGTATATTGGAAATATGAGTGTTAATACTGTCAAGGGAAAAAGGGATGATGCATGATTCAAGGGAAAATCTATGAGCAAAATTTAAGCAGATCTTAAGATAGATCATCTACAAACCGAGTTGTGGAAGAAAGTGCATTTATGATCAAAACTTTGTGAAGACAATATCATCCATTGAAGAGGACCTAAGTTGAGATTTATCTTATTTGAAGTATTTAAGTGATAAACTACATTAAGTTTGTGATTCTAGGGCAAGATTTAAGATTATCTCATATGGGAACATTACATTTTGTTATGCCTTTTTGCACCAATCATGTTGATGCCAGTCTTTTGCTTTGGACATCTGATGTCTTGGTGTTCTCAAGGTCCACACCATTTGTACAATAATCCCATTATGCAAAATGTACTAATTTATCACATTGCCGATTGTGTAATGGGACAACCTTTAGAGTCGTATTGTATCAAACTCCAACATCCCCCTCTTTGATTTCAATAGCCACCTAGAGATGCATTATTCTTATTATGTGGCTTCGGTGGAGTGGATTGCTCTCCACGTGTGAAGAGCATGTGCATGCTCCTACTCCTTAGATTATGTGGGCACCCTTTGATTGAATGACCCATAACTTGACAGATATCACAAAATAGTTTCTTGGGACAATTTGTTTTGATGTGCCCTTCACCTTTGCATTTTGTACACCATAGTTCCTTGGTTTATTGATTTGCCTTTAATTCCTTCATCATCTGCACTCATATCTCTTCTTAAGGCTTTTTAAAGACTAACACAAATTTTGAAGCCAAACTTGCAGTATTTCTGATTTTTTGTTTGTTGGTATTTTGTCAAACACTTTACATATACCTTAACACAGGATTTCTGAATGCCATGATTTATAACAACTATGACTATGAATTTAGATCATGAATCAATCACATAAACAACACAGTATTCAAAGACAATTGAGGGACATTTTGTCAAACAGTTTGCAACCTTAAATAGAGCTGAAAACAATTAAAATGAACAATACAATTTGCTGTTTCAGAAATCAGAATTAAAAAAAATGATGAATGTAGAATGCTTAGCCCTCTAACCTCCATAGATGCCAAATACACTTGCAGTAGGTGCCAAGATGATGTAGCAAGGTGAATAACATTGGAAATGGCAGGTTTATTCCTCAACAACAGTGTTTAAATCCGGGACACCTCCAAAATGCTTGTCAGCATTGAATAGGCACTATTGAAGCTGATAAGAGGTTGCTACTTATTGAAATTTGACTAAGTCTGAAAAATTATAAGATTCTCCAAAGTAAAATTTGCATTGCAACTCCTAGAGATCCAAAATCATTCCCAAACATCCTAAAACTATATACATGAAATATAACTTAAAGTATAAGGAAGTAAATGTCCATATGTAAATGTCACTTATACTTAAATGTTTATTTCATCTACGGCCCTAAATGATATGACCAACAAATAAGTATAGATCCAGTTGTTACATGTACGAACCTGAATGATACGACCAACAAATAAGTGCAGCTCCAACAGTTACAAGTACAACTCCGAAAAGATATATCGCTTCAACCCAATCTCATACTCTATGCACATTGAACACAAATGCGAATCTTGAATGAATCCACCTCTGAATCCTTTTTGCACACACTGTGACCTTGAATGGATTAGACAGTATTAGTTAGGGAAGATCTTTCACTCCCAAAACCAATATTACTCCAGGGTTCTTCCTAAGGCGAAAGAAATGAAAAACGTTAAACCTCACAGAGAAAATAGAGTTTCATAAAATAATCTGAATGAGCTTCTTCTCCTTCAATTTCCCTTTTATAAGCACTTGTAAACTTTTAGGAAATAAAAATTTTAATTTGCTTTGTAATAATAAACCTTTAGTTCCAAATAAGTGACTTTATTTTACAATTTACTTTTTTAAACTCCTCAAGTCACTTTATGTCCATTATAAATAATTAAATATAAGTTGTCTTTTAATTCTTTTTTTTGACAACTTAAATATTTAACTATTTAATATTTTAATTATTTTCCATTCATTCATCAAATTCTACAAAAAATATTAAAATAGCCCAAAAGTGAAGTTTGATTATGCCAACATACCTTGAAGCTCATTGGAGATCCAATTTAATGAAAATTGATGCTTTCCAAAAATAGTATATTCCTCCAAGAAGTGTGGAATGCACCCAAAATGTCAAAACTACACCCAAAAAGAACCAATGGACTCATCTTGATCCCCTAAACACAATGCTACTATTTGAACTCCATTCCGAAAAAACTGGTGCTCTATAAAAAATTTGGAGCTTCCAAAGATGTTAGAACCTCCATAAAATGGGGACATAATACAGTTCTAAATTCATTATTGCTATCATCCAAACTTTCATATTCCTCCGTTTTTCTTTTGCCACCGATGACATTTTGTCCTCACTCTCTGTCCATTGGCCAATTATAGGTTTCTACATAGGAAGTGGGTGGTACTATCTTCATCTTTTTCTGTAGTGAAAGAATTAGACCTTCGATGAACCATCTCTTATTGAGATTGTTGGCCAATTCCTTTTCTAATTTTACTAGAAGTTCGTTCATCCTACGATTATAAGCTTTGACATTCTTGGTTGTTTGATCTTTGTGTACCAATCAGTTGCTATACCCCTTAGAGTTGTTAGGAAGGTCCACAGCCAATATGCTCTATCATCTTGGCCATTCATTTTCCATATTGTTTCATAGGTCTTACAATGCCTCATTGGATTCACTGATTTGCAGTGAATTTGGGTAGTTTCTACCTCTCAACATTAGGAATTGGTGGGTGGGTCACCATTTTTTTGTTTTGATGCAACCTCAATTCTTGAAGCTTGCTCGCCAGGGAGTTTTAATTTAGATGCTTCGGTGCTTCTCCCACAATCTCACCCACATGAGAATCCTCAACTCATCTTGCTTTAGCATTCCACACACTTGAATTGCCTTTAGGGTCTCTCTTGTACACCTTCAACACAAGAGTTTTTGGCTTGGTTCCTTCAATCACCAGTTCTTGAATACGACACTTTTGTTAATGAATCTTTAGATTCTATCTCCCAACTTCCCTCATCATAAGGGAGTTGTTTTAATAATTCTACTTGGTTCAATAGATCAACCCATGCTTCATTTGGTAGTGGTAGGTGTTTGGCTATCTCCTCTCACTTTGTCCTTGTATGCCTCTTTGTGGTGGAAATGTTTTTATTTTCCCAACTATGGCTTTGACTTCGACTCTATTCTAGGGATGGCCTCCTACTTTGGATTTGTACAGTTGGGGTTGCTTTGGTTTTTTCCGTAGTTGTCTCCTCCTTTCTATTTGTTCTATGATCCGTAAGGACTGTCTGATCTCTTGATCTTGACCATGTTGTGGTCTCCTCCCACCTTTATTGGGGTTGAAAGGCATGAATATCTTAAATCTGACTCGATTTATTTTAAGGCAATGACTCGAAATGTTTGCTATTCTATTTGATAAAATTAATATTTCAATTAATAATAGAAATAACAATGCATACTAGATAGAGGAGTAAAAATATATCTTTATTCGCACATGAAGTTATTACAGAATTAGACCAAAGACGGTTAGCCAAGGATTAGACTACTTTCCTTGATGATGCTTAGGGCATTTGAAGGACTCAATGGTTGCCGCAAGAACACAACTGTCTATCAACCGACTCCTATAGCTACCCAAAAACTGACAAACAATTAATACTTAGTCAAATACAACTTAGCACAACATAATAAAGGCATTGTATGCTGACTATAAAGTGTTGCAAAAAGAGTAATAAGTTCTTTGGCGCTTGTGCAAAGTTTACAGACATAATATGTAAGTGTGAATCAGACAATAATGGAAGCTTAATGAGAAAGATATATACTTATTCTTTTACCTTACAAGAATGGAAATGTGAGTAAAACAATATTCATAAGACATCTCGTAGAGTTTAGACAACATTCCATCAATTATATTCATGATGTGATATTGCTATCAGGATTCAACCGTGTAGTTTTACGAGTCAAACTCATTGACCCATGTTTCATGATATTCAACTACATGCACAGGAAACATCTGTGTAACAATGACTGCCATGCCATGAGCTTAACCTCTTCTAGATATTCTATCAGAACTTAAACAGCAACAAGACAAAAATAAAACAAAGATTGACAGTAAAATGATCTGATCATTTTCTAATTACGTTGAGACTCTAGCATATATACATGGTCGAATGGCTAGAGTCTGTTACATTTAAGGCCTCCTCAGATTATGGTCAAAATCCAAATTGCTTATTAGTGTTCCTTTATTTGTAGTGGGATTCTTGCATAGTGGCAGCTGTGGTAGATGTTTTTGTACATAGCAGAACATTTTCCTTTTGCTCGTGCATCCCTCTGCACTCAAGTGTTGTGCATCCATTTTCCAGTCCAATCATCCTCTCCACCTGGTCCTCAAATAATGCTTCTAAATAACTCCCCTGCATGCAGGCGTTCTTAGATAAAATACAAGTTTTTTGAGCAAACAATTGTTGAGACCTGTGTGCTACTCTTGCAAAACCTGTGGCTCTACAGTTTGTTCTTGCTTCCACTTCCTCTTGTATGAAGACCAAATTTTTTGTGTTGTGTTTATTGCCAATGCAATATTTTGTTGGCTTTGATGACCAAGGTTCTTTTTTTGTGGGACCAACAGTTCTTTAAGTACACTATTTTGTATTTTGGGAGTAGATAATTTCACCATCTCTGTTGCTATCTGGAGACTAAGGCCCAATCTCGATCATGCTTACATCAATAGAGTGACGTGAAAGAGGTGTAAATGCCCTAATCTCCACTGTGTGTACCTTTATGCAGTCATCATCATTTTTATTGTGATCATAAAGTTTATATGAACCATCTTTGTAATTTATGGCTATAATGTGCCATGGATATGACTGAGTTTGATGTGGTATGAGATTTCTGATAGCTTAATTATTGGATTGGGTGCTGATGCTGGTATTTCTGAATGATTGACTTCTATGGGTGGCTGCAGGCTAGGTCTAGACAAATTCGCTACATCAAAATTGATTGTCTAGTTAGCTGAGAATGTATGGATCTTGATAAGTGAAACAGTTGTATTTCTGATTTTTGTGCTGATAGTTAGCTGTACCTCTATTTTGTGTTGTAGGTGTTCTGCTGTTGTATATCGCATCCAAGAATCTTACTTCATAATCAGCACTGTCATGTGTTCCTTGCTTTTGATGACAGGAAAATTGTTATTGTGGTTGGTCATCATATTGTAGCTTATCATAGCACTGGTTTTGAGTAGCTACTGTCTGAACTGATGACTGGTTAGGCTGAGAAGTATTAGGTAGAGGTTTGGTATAACTTTTTAAATGGGCACTAACTTGTGAGACCATGTGATTTTTAACCTTTGCTTCTAAAGTTGCTTTCTCTCTGAGATGTGCTCTTTGATTGGTGCATTGAAATCTGTTGGCGTTTCAATCCGCACCTCTAGTGTGCATATTGGAAACGGACAGCTATGCACAGTTAGACTGCTCTTCAAATCAGGAGGGGAAGCTCCCTCTTTGCTGATTATGTGTAAAAAGAAATACTAAACTAATTTGCGATCTTTTTATCTCAGAGCTGAGGTTTTCTCTGGTTTCGTAAGTTCAGCTGCAACTAAGCCTATACTAATGATGCTTCTAACTTCTCAAGTAAATTTAGAGCGAGAGAATTTAGAAGTAAACAGGGAATGATTGATCTGACATAAAAGCTTAACATAAACTTCTTCTGAAACACACTCGAAGACTCATTGTACTTATGAGGTGTAAGCTGAAATAAGATTGTGCAAGCAAAGAACTGAAAGATTTTGAAACAATGGATCAGAGCAAAATAGGCATAAGATTTATTTTCTCAAAGCTTTCCAATAACAATTACACGTCTAGGACAGCAGATTGTAGCAAGAAGACAAGCATACAATAAACGATCAAACCAAATTATACTTGACACTAATTACAATAAACTGAGCAATGATTTGCAGCAAAAGTAGGCATACAAACTTGCTCTTACACAAAGTGAATAGACACTGAATAACAACGTTGCAAGCAAAGTAAGCACAGCAATTTGTTATCACAATAACGGTTAAGAAAATAATGAGCGAGACTGCTCTTATTTATACACAAAACAAAGGAGTAGGGAACCCTAAAATCTCCTTGTTTTAACAATCATTCTTGCCAACATGCAAGATTTATTCTTATGTCTAAACAAAGATAACTAAAAGTTAACTAGAATGCTAACATCAGTTAACTGATCTAAAACTAAAGAAAAAAGTCCAACTGTACAATAGATAACTCCAAAGAATAGACATGCATGAAAAGAGGACAGCCAGTTAATCTTGGAAAAAACATCAAGTTAACTATTACCTCCACTTGAGTTCTATTCTTGGAAATATTTGCATGCTTCCACTGGCAGTTCACTGATTGGTAACTTTGGCGGCTTTGTAATTGGAGTGATGACCTCTGTTTCTTCTGCAGCTTTATGCTTCTGACGCTTTTCTTGATTTTTCTCAATGGAAGATTATTGCATGATGAAATCGTGAAGTTTGACTATGAACACGGATATGTTTGGACAAGTTCTGCACAAAAGTTAAAAATAACTTTGCTGAATCTTCTTTAGAAAAAGTGCAGATTTTTGGAGAAAAATATGAGATTTGGGTTTTGTAGAGAATGTCGTTCTGAATAGACCCAAATTGTTTGTTTATGAAAAAACTAATTTTTCAAGAACATGCAAGAAACCCTAAAAAGTAGAAGCTACAAAGCAAATTTTGTGAGAAAAATCTAAGATATGGGTTTTGTAGGTATTCATGCGCTGAAGAGACCCAGATTGTCAGATTTTTGAAAAACTGAGTCCCCCCACCCCCCACATAAAAACAAAAACAAAACAAAAAAAAAGTTCTGAAAAGTGGAAGTTGCAAAGGCAAATTTTCTCAGAAAAATCTGAGGTCTGGGTTTTGTGGCCAATTTTGTGCTGAATAAACCCCAATTTTCAAATTTTTGAAAAAATTGATTTTTCAAGAAACCCTAAAAAATAGGGCTGGAAGCCTTCATAAAAAGTCACCAATCTTCAAGATCTAAGTATAAAATGGAGAGACCCAGATCGATGAATTTTGGAGAAGATGAACTTTTGTGTCTAAAAAATGATGCCTTGGAAGATTGGATTATGGAAAGGTGATCTTCTGTGCAACCTATATTTGAAACTATGAAGAACTCTGAAAATGCCCTTCATTTGATCCTTCAAATGTTGTTGAGAAGAAAATCTTGTGTTTTCCTCTTGAAGTCAACTTGCAAAATAATGAATGGATGCCCAAATGCTTCTTAATAAAATTGGGAGGTGAAACAAGCACTTAACTCGCAAAAACCCTAATTTTAGGAGTCATCATGCGAAAATAGTCTTCAAAAATTTCTAACTTAAGTTGACTTGGGCACCTTCCTTGAGATAAGGCTTCCAACTTTTGCAATGTTAGAAATTTTTGAAGATTTTCAACTTTTCCTTGATGAAATGCCTTTGTTTGATCTTTGATTCCGGATGTTTGATGGATCCTCTGGTCTAGCTGATGGATTCGTTGAAGAGCGTGATCAAATCTGAGAAAGATCTCTTGGAGGCTGCAAATCTTATAAACTACATTTGCCCCCTTGAAAGCTTGGGCCAGGGGCGTGCATTGAAGACTAGACTGAGTCGTTGCTTAATTGGAGGACACAAATACTCAATCGTTGCTCAACTGGAGGACGCAAGACTCAACTGCCTTATTCTTAAAATGCACCATACATTTCTAACATAAAACTAAAAGTAACTAATAGCTTATCTAATTGCTAATTCTACAATGATAGCCCATTTATCAAATAGTTGCAAATTGAGAAAGGAGACATGGCACAAGCAGTTAGTCAAGATATGATTATGATTTTGTAGGATTTCTTTTATAAATTCTATTGTACCATTAATAGTGATTGTGTCATTTTTAATTAACCTAGTTTTGTTTTCAATTTGTTGGGTCACTGTTGTTGGTATTTGAATTGCATGTATTGTTGTTTTTGCTTCTTATGGCTTTGTTTGCACTGCAACATTTTTGGGTGGGTTATTTTGGACATTGTTGAGGGCTATTGCCTCTAGCATTAGGTTCAAGTTGCCAATGAATTAAACATCCCAAATTTGTCATGTGGTGAATTTATTAAGCACTGAATTAGGGTTCAAGGGGTTCTTCCTCAAAGTTGGGAGGTGGTTTGACATTTTTAGTGGCTTCTTTATTGTGTTTACATTGCACGCCAATTAGGATCATGCCATTTTGCTTAAAGATTTTTGCTCTTGCTAAGTATAAGTAGAAATTTCTCTATTAGGGTGACCTTTTAACTCTAGGAATTGACTTGTTAGATATAGATGCTTTCAAGGTAAACAACATCATCCTTTGTATTAGCATAAGGGTTGAAGAAGTCAATATTAGATGACTAGCTAGCAAAATCCACATCATTGGGATTAGGCTCACTATTTGACAGTACTTGATGATGACATATTTGTTATTCATAGCTGGGTTAATAGGTCTATTAAGGACAACATTGATATCAAGGGAAGACAACATTGGTTTGCTATCTAGGTCATAAGCACTATGCATGGATCTTAACATGGTAGGTCGGGAAGAGACATATGACAAAATGAAGAAGGTGAAATGTGATACATGTATCGAAAGCCAACTAAAAGGAGGGTTTGTAATGTGTTCACCAAAATCCAGATGGGTTCAATTGAACATATTGTAAACTAATAAATAGAGGAGAGAATCTACCAATATATTTGAATACTAACCTTGCAATGCAACAATTTGTATGCACTAAGATATTGATCTCTAAAGAGGAAAAGGTAGAGACCTTTCTTAGTGTACACTCAAAAGAATAAAGTACTAAATAGGCAACAAGTGGACAATGTTCAGGAGAATGAATTGGTAAATTACTTCTTGTATTAACAAGGAGAGCAGATTACATTATATAGGAATTACAAGCACTGTAGAAATTAATGAGCCTAGAGCTACTGACATTTAAGATGTCAACTACCTCTACCTACAGACATTAAATGTCCACCTACCAGGAACAATAGACAATAGAAAAATATCTAACCTACTTAATTACATTCATAATTGACCATTAAATATAGAGAATATAATATTCTAACACCCTCCCTTAATGGTCGATTCGTCAACAACACCGAGTTGCCCTCTAAATTTTACAAACTTATAAGGGCTCAAAGACTTGGTGAAATATCTGCAGTCCGATCCGCTGTTGGAACATACTGCAGCTGAATTGATTTGTCTTCTACCAGCTTGCGAATGTAGTGACAATGAAGCTCAACATGCTTGGTACGTTCATGGAAGATTAGATTTTTAGCTAGTTTGAGCACCCCGTGATTATCAGTGTACAAGGGAGAAGGTCCTAGTTGTGACATGTGCATGTCAAAAAGCATCCTACAAAGCCAAACTGCCTCACATGCTGCCTTAATAGTTCCTCGATACTCTACTTCAGTTGAGGAAAGAGCCACTACTTGTTGCTTCTTGTTAGTCCATGTTACAACACATGTGCCCAAATTGAATACATACCCAGAAGTAGATTTTCTGTCATCCAATGAACCTACCCAATCTAAGTTTGTGTAACCAATCAGCTTTGGATCCTTGCATCTTCCATACAAAATTACATAGTGTGAAGTGCCCTTAACATATCTCAGCACTCGCTTCACTACAATCCAATGATTAGCTTTTGGAGTTAACATGAAGCGAGAAATGTAGCTCACTACAAAACTGATGTTAGGTCTAGTGGCAGTGAGGTAGATGAGACTGCCCACTAGTTTCCTGAATGTTGTTTCATCGAACAGAGGTGAATCAAAGTTGGCTGACAACTTCAGTCCCTTCTCCATATGTGTGGAGGCAGGTTTGCAGTCCTGCTTCTGAAATTTGTCAAGCAGACTTCTGGCATATTTAGACTGAGAGATAAAGATGCTACCAGCAGTCTGCCAAACCTCAATACCCAAACAATAATGGAGAATCCCTAGATCTGTCATGTCAAAAGCCTGATACAAAGCTTGTTTGATTGCCGCAATCAAATGTGTTGGACTACTAGTAATTATCAAGTCATCAACATAAACAACAAGAAAGAGAATATCATCACCAGAGTGTTGGACATACAAATTACTGTCAGAAGGGTTGCGCTGAAAACCATGGTCAACCAAGTACTGATCAATCTTGATGTACCATGCACAGGGAGTCTGTTTTAGTCCATAGAGTGCTTTCACGAGCCTACACACCTGATGTTCTTTGCTGACAACCTTGAAACCAGGAGGCTGCGTCATGTAGACTTCTTCCTGCAAATCACCATTGAGGAAGGCACTCTTGACATCCATCTAATGAACTGTCCATCCAAATTGGGTGGCAATAGCGAGAAGAAGACGAATTGTGCTCATCTTGGCTGTAGGAGCAAAAGTCTCCTCGTAGTCAATGCCCTCCCGCTGTGTGAATCCCCGAGCAACCAATCTGGCCTTGTATTTATCCAAAGTACCATTGGCATGATACTTGACCTTATAAACCTACTTGCAACTGATAGGTTTCTTCCCAAGAGGAAGATCAAAAAGAACCCAAGTGTGATTCTTCAGAAGACTATGATACTTGGTCTCAATAGCCTTTTCCCACTCTGGAATTCCTTTAGCCTCGGAATATGTATGAGGCTCATAAATGTTGTGGATGTTGGCCATAAGAGAAAAATTGACTGTGTGTTGTTGCTTGCTCTTGCTACGAGCTGATCTACCCTCAATCAGTTCATCATCATGAAGATCGTCGATAGTCTTGAGCCACCACTTAGGTCAACGAGTAGAAGTGCCAACATTTGAAATAGGAGTAACAACATCTTGTGGGATTTCTGGAACAAACTCATCTAGATGCGAGTCTTGAGGAAAATCAGGTGGTGCAATGTCATGACTGGTAGAGTCCTCATTTTCAGAGTCAGAATGCTCTGAAGCCCTCCCATCAGGGGAACCAAGAGGAAGACGAACAACCTCATCAGGAACCTTCATAGGTTGATTCGCAAGACTGGTAGTAGGAACAAATGGACCAGTAGTCTCATCAATCACAACATCACAACTGAATATGAGACGATCCGTCTCCACATCAATCAACCTATATTCCTTGTGATTGTCGTTGTAACCAGTAAACATAAGTGTCTGGCTCTTGGAATCCAACTTGGCACACTTGGCATCTGGAATCCATACATGAGTTGTAGAACCAAAGACTTTTAGATGGCCCACCTTAGGCTTGCGTTCTGACTAGGCTTCTTCAAGATTCGTCTTCTTAACGGCCCGTGTAGGTGACTGATTCAGGAGGTAGACTGCAGTGTAGACTGCTTCAGCCCAGTATTTCTTAGGTACATTTCTATACTCCAACATAGAATGAGCCATTTTAGTAATGGTACGATTCATACGTTCGACGACACCATTCTGCTGAGGGGTGTATGGTGTGATAAGTTGGCGCTTAATGTCGTGTGTAGCACAAAAAGAAGAGAAGTCAGCTAAACAAAATTCCCCCCCATTATTTGACCTTAGAGTGACAATCTGAGAACTTGATTCTTTCTCAACTAAGGCCTTAAACTACTAAAATGTGTTGAACCCTTCTGATTTATGTTTGAGAAAATATACCCACATTTTTCGACTGGAATCATCAACAAATAATAAAAAGTACCTGGACCCAGTAACAGAAGGAGTGTTCATCGATCCACATACATCAGCATGAACCAATTGAAGTACCTTGGAGGCTCACCAAGAATCACCATCCGAGAACGGTGTCTGATGCTGCTTTCCAGCTTGATAGGCTCCACAAACTCCATGATTTTGAGTTTGGATCTCAGGTAGACTAGCAACCAAACCCTCCCGAGACAGTTGAGAGAGGTAGTGGACATTCAGGTGCCCATAACGCTGGTGCCAAAGTTTGTTGATGGAAGTGCTCCTAGCAGCCAAAGCGTGCTCTTGAGAATCACCAGAATCAACAAGTCTATATAGACCATGATCCTCAAGTCCCATAGCGATTGTAGTACGAGTCTCCTTATCAACGAAGCTGGAGGAGGACGAACTAAAAACAACATCTAACTAGGGAGAATGCTGCATGATTTGATTGACAAAGAGAAGGTTATGTTCCATGCCTGGAACATAGTAGACATCAAGAAATAGCAAATTTCTTCCTCGTGAGTGAATCTGGACAGTGCCCTTACTAGCAACTATGTACTCTTCGCCTCTTCCAAAAATGACAGAATTAGAGAATGGTTCGAATTTTGTGAACCAATCCCGACGATGAGTAAAATGTCGTGATGGCCCAGAATTGATATACCAAGCAAAATATTGTACTGGATCTACTATTCGCTTGGCCATAAATGCATAGAATGCAGATTCTTGCTGCTTAGTGTGTTGTGCGACGTTTGCCTTTGGTTGAGATCCTCCCTGCTTCTTTTGTTTAGAATCCAACCGAATGCGACAGTCAGCCTTCATGTGACCATATTTATGGCAATAATTGCACTGAACGTTCTTTTTCTTCTTGCTGTCTTGAGAAGAACTAGAGCTTTTCAGTTGAGAAGTTTACACCTTCCCTTTGTTCTTAGCAGAAGATTTGGTAGAGAACACTTGCTCTATGGAGGTGGCACTGGTACTGCTTCCAAATTGTTGTCACCATCGATCCTATTGCAAGAGCTTGTTGCAAAGATCTTCAAATTTGAGATCAACATTGGTGGAGGTGATATTCAACGTCTCGATGAAATGCTCATACGAATGTGGGAGACTCTTCAAAGTAATGACAACCATATCTTCTTCCTCCATTTTTCGACCAATAGCTTCCAACTAGTCAGGAATGTCCTTAATCTTCGTTAGATGTTCCTATAAGGACAATTTTTCATCCATCATGAGAGAAAAAAGCATGTTTTTTGAAAAAGAACGCTCTGCTCTTGTCAAAGGTTTCATGAAGGGCCTTCAAGTGATCCCAGATTTCCATGGCAGTTTTTCCAGATGGTACCTGAGGGAGCTGCTCATCTGTGACTGAGAGTTTAATGAGCATAACGGCTTCCCGGTTGCGTTCATCCCATTTGTCCTGATCCTTTCCAGCTATAGTGGGATGGGTTGAGTTCCCCAAAATGACCTGATCGAGACACCGATATTCAAAGATCGTAATCATGTGCTGCTTCCAGGTGTTGTAATTCTTCCTGTTGAACTTCTGGTTGCTTTCGAGCATTATGTTCGTCATAGATGCCATCACGTACCTCGAGGTCAAACTGGTGAGGACAACATAATGCA
This sequence comes from Sequoia sempervirens, assembly GCA_007258455.2. NCBI lineage: Eukaryota > Viridiplantae > Streptophyta > Pinopsida > Cupressales > Cupressaceae > Sequoia > Sequoia sempervirens. The sequence goes on along the minus strand of VDFB02252943.1, from coordinate 182,629 downwards.
CAAAAAACAAAAATAGGTTCTACAAAACAAATTCCAAAGCAGAAACTGAAACCCTAGCATGTATTTCAAGGTTTTACTGAAAACTCAGAAAATATAAATAAAAACCCAGAAGGATTGAGGAATACCCAGAAAATTTTGGCAGCGCAAATTTTGAGGCACGAAAAATGAGGTACCTAGAAAAATCGAACAACCCAGTTGAGATCTCGAAAAACCCACCAAGAATATGTAATCGATTTTATTTTTTGAGTTGAAATGGCTGCTCAAGAATTTGGACGATTTCCTAAAACCTTAGGCAGCCATTAAAAAACTCAGAAAATTGCAGAAATGAGCCGAAATCTTCACAAAAAGTGTGGCAAAAAGGATTCCAAACCTTGGGTGACCAAGTTGCAGGAGGAGGCGACCATGATTTTGCTCCAAAAACACTCAAAATTAGGCAAAAAATGCGCCTAAAAATGGTGGAAAAAATGCGCGTTCAGAAAGACGAATAAAAAACGCGGTAGAAGAAGTTTGAAAAATCGCGCGACCAAACCTTCACAAAATACGTTTGACTGTGCAAAGAGAAGACACGGCCAGAAACACGAATACCCTAACTGAAAAACACGACGCAGGTTTAAGAAGCTTCAAAACGCGACCTGAACAGACCCAGACGTGGCCACTGGACACAAGAACAAGCACGTCTAGGAAGATCTAAGATGTACGCACCCAAGTATAGCAAAAACGTGGCCGGATGAAGAAGAAATACGACCAAACGAAGACCTCAAATCACACCTAGGAACAAATATATCTTCAAATGCAGGTAGAGAGAAGAGATAAACACGTGCCAGGGAAGAAAAGAGACATGCGACCTTCAAAAGGGTTTGAATCGCGACCAAGAATAAAGAAAATTCGTGCCAAAACAAGAGGTTCTAAAAGACACAATTTTTACAAAAAAAATCAGATGAAAATCCGATTTTCTTTGACCCACGAATTCAAAAACTGTAAACCCTCGATTTTTCAGAGGAATCCTCTTCATAGGCCACAAATAAAAAAATTGTCTTTCAAAGCTAGAAAAATTCCTTTTGAAATTTTTAGAAAAACAAATTTTATTTTAGGGCTCTGATACCATGTTCAGGAGAATGAACTGGTAAATTACTTCTTGTATTAACAAGGAGAGCAGATCGCATTATATAGGAATTACAAGCACTATAGAAATTAATGAGCCTAGCTACTAACATTTAAGATGTCAACTACCTCTACCTACAGACATTAAATGTCCACCTACTAGAAACAGTAGACAATAACAAAATATCTAACCTACTTAATTACATTCATAATTGACCATTAAATATACAAAATATAATATTCTAACAGACAATGTGTAGATAGTAATGCATAATAAACAATTTTCCACTAGCTTTCTAGGATGGGGATGGCAAGGGATGAGAGGATGCATTTATTTTTTGTAGGCCATTTTAGGGCACAGTAGGGGATGGCAAAGGGGACAACTATTAAGAAAATAGGAAAATTTCAAATATTCATATGATAATATCGATAAGGCATTCATCATATACAATATATATCCTTAATATATAACATTTTCAACAAAATGCCCAAAGGCTACAAGTTCCAACTACAAAATGAAAAAAACATAGAATATATGCCACTTCCCTTAAACTTGCAAAGAACTTGTACGATCAGTGGGCCTATCTCCCTTATCTCAGGTTTGTAGTGGTTGACATAAGCAAGAAGTTCCTCAATAAGGCTGAAACCTTTGTTGTTTGCAAACCTACAATTTTTTGATAGCAAAAACAACAAAAAGCTATTGTTTTCAGTGATAGAAAATCATTGTCTTGGGACTGAAACACCACCTTGAGAGGTACTGAAACCTAAAACAAGAGTTTATGAAAAATAGAATTATAAAAATAAACTAGATTGGAATTTAAAATATTAGCAAATTAAAATATCATAATTTGACAAATTCAGCAAATTGTAATATTATAAATTAAAAAAAAATAGATTTTTTTTAATCAAAAACTTGCCTTGATGATCTCTTCCATGCACTCAACAAATGTATCATAAAAAATGATCTTCACAATCCTCATTAATTTTTCCTTCTTGCAATAAGGACTCTTCAACCACTTTTTGCTCACAAGCATGCGCTTATGATTGGGCAATGCAGTTGCAATACTCTACAAGGTGATGAAATTAAATTTGGGACCCATATAGTTTTAGATTTATTTTTTGATATTCTTGCATCCTCCTCCACGCTCTTCACCCAACTTAGTTTCCCTATGTCCTCAAGGAGATAGTCAAGGCAAAGGGCAGCATAAGGACTGTAAAACAACATAGGACGCCTCTTGTTACCTAAAAGACATGCAAAGTTATTGTTTCCTTCCGACAAGAATCCTCTTAACCCTTTAATGGGGCTATATATATATAATTTCTTTATTAAATTAATTATTATTGAAATAATAATAAATATATTACATAAATAAAAACAAACAGTATGTTTCATTCATCACTTGGTTGAAAGAGCAAGATTAGTTGTAAAAAGAAAAAGATGATTGTCCAAAACAACTAGAAAAAGAATTGTAGTAAAAAAAGCCTTGATATGAGAACACATTACCATTTCTATAGTAAAGGGAGGTTAAATAGTGGTAACCCTAGTTACAAAGGCTTAGGTCAAACCCTCTTTATAAAGAGTAGAGTTGAACATTATTTTATTGAGTCAAGTTTGCTTATAGAGGCAGAATCAATAAACATATACAATGATTACCTAGTCAAGAGCTCACATCAGATCTATATTAAAAACTTACCAAGCATTTACAAAAACAAATTTTACAAAGATTTTCATTGAAAAGTCCATTATAAGTTTTTTTTAAATGCATGTTTTTGGGTTTGATTAGGGTGCCCCATGTACCCCTAGGGCACATCTAAAATTTTTCTAGGGTATGCTTGGGACCTACTAGGGCCCAAGCTTGAACTCATACCCATTTAGGTTGGGTGTGGTGATGGGTCTTGCAATATTCAATAATTTAGGTTATAATGAACCAATTGGTGATCTTAATACTCTCGATGAAGAGCATTATGATTATTTGTATTGATTTTGCATATGCAATTACGTTGATATAAACCATTTTGATTTGTCTTTTAACATTGTCACCAAGAAGCCCAAAGTGAGAATTTGTCATCCAAACACTCACAACAAGAATGTGAATCAAGGATGGAATTAGACATCTTGGAAAATTCTTTGGTAGAGGAGATATCTTACCAAGTTTGGTTTTGCTCACTGTTGGACTCATATATGCAATTGTGTTGAAGGGTCAAAATCAACATGAAGATGAAATCAAAAGTTGAATATGATTACATATGTGGGTTCCTCTAAAAAAATTGTACCTTGTTTTGAGTCTATTTGCTCGGACAATTTTGTCATGTGAAGTGGTGAATGTGTTTGCTCTAACAAGCATTTTCACTAGTAAAGTGGTAGACGTGTTTGTATGTGAGTAGTGAGTTGGAATTTGGAGCATTTAGCTTCTCCATGTTTGTGGTGTGTAAACAACTAAGCTAGTGGAATGACTGTATGTAGTAGGGGAGTGTATGGTTGGTGTACTCAAAGCTCTAAAGCCTTTATAAGAGCTTGTTGAGGTTGAGTTGGCTTCATTATTCACTTGTACTTTCCTTTTACATAGTGGAATGGGGAGTAAGTTGCTTCATAGGTTGGAGTTTTTCATCCAAATTGGGTTTTATTTGGGACGATTTTGACTTTGTTCAATTTAAGCATGTTTACTATGTTTAATTCCATATTTATGGTGGTGAAGACCTGTGTTTTTAAGGCAACCATTGTTAAGTGGTATTGATGTAAGTTGGTGTTTGTTTGGATTCTTTACAACTAGCATGCCTATTTCCTAATAGCAGTGTGTGGTAGGACCACCCTGTTTACAAATCAGTATCTCCATTGATTAATATACCATAATGGTATAATGCTTTGGACATCTAGTTATGTCTATGTTATTTCAGTCTAATCAATTATATTGTTTGTTTTTTAACTCCTAACCATTGCCCAAAGGCTTATATTTTCTTTTTCATTTTTTTTTTGTTCTCTCATGTTATTTCAATCTAATATTTTATATTGTCTACTTCTTTAACTCCTAACCATTGTTTCAAGGCTTATAGTTTTTTTTTTTTGTCACATCTTATCGTTTTTTTGTCCTCTAGTTTATTTTGATTTTCAATGGTCTATTTGTTAGTTTTCACTTTTTTTTGAAGGCTATGGAACCCCTAAGGGATAACTCCTTGAGGGGTAATTAAAAGTTGGAGCTTCATCTTCTTTTGCAACTTCATGTAACTATTTTATTTTTCCTAGTCAATTGAGCCAAGCTTTGTAAGTTACACAACTCTTGCAGTTGGAGTCTTGTGGATTGACTTTTCTTGGTGTCTTCTAATGGAGAAGAGGTTGGGAAGAGTTTCAATTCGTTTTGATGCCATCCATCTTGTTTTTTATGTTTTATGTTTGAGTTTGGATTTGAGTTCATATGGCTCTCCTTTTATTTTACACACATTATATCACATTTTATATGAATTCAATTTTGCAAGCTTGCATGTTGCTTGCTATAATTTCTTTTGAATTCAATTAATTATTGGTGTATTCAATGATGTTGAAGAGTGGAAAAGAACTTAATTGATTTTTTATAACACTACTTTAAGTTGCCCAATAAAGATGTTGGTTTAATTAAATATTTAATTACGCTTTATTAAGTTTACTTAGGTCCTAATTAGATTTTAACTCCAGGGTTTTGCATATTGCTTTATAAAAGCAAGTCATCTCATGTAATTCATTATTCCCAATAATATTATTTGCACATCTTTTGCAAATTGCTCTTGCATCTTTGTTTTTTCTCCTTGTAGAAGGCTAATCCAGGTTTTGCAGGTGATCTTGGTTTTATGGAGTTTATTGGAAACTCTAACATGGTATCAAAGCATTGATTTGCAAGCCCCTTCTCAGATCCGGGAGAGATTCAATCAAAGAGTTTTTTTTTTTTATCCTCAAGGGATCATCCTTGAGCAATTTTTTGGTGCATTTTGTATAAAAAAAATAGCCAATATCTTTTTCTTCATGTATTTTTGAGAAAATTAATTTATGGGTTTTGTTTAAAACCACAAAATACAATATGGGTTATTACTAGATTTTGCAAATAGTGAGCATAATTTGCAAAAATGGCTGTCAAAATTTTGGCTATTTTTCTTGCAGGTGAAGTTTTTGATTTTTACCAAATCACATGTTCTGCTTTTTTGGATTTAAAAACGCTTTCTGGGTTTGGTTGACAAAGCCAAAATATTATTTGGGGATCCATTAGTTTTTGCATGAAACAAGTAAATTTTTCAAAAATCAAATCAGAAGGGTCGTGTCTGCATTGTCGACTGATAAAATTTACCCTTTTTTCAAAAATTCATAACTTGCATATACGGTGTCCATTTTTCAAAAACTTTGTAGGTGTCTGTTTTTCGAAAACTTTGTATCGTCGAAAAGCTAATTTTGTCCTCTACGCAAATTTGAGGTCAATTTTTTTTTATGGAGGCAGATGTGAACATTTATCCTTGCATACAATCTTTCCTTTTGTATGTTTTATGTTTTCATATTCCCTTTGATTTATGCATGTTTGGCATGCTCTCCTTTTGCAATCTTGGGGTATTGTAATAAATAAACTTCAATAAAGTTCCATTAGGGGGGATTCTTGCATAATAATTTGATTATAGTGTAGTTGCATGGCATGCACTTTGATCCCATCTTCGTATTGATGACAACTCACGTGAATTGTATCTAGATTTTGTAGTTTCTTTTGGCCACAATCTTGCTCATAACTTGACACATTTTGGTTCGCATTAGTTCATGTCTCAGATTGAGAGCCTATGATTAATGATCTTGAATCACATTAGATTCTCATCAGGTCACATCTCAATTTGAGGGCCATTCATTTTATGGTTAATGTTCCAGAATCTTCATGGTACTTGCTCATATGGATCAGTTTTTTAGTCACGGTTCGACATCGGCATTGAGATACACATAGCTTCTAGATTCTTTCATCGTATCTTTCCCTCCTATGGGGGGCATTTCTTATGTATCTATGTGATGGATGGTGCACTTGAGGGGTCTTATGGAGTCCTCCATCTTTCATCACTTGGTTGCATTATCTATTTCTTTTTCATTGCATATGTACATAGTTACCTAACATGGCCTTGTAGTCAGGACCCATTCATGATTTCATAGACCCATCCTTGCATTATTTGTATGTTTCGTATTCTCCCTAAGTTGCACTTAAGAGGGGGTATTGGTGTAATTAAATATTTAATTACACTTTATTAAGTTTACTTAAGTCCTAATTAGGTTTTACCTTTAGGGTTTTGCATATTGCTTTATAAAAGCAAGTCATCTCATGTAATTCATTATTCCCAATAATATAATTTGCACATCTTTTGCAAATTGCTCTTGCATCTTTATTTTTTCTCCTTATAGAAGGCTAATCGAGGTTTTGCAGGTGATTTTGGTTTTATGAAGTTTATTGGAAACTCTAACAGATGCTTGAACATAGCAACAAAATACAAGTTAAGATTTAAGACAAGCTTGAAATGTTTTATTAAATCCTAGAGCTTAGCTTATAATTCCTCCGTTCTTGGGCATGGAATCTTATAGATTACTTTCCTTAAGCCTTTTTTTTGAAGGAGGGGTTGAGGTGCCATATCAGTTCACTTATCATATGTTTGTCTATACTCAAGTAATTTTACTCTATTTTTCAAGTTCTAAGTTTGACTTTAGATTAATTTATATGGTCTAATTTTGTTTTTGCATGACTTTTCTATATTGTTTAAACCTAAGTTACCGATTTAGGTTCAGGTTCCATCAAACAAAAAATTGGGGTTGGGTTCGTTGGTACAAAAACATATAAAATATATATATTTATAGATGTAATATACATAATTTTAATATTTTTAATGTACAATATTATTATATTATATTATATTATAACATTATATATTAATAATTAATTTAATTAATATTAGCTTTCTTTTATAATTTTATTATTATATTATAATTAATAATATTATATATTATTAATATTGTATAACATTTATATATTACTAAATATATAAATGTAAAAAAATACTAATAATACATTATTAAATATATAAATGTTATACAATATTAATAAATTAATAATATATAACATAATAATATATTAATATAATAATAAAGTTATAATACAAAGTTAATATATAATATAATAATAAAGTTATAAAAAAAAATATTAATATATAAAATTCATTTTAAATTCATTTTTCTTGTCAAATTATGGGTATACATAAATATAGATAGATACATATATACATACATATTATACACAAAATTCATGGGAGGTTACTATAATATTATACAATGAACAATGAAATTTGTCACTAAAATTTATCACTATGCAACTTCTCACAACTCCTTGTATGTTTTGTTCCTCTAATGCCTCCATTCCGTTCTAGGCTCTTCGTTCACTCAACAACTTCTCACGATGCAACCTAGACTACTTCATGGAAATTTGTTGGAGTGTTCGTCAACAGGGGCAATAGTAAAGAAAAATGTTGAAATTCGTTAGAAATTCTCCCATACCATTTTCTTTTACAATTTTATTATTATATTATAATTAATAATATTATATATTATTAATATTGTATAACATTTATATATTACTAAATATATAAATATAAAACAATATTAATAATACATTATTAAATATATAAATGTTATACAATATTAATAAATTAATAATATATAACATTATAATATATTAATATAATAATAAAGTTATAATCCAAAGTTAATGTATAATATAATAATTAATATTAATAAAATTAATATATAATGTTATAATATATTAATATAATAATAAAATTAGTCGGTATTGGCATGGTGTGATGGTTTATTGGTGGCATTGTTGTTCTTGCCACCAAGGTTCAAACCGTTGGGGTGGTATTGTTGAATGGTTGTATCTGATTCATAGCTCCGGTCAAAAGCATTTACCCCTTGAATAAAAAAATATAATAATAAAATTATAAAAAAAAAAATATTAATATATAAAATTAATTTTAAATTCCTTTTTCTTTTCAAATTATGGGTATACATAAATATAGATACATACATACATATTATACACAAAATTTGTGGGAGGTTACTATAATATTATACAACGAACAACGAAATTTGTCACATAGCTCCTTGTATGTTTTGTTCCTCTAATGCCTCCATTCCGTTCTAGGCTCTTCGTTCACTCAACAACTTCTCATGGTGCAACCTAGACTACTTCATGGAAATTTGTTAGCAATGTTCGTCAACGGGAGCAATAGTAAAGAAAAATGTTGAAATTCGTCAGAAATTTTCTCAAACCATTCCAGATGAACCCACAATGACTTTCTTGAATCCTATTTGAACCCAAGATGAACCGGACTCGAATCAGACCGGTATCCGCTTGTCAAGAGCTACAAACCTGTAACATAGAATACCTATGTTCACTGTCATTTTGGGGATGGGGACAATAGTTTGGACACCTTTTTTGGGGGGACAACGGGGTGAAGACAATGTATATATAATTTATGTTATTATCTTTTAAATATAAATAACAATATGTTAATTTAAATTATTTATATAAAAAATAATAATATAAACTAAATAAATAATCAATTAATATAACATAAGCTATATTATTAATAATTTATTACTAAGATGTAACATTATGTCCTTACAAGCAAAATTATTGAAAAAATAGAGATGTCTAAGACACAACTATCATCATTCTTAACTAGATATTGTCAGCCCTTATTCAATCGCAAATATTGCAAATCCTTAGTGGGACCAGATTTTACTTAAAATCAACTTAAAATCACTTAGTTGAGTAAATTGTGGGCAAGGAACATCCTTATAAAATGACATTATAGTTAGTGTTTTCATTAATGAGATAGATATTTGGGAGTCAACAACCAGGAAATGGAGCCATTATAGTTGTGTGGCTTCTCTTGTTATGCTGAAAGGCATTCCATTGCAGTTGCATTTGTTCCGTGTACATCAAAATGGATTAACAAGCATATTAAATTCGGCGAGCGGTGGATAGTAGATAAGCATCAATCACACGAGGTAGCTGACAAGAATGAATGAAATGTGTCTGTATCAATGCAAGATGATTAAACGAATCTCAACCGTTTTTTGGCTTTTTTGGCTGCTTTCCCCGCCGCAATTAGTTTCCGCGAGCACATTTAGGTTTTAACATTACAGAATCCTTTACATTTTACCCTACGTAGTGTTTCAGGCTCTTAGATTCTTGCACTCATTCTGCTCTGTTACTTGGCTCTACATGTCGGAGATAGTGAGTCTCTCGCCAAAGCAGAGGCCTTGTCGTCCCTTAAATGGGCGTCTAAATAGCCCCACCTGGTGCAGGATCCAACACTAGACAAACTTCTTCCAGAGGCTTTCAATTTCACTAACTGAACAACTGCTTCTGTTGCTTCTTCATGTTGTATAGTGTAAACAAATCGAACCACTATAGCCTTTCACCATACAGTATATTGTAGATTCTACTCTTGTATTTGTAAACTTCTATTTCTTTCCCTTGTTTTGTTGAAGGTGAGCCTTGTGCTACTTAAGTTTCCCCAATTGTAGTTTGGATTGAAAGCTTGTCTTTCTTATGGGGAATGTAGGTAATGGCTTCTTCTGCAGGAAAAAAGAGTAAATAAAATGGAGAAATGGGAGGGACCTTCTCCATCTAATGCCCTTAAGGTAGAGAACCATGTCAAGAAAAGATTTTATGTTGCTACGGTGCTCAAATTTAAAACCACTGCATCAGAATGTGGATTTAGAAAAGAAAAAAGAGCAAGAAAATAAATGGATGGTGTGGAAATAAATTATACAAGGTGTCTAATGAAATAAATGACGCTGGAACCTACAGAAGGATTGGGAGGAGAAATGTATTTGAAATGGCTTAAACTCTCAGCTATACTAACATGATATCCAATGCAACCGGTTCATTCCTATATGAAAATCACATGATATTGAGAGGGAAATGCAACGAAAGTGATATGAGTGCATTTACCACAAGCAACTGATACTTGATGGCCTGAAGATCGTAATTCAAGGGAACAAAGAAATTGTTGGGAGATTTGGTATCAAGCTGTCTGTTTTCCCTATAAGCTAGAAAACTAATTCCTAAATGTTGTCTCACTCTTCAATAAGAAAGTTGAGATTATTGAAAAAAAAGGAGTAAGTATTTCTATGAGGGAGAAAAATGAAAAACAATGATGGTATGTATAAGTCTTTTTGAAGTGGAAAACATTGCCTACCTCCTTTGCCGACCCCCAGTAGACTCCTAGGAAGCAATACCACTTTAGAGATATTTGTGTTTGAAGAACTAAAAAACCTAGGTAAAAGTACACTTCACAATGATTTTTGATAGTCCAACACTATTTGGTAGAATAAGTTGGATTATGTGTTGTAGTGATGCAAAAATCCCATAATGTTTTTTTTGACTATAAATTCACATTTGTAAGAATATATCTTTCAGTGTTATTTACATAGATTTGATATAAAGGTAGGTATACTAGTTATTGTTTAATGGAAAAAATGGATTCCACATTGGCAATGACCTAAACAAAAAATGTAAGCCTTGTTAATGATCGTGTGCCCATGAATGGAAACAACATTTTCGAATGACAAATAACCTAGTCACACATTGGTATAGATGAAAAAGCAAACATTTTGGGTTTTTGGAAAGAATTAGGGATGTCCCCTACCACCTCACCATCTCATAAATGCTTAGGGGATGGGAACATCAGTCTCAAGGATGGGGACCTGTCTTTGTGGACCATCAATTAATACTTGGTATGTCCATATTTTGTTTCTTCCAATATAATTTATTGGTTTTGTTTGTAGTGATTTGTCAGCAAGAAAGAATTTAATTTAGTTGACTTTAATACTAGTGATATAGGTCTTCCTATTTAAATACTTGAACACAACAAAATGCAAGACAACATCATCTTCTACAATAGCGTGTACACATATACAACCAAATGCCAATGCTCAAAGATGCGGTGTGTCTAATTTGTATGAAGTCATGTTCCATGGGACAAGTCCCAAAGATTTAAGTGATGCACTCAACACCCTGGGGACTTGGGGAGTTGGAGAGGAAGTTTCTTCTCCTTTCAAGGATTGGACAACTTGTCGCACTTATTGCATATTTTTTTTAAGGAAATAATGCTAAAACCTCTAAAAATCTAAAAGGGGAGGAATGCCATTGCAAATGCAACATATTGTATTTTCTTTTTAAAACTTAAGATTCTTTTACTTTGTTTAAGTTATTTTGGTAGCTTCCACCGATAGCCCCCTCCTACCCCACACCTAGCCTTCCCTTGCTGTCCCCAAAATTTTGAATTTTTTTTCATCTCCAAAACCTCATCCTCGTGTCCCCTTGTCACAGTATTGCACCCCAAATTAAAATTTTTGCTACACTTAGGCATTTTGTAGAAATGAGTAAGTCTTGTCAAAACTATCAAAAAAGGTCAAAATTGGGATTTGCATGTCTTGCATGAGGGTCAAAAGCTCAAAATTTTCAAAATCCGACGATCTGGGTCTGCTCAGAGCGACCTAGTCTACAAAACACAAATCTCAGTTTTTCAACACTAAATTTTAGGAAACTTTCTATTTTTAGAAACTTTCTAAAAATAGAACTTTTTTTTGGGTTTCTTTTGAAACAGATGCTGGCAAAATTTTCTAAAAATAGAAAGTTTGGCTGTTAGGGTTCAAATTGATTTTGTTTGGTCGAAAATACTTCCTCATCAGGTTGGTGCAGTCAAAATCACAAAAGGATCACTTTTTCCTTGGTGGGTTTATTTTTCTTTTTCATAAGCTTTTCAGGAGCTCCAAGGCCATTAATAGAGGTCAGCCAATTGCTAGGTGACATATTCAAACATTCAAGCACTGAACAGAGGATGAGAAACGATGGACGTGCACACAAAATGAAGAATGGAGAAGGGACACTATGAAAGTTGAAAAATGCAATTTTTTGGCTAAGTCTAGAAACTTTAGGCACCCCATCTCAGTCTAGGCACCCAAATATTCATGCCTTAGAAATTTTTTTATCTCACGCAGTCGAGGCAAAGGCAAGCACATCAAGTGAAGGAAGAAGTTGAAATTTGTAGAATAAAAAATAAGTCTGGAAGTCATGGGTGCCCTAAAAGGAGATAGGTGCCCAAATTTTCTGGAGGTCAAATGATGAAATTAGAGTTTGTGCTCCCAGGAAATTTTGTTCAAAATCTTCTCAGCTCCATAGTGAGTCTAGCAACACAGTCATCAAATGACCCAGTCAACCTAAATCTCAAATTGATCGAAGGAGTTTTAACAAAGTGGTAGAATGTAAACCATGAAAATATCATAAAATATTCGAAGTCTGGGAACTCTGGGCGCCCCAGGTGGCCAGGGGCACCCAACCTTTTGAAAGACCTAATCCAACAATTAAGGTTTGTAAATATGCTCAATCTCTTTAGGATTTTTCCAACTTTGCAGTGGATGTCTTTGTTAGATCATCAGATTTGTTAATCACCAACAAATCTAGATCAAACTGAAGGTATAATATGAAGGTCCAAATCTGAAGGTCAAAAATCAAGCAAAAATGGTTAAGTCTGGTAGTGGTGGGTGCCCCAGAAGGAGATAGGTGCCCAAGCTTTTGAGGGCCTAAATAGATGAATTTGTAGACAAAGCCTTGAACATGACTTCTTCAATTTTTAAGCAACTCCACAATCATCAGCATGTTCGTCAGAGTTGGCAATCATCAAATATCAAAGGCAGAATAGAGGGAAAAACATTAGCAAAATATTGAAAGTCAAAAGCAAAGGTGAAATTTACAGAATAAATTCTAACTTTGGAGGAGTTGGGCGCCTCGGCTAGCCAAGGGCGCCCAAGCTTTTGACCCCCAAGATGTAGCTTTCAAGAGACATCACTCCCAGGAGACCCCCTTTAGAATATTCTCAGTTGTCCAGTAAAGCTAACAGCTAGTTGATCGGATCAGTCTAGCTCCTCGGATCACGAATTCTTCAGAAGATCAGAAAATAAGCAAGAACTTGAAGAACACAAAAATGGCTAACACTGGAAAAGTTGGACGCCCCAGGAGGAGATAGGCACCCATGATTTTCACGCATCAAATGAAGTTTTTAGCCAAAGTTGCCTCTAGAACAATCTCACTAGATTCAATCTCGCTTCGTGATGGATCATTCAACTCGTTTGTAGGATCAATCTGGAGGCTAGAAATCAAAGTCAAACTAGGGTCCAAAATCAAGAAAAAGTTGAAACTGTTAGAAAAATGACTAAGTCTAAAGGAGATAGGCACCTACAACCAAGAAGGGTGCCCAAGTTTTCAAATTCTCAAAATTTCAAGAAGAAGATAAAAATGTGCAAGTTCAATGCACAAGCTCAGGATAGGCTTTGAAGGATTTAAAACAAAAAAGAAAGCATATTTTCTCAAGCCTCAACTTATTTAAGACGTCTTTGCCTTTCATTTCTCATAATTTTTGTAGGTGGCGTCCAAGGAAGAGGAGAGCAAACATAATTTTTTTTCAATTCAGGATTCGAGAACTAAAACTCAATGCTTTTTCACAGTTCATTATATTTTCCAGATCAACATACAGAGAGGCTTCTTTTCTCATGCTTTTTTCTTCCAGAGCATCAATTTTTTGAAGAGGTCAAGATTTTCAATTTTCAGCGATCTGGGTCATTTCAGTTCATGATTTTGAATAATTTTTGAAGAAATTCTTCAAGTTGCAACAATTTATTTTTTCATGCATGTCCAAGGAATCATCAAAATTTTCAAGATTTGATCATCTGGGTCCTTCTAAAACATACTTACAAGCAAAACCTAGGTCTCAACTTTAAAAAAAAAAAAATTAGATTCTAGGGTTTGTTGCTTTTTCAATCAGCCTTCAGTATTTCCAACATCTGATCGACTGGGTTCATCTCAAATGTGCTTCTGAATAAAACCCAGGTCCCAGCTTTTTTCAAGAAAATCTTAAGAAATTAGGGTTTGTTGTTTTTCTAGTCAAAACTCAAAATTTTCAAAAACAGATGATTTGGGTCTTCTTGTAACGAAATTTTGAACAAAACCCATATCTCAAAAAAAAATTGAAAAAAATTCATCCGTTTGAAGAGGAAAAATCAACAAGCTAAATTTAGAAAGTGTGAAAAACTTGTTTGAATATAGTCAAGTTTACAGTCAATCTTCAAGGTTTTTAGTATGGAGTACACTCCCCTCGAGTTCAAACCAAATCAATGCTATATCACGACTTCATCAAAACAGCTGAAACTGACTTGCACCATATCAAACTAGTGTTCAATCTGCATGCATTGGAAGATGCAGGCAATGTTGCAGTCAGGTACCTTGGCCACTCCGGACTACTTGTAGGAACATCCATTCCCATTTCAGTACAAATTTTAGAGTTTTTAATTGCTTGCATCAAGCATTACAATACTACAACATGAGAGATTCAGACGGTAGATGGTAGAGTGATTTGTAGCTTGAAGATAGATATGATTGAAAAATGCTTCTCAATACCACCTTGGGATGTGTAAATATCTCCACGGAAGAGTTTGGAATGGTGTGGGAAATGCACAAAGATAAATACAACAAGAAAGTTGCACAAAAGTGTATGAAAGAAAAACATAAAACTTTTCCCAAAAACATTGGATGTGGGGAATTCAAGGATGAGATTGTGATCATGATCAACCTGCTCAGCCGGATCACTAGTCAAGTAGATGCTATGAAATTCCAGCCTTGGATGTTCTATGTTATACCTCATATCATGAAGAAAACATAATTCTATGATTGGCCAACATTGATCAGTGATAGTCTTCATCACTAGATAACTGAATACTTCCAAATTCATGAGTTCCACATGATCTCCTACCTAGTCTACTTAGTGACCTTCCAAGGAAAATTCAGAGGGTTGAATACTGTGGGATCTCTTAATGTACAACATGTCTATAATCATTACCCTCAGTTGGAGTTCACAGAGTCATCACATCATTACAAAAGGGTAAACAAGGCTTTCTTGATGCATACAGTGCGAGACCTAGATAATGAGTTGCACGTACGTATTTCATCAACTGCGAGGGCAGCAATGGCAGAATGGGTGGATTGGTTCATTTAGTTTCCTACCTTCACCTACATCAGAGTTTATGGCTTCTCTAGTGCTCCACTCATGTTGCCTAGGTATCCATTAGATGAAGTGGTTTTCATGGAGTTCCTTAAGGAAAATATATGATGTTCACATTTTCTTGCAGAATAGAAAGAAGCCCACCTTTAGTTTTCCATTTGAGTTGGGAATTTACAGATGCAGATCGTCAGTAGATGCCAAGTCCATGGGTGATGAGTTGGCTAAACCTGGTCTCAAGCCATATAGTGAGAGATGATCCTATGACCCTCATGGCGTCTTTGCATCCCGACTTGGTCAGAACTATGCTCACGTGCCCACACTTGAATATTTTTGGGCCAATTGCAGAGATGAGTTTGAGGTACGAAGGCACAGTTACAATAGACTTACTTTCCATCATATGAATGATTGCTTGTCAGAGGATATTGAGGGATTATTTGACGATGATGGAGATGTATTTCCAACGTACACTCGAAACCAAATTGAACAATAGCCTCTTCCACAGGTCAATTGGGCTAACAAAGAAAGAATCTTGGTGGAAGAAAGGACCAGCCAAGTCATCGAGCACATCAAGATTTTCTTGGTCCTCAAGAGGAAGAAATCCATTCCAGTAGCAGAGCCACTAAGAATACAGTCATCACTTCCCTCTTCTTCTAGAGCACAACCAAAGATGAAGGCGATAAGTCAACCTCAAGAAGGTGTAAAGGGCAACAAATCAACAAAGAACGTAAGGAGAAGGTTGGACCTCTCAAATATAGTCATACAGGAGCAGCCAATAGTCAAAGTAGAAGTTCCTCCAGAAGAGTCCATGCCTCAAAAAGAAACAAAAGATGTGCCTTTGACACATGATCCTCCATCATCTTCGAGGGCTTCACCAATTCACATTGATTCAAAAGATGAAGAAGTAGGAGAAGCTGCAGCTGAACCTCCTATGGAAGTTAGTAGAGATACCACATCTTGGCTTGAGAGCTCCTTGGGAAGGAAGAGAAGGAGACCATCATATCAACTCAACTTTGATAATCTTGACAACATTTACCAAGAGACACCTAAAAAGAAAGCAAAGAAACAAGTTCACTTTGAAAGGAGTCTAGATGGTGAGATGATCATGGAGATTGCTACACCTCCTAAAGATAAAAATAGGGATGAAGTGGAAGAGGATGATTTTGTCATGGTTAAGGCCAATCTTGGTAAAAGCACTAGGCATGCAGATGTAAGTTTGTTCAAAGTTATAGTAGAAAATCTTCAAGAAAGAGTGCTTAAAGATGGAGAAGATAAGGCAGTCCTCAAGGCTGAAATCCAACAACTCAGGTTATATATTTCTAATCTTGTTCATGGAACTTCACAAACTACGCAGTTGTTGCCCCAGGTCCTAGAGACACCAGTTGATCAATAACAGTTGAGGTAGTTGGTGATATATGTAAAGCAAACATGGGAATGGATTGAAGAGTTAATCACCGGAGGTGAAGAAATCCTTGCACAACTATATTAGCTAAGGAATAATGCTCATGACTTACACCAAGGGATTGAAGGATTTGAGCAGTTGATAGCAAAGGTGAAACCTATTCACGAGATCATCATGGCAGATTTGGGTACAACATATGGCTCAATGGTTTCAAGAGAACACAAGAGGCAACTCCTTGCATGGAAAGAACGTCACCTCTTCAAGGTGAGAACCTACGAAAGGATATCTGAGGAGTTAGGTGCATACATACAAAGGGTGATTTATGTTCTCCAGTTTATAAATGAATTTGTTTCAGGAATCCCTTGTTGGAGTTGTCATGATGATGGCTCTTACATTGAACTTGTCGAAGTCCAAGTTGAGTTCCAGAATGTTGTTCGTGGCAACAATGCCAATGATCTTATTGCTGGGAAGATGAGTCAGATTTCCATGATGTCAACAAAGTTCGAGAAAGCAACCAATGAGGTTGAAGATTTTATGAGATCAATTGTAGAAGGGGAAGAAATCTTGGAAAAGCGAAACTTTTCCATAGATAGTATTCATGCTCCTAATAAAGATATAGTTTCCCATTTTTTAGTGGATGTGGTGGAGATTTAAAGCAACAATCATCTAGAAGCTTTCTTTCTATTCTTGTCTCAATTTTTATCCCCTCTTTGAAGAAGAGAAAGAAAACAAATTGTAATAGTTGGCATTCCTTGTTTTTTTTGCTTTATTAGGTGGTTAAATGTTTATCTTGTTTAATTTTAGAAATAAAGCTTTCATGTTGGAAAACCTTAGTTGTAAAAGCACTTGAGGAGATTTTAGGGTTCCCTACTCCTCTGCTTGTGTATAAATAAGGGCATCCTTGCCCATTATTTTCTTAATCGTGCTTGTGATAACAAATTGTTGAGCCTATTTTGACTACAAGTTGTTTAATTTTAGTTCACTTTGTGTAAGAGCAAGTTTGCAAGTCTTTTTTAGTTGTAAGTTCTTGTTCAGTGCATGTGTCTTGTGTCAATGTATTCTGGTTTGATGGCTAAACTATAAGCCTATTTTGCTACAATCCCGTTGTCCCAGAAGTGTAATCTTTTGTCCTTGACATTTGAGGAAATAAAGTTTTGTGCCTGCTTTGTTGCCCTGATATAAAGTCTTAGATTTTCGTTTATTGTGTTATGCTTATATGATCTCCATTTCAGCTTGCATTGAAAGTAAGTAGATGTATGTTGGAAGAAGAGTTTATCTAAGTATTTTTTTAGAGAATCAAACTTTGTTCATTTCTAACTCTCTTGTTCTGCGTTTACTTGAGAAGTTAGAAATGTCTTTAGAGTAGGCTTAGTCGTAGTTGAACTTCTAAAACATAAATTCTTAGCTACGACGCTTGAGTTTTATAACCTTGTGCTCTTAACTGAATAGAAAGATAGGAAAATTAGTTTTAATTTTCTTTCTTAAGCAACATCAGCAAAGAGGGAGCTTCCCCTCCTAATTCAAAGAGTATTTTATTTGTGCATAGCTGTCTGTTTCTAATCCGCATTCTAGAGGTGCGAATTGAAATGCCAACACGCAGAAATTTGGAAGAACTCTTAGAATAAAAGTAATCATTGATTGAATGAATGAATGTTTTTAATTATGTTCACAAGACCAACCAGTTTATGGGACCCACAAAATGAAACTGAAATCACCTTTTCCAAACAACAAAACAAACGCTGACCCCACCAATTACTTCTTGTTGTTTTCTAACTCTTTGTTGATTTTGTTTCTTCTGCTATGTATTTTGATCAGATAACTTGTTTTAGCAATCTTCTCCTCTTCAAACAAGGCCGCTGATGATTTGAATTTTAGCAAATCTGAGTATTTGTATCAAATGTCCTCGTAAGCCTTACACTGCATAATGTAGTGCCACTCTGTCTCCACTGAACCCGAAGAGCAGAAACAACAAATCCTATCTACCCACACCTCTTTGGGTATTTTCCATCTTCCCGTTTCGCATCTCAAATGATGTGAGCTAGTTCTTAATCGGGCTATTAGCATTTTAGCCTTCCACTTTATATTTGCTCCCACGTAGTATTTTTTCTCATGATCACAAGTAGGGTTAAAATTCAAAACATAGTGTTCTCTTTTTTGACCAAGTTGTTTCAACCACATGATATTCTTGGCTTTCTCTTTTACATACCTTTTAATTTCTACATTTCCTGCATTTTGATGCCCCATTTTCCCATTCACTTGACATTTTGCTTCATCCACATGCTCTTCCTTCTAGTTAATTTTTCTTACACCACAATTTTGGGCCATTGGTGTTCCCTCATATTCTCAATTCTCTTCAAATAGCCTAATAAACAAATTAACGCTGCCATTTCCATTGTATTTGAAGATGTTGTAAGTTTCATGAGTGTGATAGAATGTACTCTTTGAGATGGGGTACATGCCCCATGCAATTTTGCTTTTTTGATATGTAGGGATGGCCAAAGTATGTGTGGATACTAAAGTACATAAATGTTGATGTTCAGTCCATTATGTTGAGACTTGGACTCAACATAGACTTTATATTTGTCTCATACTCAGATTCAATAACAAAACATGTCTCAAATTTGACAAATTGAAAAAACTGTGAAAAATAGCAATTTTAAAGAGAAAAACTAATTATATTGCATTTTATATCAAAATAACTTCAAATACATACATAAACTAATCAATTGAACCTACCATACACATACTTAGACCATAAGACAAGTAAAAACTGTCATGAACTTCATATTTGAACTCTATTACAAAATAAAAATTGTTTTGATACACTATTTTAAAAAGAAAAAGACAAACAATAGATTTAGAAATCCATGTACTTGGTAGTGGCAAAAAAATAAATAGAAAAATCAAGCAAAGGTTGAGAGTAGCCACCTCTCTCAAATTAGCTCCAAGTCATTGGATCCTATTCCCTCTTGAGTATGTCAAAGAAGCATTTGCAGTCATTCTATTTGTATAATAGGTAGCATCATTCTCTTGGACAACTTCTTTGTCTCTAGTTGCACGGGCTCAAACCTTATTCACTGCTACGATTTTGTCTCATATCAACTTGATCAACTCAAGCATGGTCCACTCAAAAATAGGGTCACTCTTGGTGATCCACTTAGATGCGAGATCATCTTCAACGCTACAAGGGCTAATTCTTCATTTGTGATTAAAATTATATTTTGGAGCTGCAAGTTGTAATATATAAATATAAGGTCATTCAACTTTTGCATTGACAATTTGTTGCGTTTTCGAAGTGTATGTGCTCAAACATACTCCAATTGCATTCACAACCTAAAGCGTTGTGTGGTTGGCTCAAAACTTGGATGGCAATTCTTTGAAGATCAAACACCTTAGTGCCAAATTGTCCCACCATGCATCTATAAGGGAAAAAAAAAATGTTGATGCAAATATTAGCAATTCAAATTTTAATAACAAAGAAGAAAAGTGATTGAATTTTAAATTAATTTTTTAAATTTCAATGATTGGAAATTTTAACTCATCTGTAGACTTTGCTTCATAGCCTCTATGATGGTTTTAAGGCCTCGCATAACCTTCTCATCAACCTTAAAGCTATGAAGAAATTGGAAGGTTGGGTTGAGGAAGTATGCACAGGCATGAAGTGGTCTATGGAGTTGTCTTATCTAACACAGGTCAATGATATCTTAACTAGGTACATATTTGGCCTCAACATTGCCATAATATATATAAAGGAAAGAAACCAATTGCTTGGTCACCTATAAAAAAATTAAATTCAAATAATTAAAAAAGTAACTATCATGTTGCAAATGGAGGAAAAATAAATTTGTAGATACTTATTGAAAAAAAACTTTGAAACTTACATTTACAATCTTCTTTTTAGGAGTCCAAAAAAATGGCCTCATTAATTCCAATCCACCACATTAATTCTAATATTTTTTGTTAGGTAGGAAGACTAGTGTAACATACCAACCCTTAATGAAGTAAAGATTTCTAAATTTAGACCTTGCGAGTAAATAAATTGAGTAACAAACCAATGCAATAGAAAATTTTCTTTTCTTTATTGAACAAGATGCATTGCATAATATAACATGGATTTCCATTTCATCATAATGAATCTTAAATTACATTAATACAAGAATGCATACATTTACATACATAGCTCAAAGAGATTTAGAACAAATAGTTGTAAGATGGTCTAGGATCCTTCCTTTCAAATCTTGGTTCTTCTATTGCCTATTGTGGAGGAGAAGCATCACTCAGGCACTTTTACACCAACCACAGACTCTTAATGTGGTCCCCCACACATCTATCATTCAATAAATGTCCCTTCCCTTTGACAAAGAGATTGGTAGGGAAACCGATAACGACAACCAACTGAGCATAGTGTTGTGTCGACCTACATGACTAGAACTTGCAATCCCACAATCTCAAACTAGCATGTAATATTGGATCATGGTGAATTGACAATTTATTCTTGGTAGTCACACAATCTAGAGTGGAGTCTCGGACATTCACACTACTTTGGCCAAAGTGTTACATTTAGTATTCCTACTGAGAGTCATCTATCGCATACACTACTCATGGTCGATTTGACTTAAGGCTATCTTAAACTACGCATAGGTTTTTCCTTCGATGGATATTTTGTCACCTCCGATTAACCTATCACCATTTACTCTACTTGGAACTAACCTTCTTATTAAGTAAGTACACGAGTTCCCTCCCATACTAGATTAATTATCCCAGGAGTAAACACAAGCTTTTCTAGTTAAGTCAATAACTTAGCCAAGTGTATCACAAGTGCCTCATATGTTCAAACATGCCTAGTATATAATATCTATAATATACACCAAACTCTTATTATGGAGTACTTACAAGCACAACATGAAAATAACATAAAAGCTTCAATTTCCTTTTTAAAGACTCTTTAATATGTCTAATGTACACATTTGAAAAGACATTTCAAGCAATGATGGAAATCATATCTTTCAAAAGTAAAATAACAAAAAAGAAGAGATCCTCGTGCTTGTTATCGCTTATCCAAATTAATGACAGCAATGCAACCCTCTCCAACAACAATTAACTTGATAATCAACTTCTCAAGAATGTCTCTGATAACTCTCTCACAAGTTGATAGCTTACTTCTCTCAAGCAACAATGTTTCCTCTCAATACAATAAAACTCTCACTCTTTCTTACTCTCAATATAAAACAAGTATGACTGGGAATACCTTAGAAATAAGGAATTGCAAGATATGTGTAATCTTGGGAAAAGAATGTGTCCCCACTAATTAAATGGCTCAACTACTTATAGAGAAACCTAGCAACCTCATGGCCTACAATTTAGGCATGTAAAAGGACAGCAAGCTCCATGCAAAACAACACATGAAACTCAAGAATAAGGTGGCGACTCCCTAAGCTCAGTTAGAAAAACCACCTATAGATCGGCTTGCAACATTGACAACAAATTCAAGACTTATTCAATCTACATATGCTTAATTCGAATTGTCACAAAGAATAGATATCTACAACAACTTGACTTCAGAGGTGGTGACAATTCCATCTCTCTTTCCTTCTTATTTGGCGCGGTTTTACTGCCCAAAGAAATAGTCAACAACCATTTCTCAACAACAAACATCAATTGAATTGTATAGAGGATGAATCGACTTAAGCATTTAAAATAGTTGACAAAGTCAAGGTTGATTTTACCAAAGGCGTTGACCAAGTCTTATGTTTTAATATCGATAGCTAAATCAAACGTATTACAAAGTCTTTCTATCGTGTGACAAACTGAGTGATAATCAGTTTCACCAACAGTCATAAACAACTTCATATGGCTTCAAAGAATATAGTCATATCGAATATTATCAACCTTTAATATCATAGTCATAATCGACTACTACCATCCTTTATAAATTGGCTTTTATCTAAAACAAATGATAGTCGATTTCTATTAACACACACACACACACACACACACACACATATATATATATACATATCGTAAGCCAATAGTCTAAGCATGCATTTGATATAGATATAAGAGTACACACAATATTGTATATAATAAACACATTATATTGAATATATGCATATATATGTGTGTGTGTGTGTGTGTGTAAATTTATATGCCTCTATGTACACGTATGTGTAGATATATCTAATTTGATGCATTTGTATGAGCATGTCCTTTCGTCAACGTACGCATGTATCGATATATATATACATACAGACACACAGATATATATATATGTTCACATTCGATTTACACATAGCCATTCATAATCACCATCATATTGATAAATGTTTGTGTGGTACATCTAGATATGTACATATATATGTCGTTAGATCTCCTTAATATGTAAGTGCATATATATACACATACTTCCATGTACATCTCACTTGTCAATATAATCATAATTGTACAAGAAAGATCTGAAAAGCTCAATAGATAAACATCACCCAATAATGCATGAAATAGTAAACAAGACTCTCAAATGTAGACATATTAGCTAAGGATGACTTACCTATTACCCACAAATTGGCTCAACTCAATCATTCTAATGTGGTGTGTGTATGCTCAGATAGTTTACTTTTACCAGTTACCCCTGAGTGATACTTCCCCTCCGCCTGGAGGAATGGAACATATACCTGCATCCACTAAAACATGCACAAGACAATTAATTATTCATAACATATGCAGTATACATAAAACATCTCCAAGAATTAGAATAATAATTCAATAACCATCCATTCTCATATATGCAATATTTCCCCATGAATAACATCAAATGAGATAAAATTCATATTGATAACAAGGTACAAGCACAATTTATTCATCTCCAGAATTCACATTACATTCATATTTACCTTAAGTAGTAATAGTAAATAGTAACTACACAATTGGGGTGTAACATACTCCCCCCCTTATGAATCATCATCCTCGATGACTTTAGGGATTATCATAAAACAAACAACTAACAACACATTGTTCTCACATTCTCAAAAGCATTAAGAATATGAGGAAACTTCTGTTGAATTTCTACATAGTCCTCCCGAGTAGTCGAGTCTTCTGCGTACTGGTCCCACTAGACTTTGCACTGCAAGACTTCTCTGTTACGCAAGCGTAGCTTACGTGTTCCTAGCACCTTGACGGGCTCGAGAGTTACTACTCCAGGGTCTTGTACTTGTAAAGCAGTCCAGTCAATTACATGATTATCCCTTGGTATATGCTTTCTAAGGTACGACACATGGAAGACATTTTGCATTTTGGAAAGAGTTGGTGGCAATGTGATTGGATAAGCTATTGGATTCACTTCCGCTAGAATCTCAAAAGGTCTAACATAACGTGGGGCTAACTTAGAAGACTTTCCAAATTTAATGGAGCTCTTGTGAGGTTTCACTCTCAACAATACTTTGTCGCCTAAGGCAAAATTATAGGGCACTCTCTTAGCATCAAAGTAGATTTTCTGCCTATTGTTAGCTTCAACTAACCTTTGTTTAATAATCTTAACTTTCCCATTCATTTTAGCTAAGATTTTTGGCCCAAGACTTACTCAATCCTCAAGCTTATCCCAACTTATAGGAGTTTGACACTTTCGACCATACAAAGCTTCAAATGGAGCCATCTTTATTGCAAAATGATAAGAATTATTGTAAGCAAATTTCACTAAGGGCGAGTAGTCTTCCCACTTATACTATTGATCCATACAATACATCCTAATTAGTTTTTCTGATACTTGATTTACCCTTTAAGTTTTCCCATCCATTTCCGGATGATATGCTGAGCTAATATTCAATTGAGTCCCTAGTGTTGAAAAAAAGGTTTGCCAAAACCTAGAAGTGACTCATGCATCCCTATTTGAGATAATCTTCTTAGGAATCCCATACAACTAAACACTTATTGCATGAATTTTCTTGCTATGACAAGCGCTCCATCTGTTAGGTTCCCTGGTATAAAATGTGCTACTTTTGTAAGCTTATCTACAACCACAAGAATGACATTGTGCTTATTCCTTTACATAGGTAATTCTTGCACAAAGTCCATACTTATGACTTGTCACTTCCTCTCTGGTATATCATATGGGTATAACAAGCTTGCAGGATGATGATGTTCAACTTTCACCCTTTTTCACTCAAGACACTTAGCCACAAAACTAGTGGCATCTCCTTTCATTCCCTTCCACAAGTATAATGGTTTTACATCAACCATCATTTTTGTCACTCCAAAATGTCTAGAGTACAGTGCTTCGTGTATTTCCTTCCATACCAAATTTCTTAATTCTTTTGTACATCAGGAACGTACATTCTACCCTTATATCTAAGTAATCCATTCGGTTCAAATTGAAAACCTTCATACCTAGAATCTTGTGGATTATTAGCAAGTGCTTGCCTAATGTGCAAGTAATACTCATCCTTCTTGCACTTTTGGAGTACTTGCCGCCTAAAATCGGTTTGAATTGTTACTAAGGAAGCAATATGTCATCTTTGACTTAGTGCGTCGACAACCTGATTTTCCTTCCCCTTAATATAACTGATATTAAAATCATAGTAAGCTATTAACTCTAACCACCTTCTCTGTCTAGCATTCAAATTAGGTTGAGTAAAGAGGTACTTTAACCCATTATGGTCAATTTTGATCTCAAAAGGTTGTCCTAGCAAATAGTGCCTCCACATTTCCAGAGCGTATACCATAGCTTCCAATTCTAAATCATGCAGTGCATAATTCATCTCATAAGGTTTCAACTTTCTAGATTCATATGCTATCACTTGCCCATCTTGCATTAATACACCTCCTAACCCTTCTCCGCATGCATATGTGATAACCGTAAAGTTACTCTCAGAATCCAGTATTTTAAAATCGGTGTGGTGGTTAACTTCTCTTTGAGTAGGTCAAAAGCTTCTTGACACTTCTCAGTCCATACAAACTTCTTTCCTTTCTTTTGTAAAGAAGTAATGGAAAAGCGATCTTAGAAAAGTTTGCTACAAAGTTCCTATAGTATCCTGCTAGACCCATGAAACTTCTTACCTCTGACACATTTTTGGGTATAGGCCACTCAAGTATTGCTTTGATCTTAGCTGGGTCTACTGAAATTCCTTTAGCCGAAATCACATGACCTAGATACTATACCCTCTTTTGGAAGAATGTACACTTGGAAAGTTTACCATACAACCTATGTTCTCTTAGATGTTGTAGGACCATTTCTAAATTCTTAGAATGTCCTTCCTCATTTCTAGAATAAATCAAAATATCTTCTAGAAAAACTAGTACGAATTTGTCAAGGTAATCCCTAAACACACTATTCATCAAGTTCATGAATATTACAGGTGCATTTGTTAAACCGAAAGGTAAAACGATGAACTCATAGTGACCATATCCGGTTCTAAATGCAATTTTAAAAAATATCTTCATCCTTAACCCTCAATTGGTGATATCCAGATCTCAAATCAATTTTAGAGAATATGGTGACACCCCTCATTTGTTCAAAAAGGTCAATGTGTGGCAAAGGATACTTGTTCTTAACCGTAGCTTTGTTAAGCATATGATAGTTGATGCACAAATGTAAGGTACCATGTCCTTTTTAACAAAGATTACTGGTGCTCCCCAAGGTGAAACACTTAGTCTTATTAGTCCTTTCGACAACAATTTGTCCAATTGTGCCTTAAGTTCCATAAGTTCAGTGGTTGTCATCCGATAGAGAACCTTTGAAATAGGTTATGACCCTGGAGCTATATCAATAGAGAAATCAAATATTCTTTTCAGAGGTAATCTTGATAACTCATTTGGAAACACATCCAAAAATTTCCTCAATATTGGATACTTCTTCATATCTAATTTTCTAGTTTCATCATTTCACCATCTTCAAGTTCCTGTAAACTCTGTAACTCCAAATCACTATCCTTTCCAAATTCTTCAATCTTTACGACGAAGGGTTTACACCCTTTCTTCTTAGCTCTTATAAGTTGCATTGTTGTTATTTGTTGAATCCTAACCTCTCTAGGTATCCCTTGGAATTTAACTTGATTTCCAAAATCATCTAAGCATTCTACAGTCTTAGCATGACAATCTACTTTAGCCCTATGTTTCCACAACCAATTCATTCCTAGGATAACATCATATGATCCTCGAGGTGCAACATAAAGGTTTACTTCTGTAGAAAAACTAGGTAGTTCTATCCTAGCTTCAAATAGACATTGATCCACCTTTGCTCTTGTCTGGTTTGAATACTCTACATACCAAGACAATGCCATGTGTCCTACCTTCCTAGATAATTGTTTAGCTATTCTAGGTGAAATGAAATTCTCAATTGCACCAGTATCAATGAGAGCAAAAATAGGTAAGCCAAATAAAATGCCTAGTGTTTGAACTGGAGTTACTTGGTTCTCTGCCTGGCGATTGTCCACAACCGCATCTATCTTTTGCTGAAACATTGTTTGTTGAGTGGGTAATGGATTACCATATGGTCATGATCCAAAAGTTTTATTGGGACATTCACTAGCATAGTGAACCCCTCTGCATATAAAACATCCTGTAGATGGTCCTGTTTTCCCTATGGTTTCTCTAGACTTGTTGATATTCTCACTAGCCTTGGTATTACTCACACTAGAATCATTCATTTTTCGCTCTCTCCTAATCTCTTTTCCATTATTATGGAATCTTTTCCCTTTTTTCCTTGGAACATTTGCATAAATTCCTCCTTCTTTGGAACTATCTTAGGAACTTCCACATCCTTCTTTTGTTCTTTTCTTTCTTGACGAGTGGAATTAGCTCTAAGCTTTTGCTCCTACTTAATTGCTTTTTCATATACAAGATCCATTGTTGTTGGACCATGCATATCCACTTCCCCTCCAATCTAACTGTTAAGTCCCATTATAAATTTCCTAATGCGAAAATGTTCATCCTTATGATATATGGGAACATAGCGCAGAAGTTGGGTAAACTCCCAATATTCATTAATTGTCATGTTACCTTGCTTTAGACCTTGGAAATCCGAGAGTTTTTGGTCATAATATAGTTGTGGCAACCATCTCTTTTAGAAAATCTCTATGAATTCCCCCCATGTCAACTTCCAAGAGTTAATATTAAGTTCTAACTTCTTGTTCATCCACCAGTTAGAGGCTTCTCCCACTAACTGATACGTACCCCATGCGGCTTTAATTAGTAACCTCATCATAGTTTCATATTTCAAAATACTTTTCCATTTGAACAAGCTACACTTCAACTTCATCACCTCCAACACTGCCATCAAACTTAGGTGGAATAATCTTCATGTCCTTGGAAAGTTTGAAAGCCACAAGCTTCTTATTCCTTTCAATAGATGGCATGGGTGATTTTTCCTTCTCATGATTATGGGTTTCATTATGCCCATGGGAAGAGTTTTCTCCTTCATGCTCATTAACGGGTACTTCCTTTTCTACCCTATCCTTAACTCTTTCTTGTTCAAGGTTAGCCAACCTTGCCAAGATTTGGTCAAGCCTAGCCTCTACTCCAGTGGTTCCTTGTCCAACCTCCTAACTTCCACCAGGATTTGTTCATGTCCTCACCATCCTTATGTGATTGGTTTTTACTTGAATGTTTATCCATGTTAGAATAAACTATGTTATCAATTATCTTATGGGAAAATATTAAAAAAGGCATTCATATGCACACAAGAATTCCACATAAGACTAAGCACACACTTCTTTTGATAAACACATAATTTTATTCATTTCATAAGGATTTCAATATCCTTTCAATTATGTGGAGTGACTATTCAGATAGTCAAGTGGAGAGTATTCTTTGGATTCACTTGCTGACACATAACTTAAAGGAGTATAACCTATAGACTGAGACAATTGTTGTTCCCTATCTTTCTGTTCATCTCTCATTTGTTTGTATCTATCCCATAAAGGATAATAACCTTTGGATTTATCATCTGATACATAGTTACAAGAAGCAATGTCAATATGGTGTTCATCAACAATGTAGTCTACACTTTTCGCAGACATTTTTTCATGAGACCATTTTTTCGTCTAGCGGTGTCCGTGGTACATACCCCCCAGACTCGTTACTCGAAGAAATTACTATTACTTCAGCCAATGGAAGAACCCTAGGATCCCTAAAGATGAATGTCGGACTAACACTTTCTTGTGAAGGCATATCCCTAGAAAGTGCTAATGACTCAGACTTTTCTAGTGAGATGGTTGGTAGGTAATTGTACATAGCTTCCATCTTCATCTTTCTCTTCGCATCACTGATTCGAGAAAGTGCATGACTAAAGGTTTTAGTGTCACTCAACCAAACAAAATTTTCGTAGTTGGTTCCCTCTATGGTTCTAATGATGGTTTCCCTTTCCTTCTTGGCCTTCAGGTAACACTTGTTTTCGATTGCTGACTTTCGAGCCATTAATCTCATACGCACCATCCTAACACAATAATTCACAACATTAGATAATGTTGGACAAAAAGAATGACGAGCTCATAGGTTCTAGAGCTAAACCTGGTAGCTTTGATACCGCATGTAACATACCAACCCTTAATGAAGTAAAAAAATTCTAAATTTACACCTTGCGAGTAAATAAATTGAGTAACAAACCAATGCAATAGAAAATTTTCTTTTCTTTATTGAACAAGATGCATTGCATAATATAACATGGATTTCCATTTCATCATAATGAATCTTAAATTACATTAATACAAGAATGCATACATTTACATACATAGCTCAAAGAGATTTAGAACAAATAGTTGTAAGATGGTCTAGGATCCTTCCTTTCAAATCTTGGTTCTTCTATTGCCTATTGTGGAGGAGAAGCATCACTCAGGCACTTTTACACCAACCACAGACTCTTAATGGGGTCGCCCACACATCTATCATTCAATAAATGTCCCTTCCCTTCGACAGAGAGATTGGTAAGGAAACCGATAACGACAACCAACTGAGCATAGTGTTGTGTCGACCTACATGACTAGAACTTGCAATCCTACAATCTCAAACTAGCATGTAATATTGGATCATGGTGAATTGACAATTTATTCTTGGTAGTCACACAATGTAGAGTGGAGTCTCAGACATTCACACTACTTTGGCCAAAGTGTTACATTTAGTATTCCTACTGAGAGTCATCTATCGCATACACTACTCATGGCCGATTTGACTTAAAGCTAACTTAAACTATGCATAGGTTTTTCCTTCAATGGATATTTTGTCACCTCTGATTAACCTATCACCATTTACTCTACTTGGAACTAACCTTCTTATTAAGTAAGTACACAAGTTCCCTCCTAGGAGTAAACATAAGCTTTCTTAGTTAAGCCAATAACTTAGCCAAGTGTATCACAAGTGCCTCATATGTTCAAACATGCCTAGTATATAATATCTATGATATACACCAAACTCCTATTGTGGAGTACTTACAAGCACAACTTGAAAACAACATAAAAGCTTCAATTTCCTTTTTAAAGACTCTTTAATATCTCTAATGCACAAACTGGAAAAGACATTTCAAGCAATCATGGAAAACATATCTTTCAAAAGTAAAATAACAAAGAAGAAGAGATCCTCATGCCTGTTACCGCTTATCCAAATTAATAACAAGCAATGCAGCCCTCTCCAACAACAATTAGCTTGATAATCAACTTCTCAAGAATGTCTCTAATAACTTTCTCTCACAAGTTGATAGCTTACTTCTCTCAAACAACAATGTTTCTTCTCAATACAATAAAACTCTCACTCTTTCTTACTCTCAATATAAAACAAGTATGGTTGGGAATAACTCAAAAATAAGGAATTGAAAAAGATGTGTAATCTTGGGAAAAGAATGCATCCTCACTAATGAAATGACTCAGCTATTTATAGAGCAGCTTAGCAACCTCATGGCCTACAGTTTAGGCATGTAAAAGGACAACAAGCTCCATGCAAAGCAACACATGAAACTCAACAATAAGGTGGCAACTCCCTAAGCTCATAGTCAACAAAACCACCTACAGACCAGCTTGCAACATTGGCAACAAATTCAAGACTTATTCAATCTACATATGCTTAATTCAAATTGTCACAAATAATAGATATCTACAACAACTTGGCTTCAGAGGTGGCACCAATTCCATCCCTCTTTCTTTCTTATTTGGCTCGGTTTTACTACCCAAAGAAATAGTCAACAACCATTTCTCAACAACAAACACCCATCAAATTGTATAGAGGATGAATCGACTTAAGCATTTAAAATAGTTGACAAAGTCAAGGCTGATTTTACCAAAGGCGTCGACCAAGTCTTATGTTTTAATATCGACAACTATATCAAATGTATTACGAAGTCTTTCTATCGTGTGACAAATTGAGTGATAATTGATTTCACCAACAGTCATAAACAACTTCATACAACTTCAAAGAATATAGTCATATCGACTATTATCAACCTTTAATATCATAGTCATAATCAACTATTATCATCCTTTATAAATCGGCTTCTATCTAAAACAAATGATAGTCGATTTCTATTAACATATATATATATATATATATATATATATATATATATATATATATATATATCGTAAGCCAATAGTGTAAGCATGCATTATATATATACATGCAATATAGTATATAATAAAACACATTATATTGAATGTATGCATGTGTGTGTGCGCCTCTATATACGTGTATGTGTAGGTATATCTATATTGATGCATCCGTATGAGCGTGTCCTTTTTCCAATGTACACATGTATCGATATACATATATATATGTGTGTGTGTGTGTATATATATATATATATAATTCATAATCACCATCATATTGATAAGTGTTTATGTGTCCAATACATCTATATATGTGCATATACATTTCATTAGATCTCCTTAACATGTATGTGCATATAGATACACATACTTCCACGAACATCTCACTAGTCAATATAATCGTAATTGTACAAGAAAGATCTCAAAAGCTCAATAGATAAACATCACCTAATAATGCATGCAGTAGTAAACAAGACTTTCAAATGCAAACATATTAGCTAAGGATGACTTACCTATTACCCACAAACTGACTCAACTCAATCATTCTAATGTGGTGTGTGTGCATGCTCAAATAGTTTACTTTTACCAGTTACCCAACCAAGATCTTCTCCCAAGTGATACTTCCCTTCCTCCTGGAGGAATGGAACATATACCTGCATCCACTAACACATGCACACAACAATTAATTGTTCATAACATATGTAGTATACATAAAACATCTCCAAGAAGTAGAATAATAATTCAATAACCATCCATTCTCATTTATGCAGTATTTCCCCATGAATAACATCAACTAAGATAACATCAAATGAGATAAAAGTTGTATTGATAACAAGGTACAAGAACAATTTATTCATCTCTAGAATTCGCATTACATTCATATTTACCCCAAGTAGTAATAGTAAATAGTAACTACACAATTGGGGTGTAACAGCTAGCATGGCTATAAATGTATTTGCAGATGTTTCATTCATCCTCCAAAACTAGCTTAACCTAATCTTGTTTTCCAATGTCCTCCAACATTGGATCAATGTGATGCTTCCAACAAGGAGTCCGAAAAATGGTGCATTGTTTCTCCATTAGTAGTCTACTTGCAAGAACATAATTTAGTGGATTATTGCCGACTACTTGCACTACATTGTCTAGGCCCACTTCGGCCAAAACTTCTTACAAAACACCACACCAATAATATATTTTTGTATCTTCCTTGAAACATTGATTGACTTCCACAAGATTGTACCATAGGAATAAGAAGCTAGAAAATTCACCAATATCCTATTTTGTTTATTAGTCCATCCATTGGGCGTGATAGTGCAACACATCTTTACCTAGATAGCACACTGCTCGTCAATGATAGATTGCACATCATCCACCATCTCATCAAAATTTTCCCCCCAAAGATCATCAATAGGAGGGGTTTTGAACCCTAGACCAACTTCGATAATTGCATCAATCATTGCTTGTCAATAAGAAGTCCTATGACACCATTTTATTTTTTAATAATTAAACGAATATTGAAAAGCATAAAATCTTCAACAAAAATATGAAAGTAAAAAGTAAAAAATTATAATCAGAATGAGACAAAAAATAAAAATGTTGCCTTACTATATTGAAGGGAATGTTGCAAAAATATCAAAAATTAGCAAATTGCTTTCCTTGTCACTATGTGGTTGTCTTTGTTCCAACTTATGCTTTCCAATGATGGTTGTGAACCAATAATGCATGGAACAACACAACTTTTCAAATAGAAAACTCCAAGCCCAATGCCAATAGAGTCCAAGCAACTTCCACTTCTAGGAATTGAAGTAGTGGAAAATGTAACTATTTGTTGGTTTTGTCTTTATTTTTATCTTTCTTTTCTAAGGTCTTCAATTATATTGTCACCTCTCTCAAAATCTTAGGCTGAATATTTGGGCATAAGGAAAGGCAACTACTATCCAAATTTGACCATATTTATTAATTACTTGAAATTCAAAATCATTGTGATATTGCTATCAGGATTCAACCATGTAGTTTTATGAGTCAAACTCATTGACCCATATTTCATGAGCAATGGTTCACAAGAACCCATCTCTTATGATAATAAATGGTCTACTGAGTGCTAAGTGGACCATTTATTATTATGAGGGATGGGTTCTTGTGAACCACTACTCATGAAATATGGGTCAATGAGTTTGACTCGTAAAACTACACAGTTGAATCTTGATAGCAATATCACAATTTGACATGTTGTGGAAAATACCTCCTACTTATCAATTCAAAATCATATTGTATTCTTACTTTCAATTAATTAACTAATATATATATCTTCAAGATAAGCTATATAAAAATACGTTGAAAGATATCGAATCGTTTATTTTTTCAATTAGCAAACTTAAAATAAATAAAAAATAATTGTATGACTTATTAGATGGGAAACAACAAAAAATATTTTAATTAAACAACGAAAATAGAATTTTTAGATATTGTCGAGTTTTAAATAATAAAAAAAAAATCAATAAAAAATCATTGCAGATGAAAATAGAAAGTAGTTTTTTGTTTTTCTTTCACGGATTTGCTGACCTCCTATATGTTGTGTTGTCATTGTAGAGTTGCCTTGAGTTATGTCTATCGACATAATAAATAGGGTCAAAAGTTTAGATTATCTAGAGTGTTTGGATACACAATTTGATAAAGAAACATCATTGTCCAACTATGTGGGCAAGGCAAAATTGGAGATGATTAATGCCTCCACCTAGATACTTCATACCACAATATTTGCAAAACACATGCTCTTTTCTTGTGCTCAATTGTAATGTCCCCCTTTTCAAACTTAATCAAATTAAATGACCCAAAGCCTATTTTTATTCCTAGTAGGCTGAAGGGAGGATTTGGAAGGGAATAATATAATAATAATAATTTATTAAGTTGCCCAAAAGGCACTTTAAGTTAAAACTTTGAAGAAATGACAATTACGTCGAAGGTGTTCCCTATATGAAATGGACAACCTATTTTTTGAAATCAATGGATGGGAATTGAGAAGGATGCAAGACAATGCAATTAATCTCAGTTGTCCACATTTTTCTTGTCATTAATTATTTTTAGCATATCTATTTTTATTTTTAAGATGATTTAACAATTTAAAAGTAGGCTTTTTGTTTTAAAAACAAAGAAAGGAAAAGAAGTTGATAAGATTGAAATGAAAATAGAATTATATTTTATTAATATTTCAATTCTAATAAATTTAAAAATTAGTTTTACTTTTTTATTTAATTTATTAACTTAATAAGTTTAATATTTATTATTAGTTTTTCTAAATTATTATCTTTATTAATATTTGCATTTTCATATATTTTCACTTTGCACTTAGTTTATTCTATTTTAATTTTTAATTTAGATTTTAAGTTTTACATTTATTTTAACTCTTTATGTCTTCTTATGAAATTACAAAAAATAATTAAAAGTTATTAGAATTATTTAATTTATAATTATTTGTCTTATTAAAATTTTAATTATTATAGAATAATTATATTTTGAATTTTTATTTTTATTTATATAATAAAATAAATTTCAAACTTAAAATCTAAATTAAAAGTTATAGAGTGAGAGAGAGAAAGAGAGGGTAACTGATTAGTCTTTTCACCAACAATCCAAGGATAGCATGTGTCCCTAGGGAGTTATGCTCAAGGTAGCATGTCATTTGATTAAGGATATGATAATTCACCTTTAAGACCTCTTCAGTGTACCCATTGCACACTTAAGGAGGAAAATAGATAGAGAAAGAAAGAGAGAAAAGAGAGGAAGAGAGAAGGGAGAGGGAGATAGAGATAAGATATAAAGAGGCAAAGGGAGAAAAAAGAGAAAGAAAGGAAAAGATATATATAGAGAGAAAGAGGTAGAGATAGGGATATAGAGAGCGAGAGAGATGAGGACAGAAAGAGAGATAACTCTTTATATCTTTGTCTCCCTCTCTATGTTTCTCATCATCTCTCAATCTCTCTCTCCCTTGTTTCTCTCTATATATGTCTTTCCTTCTAAATTTCTCTATTTTCCTCTCTCCCTTAGTGTCTTTTTCAATCCCTATTTTTATCCCCCCTCTCTCCCCTTCTCTCTCCCTCTACCTCTCTCTCTCTATATAAATTCTTAACTCTTTTTCTATCCCTCCATCGCTCTCTCTGTCTCTCTGTCTCTCTTTGTCTATGTCTCTGTCTTTTTGTATTTTTGTCTTTCTATCTCTATTTCTCCCTCTCCCTCTTCTTCTATCCTTTCGTCTCTCCCCTCTCCCTCTCTATCTATATCTCCATTTGCATCTGCATCTCCATCTCTCTCCCCTATCTCTATCTTCTTACCTCTTCCTGCATCTCTCTATCTCTCTTCCCCCTATCTCTCCCAATATATGTATCTCTCTATCTCTCCCTCTTTCTATCCCTATATCTCCCAAGTTCTCTCTCCCTATCACTCCCTATTTCTATATCTCTCTACTTCTCTATCCTCTCTCTATTTCTCTCACTCCCTCTCGCTCCCTCCCTCTTTATCTATTTATATACCTCTCCCTCTCTATCTCTATCTCCATCTTTCTCTCTTATTCACACACACGCTCCTTGTTTCCCCCTCCCTATCTCTATCTCTATATATCTCTCTCACTGACACACACTCCCTGTTTCTCCCTCCCTATCTCTATCTCTATCTCTCCTCCTATCTATATCTCTCTCCCTCTATTACTTGTCTCTATCATCTCCTTTATCTCTCACCCTTGCCCCTCTATCTCTATCCCTATATCTTCCTCTATTTCCCTCTCACCCTATCACTCCCTCTTTCTATACCTCTTTACTTCTCTACTCTCTCTATTTCTCTCCCCATCTCTCCCTCCCTCGCTCCTTCCCTATCCCCCTATATATCTCTTTATGTTTACCTCTTTCTTTCTCTTCCCATATATCTCTATCTCCCCTACTCTCTCTCCCTCTTTCTCTCTCCTCTCTCCATCTCTACTTCTCTCTATTTTTCTATCTCTCTATATCTCTCCTCTCTCTATGTCTCCTTATATCTATATCTCTCTATCACTCTATCTCACCATCTATATCTCTCTCCCTCTATATCTCTCTATCTCTTCTTTTCTATCTCTCCCTCTCTATCTTCCTATCTTTCTCTCTTTATCTCTCCCTCTACCTCTCTTTATCTCTCTATTTATTTGTTTCCTTCCTTTCTCACTCTATCTTCATCTCTACCTCTATCTTCCTTTCTCCTCCTCTATCTCTAGACATGTCTCCCTCTATCCATCTATCTCTCTCCCTCTCTCTCCCCCTTTCACTATTCCTAGACCTCTATATGTATATATTTTTTCCTCTCTATCTCTATCTCTCCATATTTCTTCTTCCATCTCTCCCTCTATCTCTATCTAGTTATCTCTCCATGTCTCTCTACCCATATATCTCTCCCTCTCCTTACCTCTATATATCACTTCCTATCTCTATCTTTATCTTTCTATATCTCCCTCATTCTCTCGCTCTCTCTCCCCCTCTATATATGTATATTTTTCATCTTTATCTATCCCTCTCTCCTCTCTCTCTTTATCTCTCCATCTCCATCTCTTTACCCCTCTCTTTCTCTTGTGATATTCCCCCCTCTTATCACTCCCTCTTTCTACCTATTGCAAACATAACATGACTCTATTGGTAATGAAGCTTGATTATCTTCCCAATTCAAAGGTTTTGTTTTAGTCATGTTTGGATCCTTGTAAGTGGATGCATAATTGATTTGAGGCTATCACTTCTCCATTGAGACCTTTGTTGCACAAACAACATCATTTGCTAAATGTCCCACCAATCGACCTCATGTAGTGCAAATATATGCAAAAAATAGACTAAAATTCCCCTAATTGACCTTCCACAATTTTTGGCGTACCCATTGCACACCAAGGTGCAATTGCTAGTTTACTATTACTAAATGGGGCCAAAAAGTAAAATAAAATTATAAAATGAAAAGTGACGAATATTCAAATAAAAAAATATTAATTATCTAAAAGGTAATTAATAATTTTTTAAAAAAAAATTGAATATTCAAAATAAAATTAATTAATTACTTACTTTTAGAGTTGGCTGTAAAAAGCATAATGTTGATGCCAAAAATTGGTGAGGTAACAACTTTTATGGGAAACTCAGTTAATGGGGGACCAATTGTGCTAAACTGAGTGACCTCTAGGTTTTTAAATAAATTGGTTTCTTCTATAATTGGGGTTTTGGAATGGAAAAATGAAACAAATATAAAAAAATAAAGATCTAACTAAGGCAATGCGCCAAAAAATAGATATAGGCATGGTAAACCAATTATTTTGGGATTCAATTTAAGGGCCTGATCAACAATCTACTATGTTCCAGAATAACATAAATCAAAGATGAAAACCTGAATATTTTATTCAATGACATAAAATAATTCTCATACACCTTTACTGAAAAGAGGAGTCAAAAACATGATCTAAACCAACAAACTTGTATTAAAATCATAAAAGTTTTGCAAATAAACAATTCAGGACAATAATGGCACAGTATAATGTTTTATTAAATAGCTTAAGAAAAACAAAAAGGTCGAACAATAGCATAGTCTGAGAGTCTCATACAATAATCTAAAAGCAATACAAAAGGCCTGGTGTCTTTTCCCTATTTTTTTTGTATTTTTTGAACTCATCTTTGGAAGGAAGAAGTATATATAGCTAAAAATCCCACCGCCTGGTGGGCCAGGAACATAAAAGATCTCGTGTCTCAAGCAATGATGCTTGCAACAATGATTTCCTTCGTCCGTTGCAACAAAAAAGATTCGGGCCATAGAACATGGTTGCTCCCTAGCCAAATGCATCCCCTGCGAATGATGGCAGTAGTCCCAGCAAACTCCTTCGCAAACATGTGTCATTCAACCATGTAGTTAGTTAAGACACATGGCAGCTTGGCGGGGCATGTAGTTCGCTCTTGCCTTAACTTTGATGAAGTCCTCACAAAAAAGACATGTGGAGGCATTTTGTACTATCAGCGCCGACTGTGGGGTCCGCTAGAAAGTGTACGTGGATGACAACTACGTGGCATGCTGACGGGGCCTGATTGAAAAGTGATGAGAAGCAGTCTTGAAGAGCCTATGGTGTTGACATGTGCAAGCTTGTGGGAGTTGATAGGAGAGCGAAGAGAGGACTTTTTGTGAGGAGTACCTCGCAGACATGTGGCAACAGCGGATGGAGTTCAAAAAGATAAGGCATGGGCCGGTACTTAGCAAAAATAAAAACCACCCGGAGGGAGCTCGAGGAATTTAACATTAACACATAAAAGAAAAATATTGGAAAAATCAATTCATTATATCATTGCCAATTTTGATAATGCATCTCTCTTTGAAAATGAAAACCCTTTCAAATTTATTGGAAATTGGAGGACAAAAATCTTTTGATTCTTTGTGTTGGCTTCATTTAGAAGTTGAATTTGAGCTTACAAGAATTCCACGATCAAAATAAAATACAAAAATATTCTTTATATTTTGATAAAAATCAGCTATGTTGGAATAAAACAAAAAAAATCTTTATTCAGAAAATTAAAATAAATAAATAAATATATATACAGTAAGTTAGTTCAGCAGGTCGTAAAATTGAAGGCTAAGCTTCCCATTGCAACCTCTTATGGATTGAGGACGTGGCAGATGTGAATGGTTTTAGGTGGGAATTATTTTTAAAAAGGGATCGCTGGATTAGAGAAGTTGTAAGTTGAAGTCAAGAAAATTTAATAGCGTTCATTGATACCAGCCATGGGACCCACCCACATTGGACACCTAAAAAAATCATAATAAAATTGGAGTCAAAGTGGAGAAACATCTGCGAAGTTTGGAATTTATAAATATTTTTGTGTCTTCTTGGGCTGCCGCACAATCCCAGACTCGCCACCGCATCATCAACACACCTAGGTGAGGCATGCAGTTGTGGGAATTTAAAGCCTACAATATAAATTAGAGTTTGGTTTAAAAGAAAAGAAAGTCATTCCTCAAAGCTGGTTGTCAGCTGTAATTGAAACCTAGCGTAGCATCCTAAGGAGTAAGGTCATGTGGGAGTCCAAAACCAGCCGCAACCAATTAAGGCGATCGCATGTTTTAAGAGGGAGACAGATTCATTGAACTTAATCCAAGAATTATTCTTTCAATATTGTACTATAAAATTTTAGTATTTAAAAAGAAAGAGATCAGTCCAGCCAGCATATGCCTATTTAAAATTTTGAATTAAAAAAAAAAACTAGCAAAATCATCAGAAAATTTTGCTTCTAAGCAAGGTCTTTCCTCTGTGGTTCAAACATATAAATAATTGAAAACCCTTTATCATGGAGAGAAGAAAAAGGATTAATTAAAAATGCAAGCAACAAAGCTACAAAGAAATGAAACAAAAATGAATACGAAAGATAAAAAAACAATGAAATTCTTAAAAAAAAGAAATTATAAAATGTAAATGAAGATTTTCAACATACTTCGACTGGATGCTTGAAGTTGGAATTTGGGAATGTGTAGCTCAAATCCAATGCCTCACAATTCCCAAATCCAATGCCTCACATCAGCTCTTCCCGGGCATAAATCCAACCCTACAAGAATGTTCAGCACCTTTGAAGATAAAAATGAATTCCATGTAGAGTGAAAATGGTTTGAGAGGAAATGGGCAAATGAAATGTGTTTTAATGTCTTTAGCAACCTTTTAGGTTTACATTTGACCTAGACTTGAAAGTTCAGGCGAGGGCCCGGTGAGTCCCAACACTATGGTATAGACATATCTCCTACAAACAGAAAGTCTAGAATGACTACGTTCCATGGAGTACACCTTGACATGCATCATGGTGGTGGCAGGTAAAATGCAAAAAAATTGAATCCAACTTTTAAGTTTTAAATAAAAGAACTTCAAGGATTATTTTAGTTTATATCAAGAAGAGAACTAAAAATCTGGGTATAAAAGAAATTCCTCCATCCAGAAAATATTCTGAAAAAAAATTGTGAACTGATGAAATCAAATTTCTGAAAAATCGGCAAAAGATACGCACTACAGTTTTCTATGTTCTCCACAAAAGCAGGTAAATGCGAGGCATGTGGGGCAATGTTTCACAACTTATACAAGTGTTATTTTAGGTTTATTTAAAACTTTAAAATAACATTTAAGTAAAAATATGAACAGGGATACGCAATGTCAAAAGAGATCAATAGGAACATGCCACTCATGAGTGCATATTGTTCATGTGAACAATAGATTCATTTTCTCACACCAGAAATTTATTGGAATTTCCTGAAATTTTCTTGAACGTTTTGTTCCTCTGTAGCCTTCTATCAGGATTTGTTTTGAGTTTCTTCCATCAGAAAGCTCTTAAGACCAGCCATCTTTTGTGGCACATTTAATGAAATTAAAAAAGGTTTGAACCTTAAAAGAGGGTAGATACAGGAAGAATGTCCACTTAAAAGCTCAGCTTCAGGGATTTTGACTATATCAGGTGTATTGGTTCAAACTTTATGTGTAAAAGTACACATGTTGAAGTGCTTACAACTAAGGAGACGGTTTGTATAGAATTAGGAAGAATTACTGAGAAATAACAGGAATGCCTGCTCAGAGATATGACAGTTAACCTGTGAATCCAATATTGCAGTGGGCATATAATGTAGCAAATGGTTTGCGAATGTTGACTCCATTTTGGATTCCTCAAATGCACTTTAAATTCTATGGCTTAGATTTTGCAGTATTTTCCACTGCAAGTTTCGATTTCAAAATATAATGAAGTGCAATAACTGGTGCTTCTGTAGGGTTGTATGCAAATTAGGTGTTACTGATGGTGGACTGTTTTTCACGCTGATGATGTACAAAGTACAAACCATAGTTACAAAAATTGATAAAAAATTGTAATAAATCTGACTATCTGGAGAAAAGATATTTCGATGCTTCTATTTTTATGTATTCACACTCAATTTTAAGTTGGATTTAACTATGCATGGCTTTTATTTGTTAATAACAGTTGAGCAGATTACCTATTATAAATTTCCAGCGAAGCCCGTTCAGAAATTCAGTGATGGGAAGAGAATTATGTCGTGCAGATGTGGAGACTAGTGGGGGCAAACAGCTAGTCATTGCTACTGCTCATTTGGAAAGTCCCTGCCCGGCTCCTCCAAAGTGGGATCAGATGTATAGTGCAGAACGCATCTTTCAGGCGAAGGAATCTTTTAATGTTTTGAAGAATCTACCAAATATCATTTTTGCAGGAGATATGAACTGGGATGATAACCGGGATGGGGATCCTCCTCTTCCCAATGGGTGGTATGATGCCTGGGTGAAGCTCAGACCTGGTGAGGTAGGGTAGTTCAAGCATCTGCTCCTTGTATCTTTGAGGTGCTCGTTTTTGTTTTTCTGGTTTCATTTTTATGTTAGTTTAAACCCATCTAAACAAACCGTAATTCGAATATTTTATTCTTATTTACTACTTATTAGTGGCTTGGGTTTTGTAGGATGGCTGGACATACGATACTAAATCTAACAAAATGTTAACTGGAAATTATTTCTTGCAAAAGCGCCTTGACAGAATCTTCTGCCATTTACAAGATTTTGAAGTTGAGAGCATTGATATGATTGGGACAGAACCAATTCCTGGGCTTTTGCACACAAAGGAGAAGAAAACCAGATACCAGTCTCAAATTCTGACACTCCCTGTTTTGCCAAGTGATCACTATGGTTTGCTCTTAAAACTCAAATAAAAAAGCTGACTCTCTGCACAGGAATCTGAAAAGTGGAAGTCTACTTCTAAGAATTCTCTTACTCTTACTGTAAACTAATTGGATTTCAACTTTGTATGTATATTTTCTTTGGTAACTTGTTAAGCATTGTCTATTTTGGAGATAAATGTGTGAATTATAGTACAGGAAGGTGTATTTTCTAAAAATGCATGCTGGGAAGAAGAATGGATTTGAAGCATTAAGTCATGTACTGGAGAAACGTGTTAAATGATACTTGGAGTTAAATGGGATCTCTATATATTAAGTTTTTAATGTATGCAGAGCTGCTGAGTCGCTGATAATTGTTTCTGCCAATTTCAGTTGTGAAGTTCATGGCTCTGAGGAACCATGTCATTACGCATTATAATGATTTGCTTGTAGCCATTTTTTTTGTGAAAAAGTTAGGAATTCCTAGGCAGTATGTAACCAGGCTTTCAAATATTCTCAAGATATCATCATGAGCATTTTCGGTATACTAGGATCTTCGATTTTTTCATTAGGAAAAATCTCCTTTCTAAGTGAGGAAAAATGATGTATATGGTCTTTATTGGTGTGTTTGGGTAATGAACTAAAGACGCGGTTTATGCCTGTCGATTGCTTTTCTTTTAGCATGGTAAGAAAGGATGTCTAGGACTGACTGTTGCTGTAAAGTTTTCTTGTTTTTAAAAGGTATGTTCTTGTTCTAAATCGTGACAATGTATTCGTTATATGTAGTATGCAGTTTCCATACAAACATGGTTTATGTCTGAGAGGTGCCTTTGGGGAGGGTAGTCTGCAATAGGTTATTGGGATTAACTATTAATTTAAACTTGTTAAATCCAATAGCTCAAGAAATGACTTTGGAAAGCACCAAACCATAGTAGATCCCAGTGTGTCAAATACATATTAAAGAATCAAGGTAGAGAGGATGAAGTGACCGTTCAATAACCTAGGTAAGGCAATAGCCAGTCAATGGTAAACTAAGAGGCAAAGAGCAGGTTAAAAACAGGTAGAATCCTACTTTAATCCCACCTTATCCTTTAGAAATTTTTAGTGCGTTTGAATTGGTAAGGCTCACATCTCAAATGATAGCCCCCGCTTATGAGGACACTTGAGTTTGAGCTTCCGGTTCTAGACACCTCCAACAAGGGATACACAACTGTCGCCAGTGGCAGCTTATCCTGGTAACGTGGACAGTAAAAGTCTAATGGTTTCATTATTGCCCACCCAGTTGGAGGTCGACTCCATAAGAGATTGCCAATGCCCCTAGTGGATATTGCAGGCATTAATCCCCAACAAGGGCTGGGGTTTAAGAAAATGTTCATAGTGAGCACATAAATGTAACCAACAAAACAAGAGACCATTTACTGTTTCGATCATATATATGGCAGTATTAATTATTGTTTCGATCTATAGATGGTATAATTGATTTTTATTATTTAGAAGAATTTTATTAAATAGTGTGAATTGCAAATTATTTGTTTTTTTCTCTTTTATGGACCAGATTTTAAAATACTATTTGAAATGCTATGCATTCAATGCATTCTTGTGACATACATCTCATACCTTTAAATAGTTAAAATATTCGATTTCATTTTAAAAGGGATGACCTTGTTTTTACCCTGTCAATCAATTTGCCTCTAGAAGTTGTTTATGCTAGATTTTGCCTGCCAGTGTTGTTTCTCAATCCTTGAAAGTCACTCATGTTGGACTTTTGCTTGCTAAGTTTGCTTCTCAAGGCTAAATTGAATCACCATAAAGAGCCTACTGGAAGATCTAGTAACAAAGATTTGTCAGAATGGTGATAAGCATCTCAACATGTAAATTGGAGCTCCTAGGTAAGAGTTTCATGTTATTTTTATTTGAAGCTTTGAGTTATGAATAAATGGCAGAGGAATACACAAAATAGAGTACTTTCTATTATCTGTTCAAGCAACAAAAACACCGATACAAATAGGAGAACAGGGAGATAGAGGCTTGTTCAAATACAAACATTGATTATGCTATAATTATTCAAACCTCTACAACTAGACTACTCTTAACATCATGTATACAAGTGTATTGTATTCATTTGATGTGTTGTTTAT
Source organism: Sequoia sempervirens (assembly GCA_007258455.2). NCBI lineage: Eukaryota > Viridiplantae > Streptophyta > Pinopsida > Cupressales > Cupressaceae > Sequoia > Sequoia sempervirens. The sequence goes on along the minus strand of VDFB02252943.1, from coordinate 138,713 downwards.
TATTCAACAGAAAGCCTTAAATGCTAACTAAAAACTCCAAATATTCAGCTACATTTCCTACATATCTGACACTCCCACTTAGCCATATATTTGTCAATCAGGTTGTATTACATTGAATCCTTCTTTGCAAAATTCAAATTTGATTCTCAGCAATGCCTTTGTCAATGCATCTGCCACCATCATTTCAGTTGTGTGGTATTCCATTTGAATATTGTTCTCATCAATTTGTTTATGGATGAAATGGTATTGTACCCCTATATGTTTAACGCTTCCGTGATACTTTAAATGCTTTGTGATGGCTATGCAACTTTGGCTATCACACCTCAACACCATTGGTCGGGTCTGAGTAACCCCAATGTTCTGCAACAATCTTCTCAACCAAATCAATTCTTTTACGACTTGACATTTTGCTATATATTATGCTTCTACGCTAGAGAGAGAAACGGTTGATTGTTTCTTACTTGCCCACAAAACTATGCCTCCACTAAGAATAAAACATAAACCTGAAGTTGATCTCTTGCTATCAATGTCCCTTGCCCAATCTGCATCACAATAACCTGTAAGTTGCAAAGATTTTCCTGAATTCCCACTTAATGTAATCTCGTGATTAGTTGTTCATTGAAGATATCTAAAAATTCTTTTAACTGCTGCCCAATGTTGTGGTCTAGGATAACTAGAAAATTGGCTCACCATGCTTACAGCGTGTGCAGTATCAGGTCTGCTAGAAACCATTGCATACATTAGGCTCTCGACAACATTTTGATATGGAACTGTACTCATATAACTTTCTTCCTCTTATGTTTTGGGACACATTTGCAACGAAAGTTTCTTACCTACTTCCATTGGAGTTCTTATTGGTTTGCAATCTTCCATCCCAAATTTCTTGAGAATGTTCCTAATGTACCTCCCTTGATTAAGATGGATTTGCCTCTTTTCCCTATCTCTTAATATTTGAATGCCCATGCAATAATGAATCTCACCATAGCAAGTCATTTCAAATTCTATAGCTAATTGAGACTTAAACAAGTCTAACATCTTAAGATCATTACTCAAAATGATGGTGTCATCTACATATAAGGCTAAAATGATCACCGCCTCACCAATATGTTTGATGTAGACATTTGAATCAACATTGCAACTCATGTATCCTTCATTTTGGAGAAACCCATAAGGGTGATCCTACAATACTGGTTTACAATTTTTGGCCAAACTGGACACTAAACTGATTTTTTTCTAACTAAATTGTCACTTTTGGGCATCTATAGTGGCTAAACCGTGAGGAATTTGAAGATGATGCAAATTAGTGATTTGTGAATTTTTTTCTATAGATTCTAAATATATTTTTAATTTTTTTTTTGGAATCATATTGCACTTCTTTTCCATCTCATTTGAAAACTAGTTTTTTTTAGTAAACACCATTTTTAAGGAGTGACGCTCACCGTATAACACAACTTTTTTTCATGAAGGATAAAATTCTATTTTTTCGAATTTAGATTTGTAACTACGATATCTAGTGCTTCCAATTGGTTTCATAGTGTTTTATTGAATATTTTTTTGTTAATCATGTTTCAAAGTCAAACCAATTACAAGTTAGACATAGGCGGATTGTATAACACAACTTTTTTTGTATGTATCAATTTATTCTATTTTTTTGTTGGATCAAGGACTTCAATATCTGGTGCACTCATATTTTTCAATTCTTTTTTTATAATCTTCTATTTTTCCACATGTGCAGAACAAAAAACCTGATTTTCGATGAAAAGCCTACATTCACAAGAAATAAAAAATGAATATAATAATAAAATTAAATTTATTTAAAATTATACTTTTTGGGAAGCTTATAATAAGGACTACATAGTTACAATTTTTTTTTTTTAAATGAATTCATTTGATCCCCCAAAAGGTAAATCAAAAGTGGTTTTTTATCAACATTTTGATAGGTGTAAAGGAGACTGTTATAGGTATGGTTTAAAACTAGTAGGGTTCTATCCAAGGGGGTTTGATCTAAAACAGTTTGATCAAACCCTCTTCAATTGGAATGCTTTAAATGGAATTTTTTAAGGCTTAAATCATTATATTTTCTAAAAATATGTGATTTCAACAAAAAAAATAGAATCTCCCAGAAATTATAAACTAGTTTTGTGGAATCTTTCATGAATATGTTCATACCATGCTCTTGAGGACTGTTTCAGTCCATACAATGTCTTCTATAGTTTTCATACCAACTATTCCTTTCCCTCTTGTATGTAGTCTTTTGGTTATTCCATATAAACTTCTTCCTTTAAGAAACTATGTAAAAATGTTGTTTTTATATCTAATTGATGCACATTTATATCCAAGGTTGTTGTAATTGCTAACATAACTCTTATGGATGTTATCTTGACTACAAGTGAGAATGTGTCATGATAATCCAAACCCACAATTTGGGAGTAACCTTTTGCCACCAAACAAGCCTTGTAGCGGTCTATCGATCCATCTGACTTATACTTTTGTTTGAATAACCATTTACACCCAATTACTCTTCTTCTAGGTGGAAGACTTGTGAGTTCCCAAGTCTGATTTTTTATGAGTGATTGATATTCAGTGTCCATTGCTTTCTTCCATTCTGTTACATAAATTCTTTCACATGCTTCTTGGACACTGAGTGGTTCATCAATTTCTACATGAAGTGCATGATTCTAATGCTTTTTGAGTGGGCTTTCATGGTCTTGTTGATCTTTGAAACTGTTGCTCTCCTTATACTTCTCCGGTGGATTGTGTGGCTGCAACTTGTAATGGTCTTGTTGGAGTAGAATCCTTATGTTCAGATTCTTCATCAGATCTAAGATCATAGAGCCTTATTTTTTAATCCTTAGCATTTTTCATTTCTGTTGATTTGTACAAAACTGAATTTTCATCAAAAATGATGTCTCTTCTTACTAGAATCTCATGTGTTATAGGATCATAGATGTGGTATCCTTTTGAATTGACACTATATCCAACCATTATACATTTCTTGCTCTTATCATCTAGCTTCCTCCGTTCTTGATCTGGTATGTGTGCATATGCTAAGCAACCAAAAATTCTCAAACCACTAACACTTGGCTTACTTCCATGCCATGCCTCATATGGTGTCTTCTTATGCAATGCAACAGTTGGCAGCCTGTATTGTAAATATGTTGCAGTAGAAACTGCTTCAACCCAAAAAACATTAGATTATCCACTACTTTTAAGCATGCATCTGGCACTTTCATGAAGACTCTTGTTCCTTCTTTCTACCACACCATTCTATTGTGGTGAATAAGGAACAGTGTACTCAAGTTTGATCCCTAACTTTGCACATACTTTTGAAAGCATTTGAGGTATATTCACCCCCATTATCACATCTAAGTTGTTTCAAAGGTTTTCCTGACTGCTTCTCACCAAATGCTTTAAAAATCTTAAACATTTCTAATGCACATGATTTATTTTTGAGAAAATAAATAAAGGCCATTCTAGAGAAATCATCAATAAAGGTAATAAAATACCTTTCCCCTTTGTGTGACATTGTTTGCATTAGACCACAAATATCTGAGTGTATGAGTTCCATTTTCTCATTAGCTCTTGTTGCTCCTTTATTTGAGAAGGGGAATCTATGTTACTTGCCCAAACAATAACCTTCATACACTCCCAACTCAATTGGAAGAGGCATATTTAAATCATCTACAAGTTGCTCCCTTTTTAATACCTTAAGGGAACGTGTATTTGCATGTCCAAATCTATGATGCTAAAGCACTTAATCTAATTTTTTAGTATCTATTGTTGTCAACACCACTTCAGGTACTGTTGCACATAACTTGTACAAATTGCCATCTCTTACTCCCTTAGCAATAGTAACCCCTTCCTCATTCTTTAGAACACAAACCTTGTTGTCAAATTGTGCAAATATTCTAGCATTGGTAATCTTACTTACTGATAAAATATTTTTTGCTAGAGCAGGGACATACCACACATCTTGGATTTGCTTATGTGCACCATCCAACATGTTCAATGAGGCATTTCCAACTCCTATAATCTCAATCTTGTTTTCATCTCCAAGATTGACAGTCTTCCCTTTGGTTACTTCTTTGTATGATGTAAACCAACCTCTTTGAGGTGTCATATGTTGAGTTGCTCATGAATCTAAATATCAGCACTTCGAAACACCAAAATTTGGGGATGTGATAACTGAAAACAATTGTTCTTCATCATTGCTTGAAGTCATGTTAGCTTCATCTACCTTACTTTTCTTTACCTCATCTACCCATGCTAACCACTTTCTGCATTATTTTTTAAAATGTCTAGGAGCCCCACAGTGAAAACAGTCTCCCTTCTTTTTCTCCTCCTTTGTGCCATTACCATTCTTCGAGACATTGGACTGAGAGGGATGAAATTTTATTTCACTCTTCTTCTTTGCTTTTCCCTTGTGTGATGCTGAAAACAAGGTTATAGGGTTCTCAACATTCAAGCCTGCATCTTTCCTTCTGATTTCTTTTTGAAGTAGTGTTGATATTATTGCAGAAAAATCCATGTTAACTCGAGTGCTCAGTGCTACTAACACTCCAGAATATGATTCTGGAAAACTCCCAAGAAGTGTCATAACAATGTCTTCGTCTACAATTACTGACCCACACGTTGCCAGTTGATTTTTGAGAGATTTAAACTGGTTTGTGTGGTCTGATATCTTATGTGATTTTGGCATCTTTAACTGAACAAACTTTCTTTCAAGATATAGTCTTGTATTAACATCATTTGATTCATATAATTTAATCAACTGATCCCAAGCATACTTTGTTGTTTTTTCCTCACTTACATGCAAAAGCACATTATCACTCAAACTCAAAAGTATATAGGATCAAGCCTTACCTTCCTTTGACTCCCACTTACTGATCAAATCTACATCCTGGGTGGGCTTAGTCTCAGTGCCTTCAACTATATTGAGCAGGTCCTTATTCAACAACAAAATTTGCATTCTAAGCTTCTAGAGATTAAATCCAACATCGTCAAATCATTCTACTATCCTTTGAGGATCTCCTGCAACAAATGAGGCCATCTATCTGTCCTTTTTCTAATACTTCTCTTAGTAGCTTCAGATTCAATGAACTCTAACAACAGTCTAGTGATGCTCTGATACCATGTTATTTTTATTTGAAGCTCTGAGTTATGAATAAATGGAAGAGGAATACACAAAATAGAGTACTTTCTATTATCTGTTCAAGTAACAAAAATACCGATACAAATAAGAGAACAGGGAGACAAAGTCTTGTTCAAATACAAACATTGATTATGCTATAATTATTCAAACCTCTATAGCTAGACTACTCTTAACATATTATATTCATCTGATGTGTTGTCTATTATTCAACAGAAAGCCCTAAATGCTAAATAAAAACCCCAAATATTCGGCTACATTTCCTACATATCTGACATTTCAATCGGTCATTGAAATCAAAATGGTAGTAGAATTAGACTAGGATCTCTATGCATCGCTTGGTTCAAGAATAGGGATTGGGGGAAATTGTTCAAGAAGTATATTTTTGTACTTAGTACATTTGAAATATTGTAAATATTTTACATGATTTTACATTATATATGACAACCTATTTTATGTACAATGTCAAGTTGAGAAGATTATCAAGATCTAAGCTTGATGTAATTTCCTTGTTTACTTAATAACCTTTCACATTCGTATTGATGAATTTAAATGGACTTTAAATTGTAGTTCAATGAGTCCTATGAGGAGTTAGGAATGGTATCATCTTAATGTGGACTTTAATGGCTCTAAACTTATAGATATAAAATGGTTCTCCACTTTTGTAGAGGAAATGAGGTTGTGAACAAGTAGGCATATTAGTGCTCTAGGTTTCAAGTTTGTGGTAATTGTGTATTTATTTTGTAATGGAGTAATACTATTTTTGCCTTAGCCATATAAGATAATATTTAAACACAAGTATTTTTCAAGAAAACATTCTTAGATAATAATTATCTAAGTTAATCTAGTGTACACCAGAAGTTGAAGTAGTAGCTTTTAAAAGATATTAAGTTTTGTGATTGATTAAGTTTTAGATTGATTTTTGGAAAGAATACCTATAATTTTAAAGCCTAATTTCTTGTGATATATTATATTTTTTGTTAGGGAATAAATCACTCACATAAATATCTAGGCCAATTGAATAAATAAAACAACTAAATTAACAAATTAACCTAGATTTAAGAGAGCTAGGATTGTGAATAATTAAATATTGAATTAATTGTAAAAATTAAATGAATTTAAATGCAAAACTTAGATTGAGGTTGAAGACGTTATCAATGTATTCACATATGTATTAAAAAAATATGATTTTGTTTGAAAGAGTGTCTATGGTTTAGGTCCACTCTTGTAGAATTGATCATCGTGTCTATGAAAGTAAATTGATGTGCAAACCTGAAGTTGTGCCCATAGATATAAATTGACAAAAATCCAATGACAAAATAGTTTGCTTCAATCTTATGATGTTAGAATCACAACGAGCAATATGAGGTTTTTACAAATACCTCTTTAGAATTTAATGAATTCTTAGGATCTTGTTCTCCTTAGTTAGACCCTTAGGTGTATTGATACAATGATGATGAATCAATATAAAAGATAATAGGCAAGCATGTAGAATGTTTGGGATGATGATGCAAGTAGATGATGAAGTTACAATACTCTATGACACTCTCATATGAATGCTTGCATAAAATTCTTAATGATCTAAATGAATCAAGGTTAGTCCTAAACCACATGATTTTAACATGTAGTTTTAAAAAGATGCATTTTAGTCAGCTCAAAATGACTAATAAGGGAGAGAAAGATGAGCTCAAATTAAGAAATTCAAATTAAAAAGTTTGGAGTTTAAATTTATGATTGTGGAAATGGCTTGGGTTAATTTTGCATTTGCAAATTTGAAACAAGGTGATAAATGGTGATGTAGATTTGGATCTAAATCATAGGGATAAGTGATGATGCAGATAGGATATGGTATTTTTCCACATTTCACACAAAAGTATGACCTCTTGCACACTAGTAAATGACAACCTAGTTGTTATGGGACTTAAAAATAGAAGAAAAGAGCATGTGTATGTGATTTTCACCTATACATTTTTCCTCCACTTTGACTTGCATGCAAATTTTGGTGCTCCAAATTATTCCTTGTGATATTAAATGGCATATTGAAACTTAACTGTAGCAAACAAAGTCAAAGTAAGTGATAAAATGGAACTTAAAAATAAATCATAAGTAGATCATGCCAATTGACAAGAGTAATCAACTCTCCTAGATTTTTTACTCTATTAGGTCAAGGAGGGTGTTCTTAGATATTTACAAGACAATTCAATATAAGTGAAAATAATATGGTCATATGGTTTAGCCACACTATGTACATAAGGATACTCCAAAGATCTATCATTATATTGAATTCACAAATCCATTCCAAGGGATTGACAACAATCTTGAGGCCAAATTTTACTCCAAAGGCCTCCGGAAATGTGATTTACTAAAACCTAGAAAATATCAAAAAAAAAGATTTTTGATATTTTCCATCGTTTGTTGAGAAAACACCAAGCAAGTGCTCCTAGATTTCTTTAGGATCATTCCTCCCCCTTGAAAGACAATGGGCTCCATTGCACCTATGCTCTATGGTAGATGAGGAAACCATGTGCTTCGATCTACTTCCTAGTCAACCATTTGCCTTGATGAGAGAGTTGACCAGCCTAGACCACACTATAGAGAGGAATTTGTTGTGTCTTGAGATTCTTCATAATAACCTCAATGACTTGATCACTCTGTAGTGGAATAATAGCTTTTGGATTCAATTTTGTATTTTGAATATGTTTAGAAACCTCTAAAGTGTCTAGCAAGGGAGGAAAATAAGGATGTAGCAACTCCACATTAAAAATTGGATGCAATCCCAAAATGGTGGCAGATTTAGCTCAAATGCATTTTCACCTATCTTCCTAATGATGTTGTATGGGCCATATTAAAGAGGATGAAGCTTCATGTTTGGTCTTTGAAGGTGCTTCTTATGTAGATGAATCCACACTTTGTCACCAACCTAGAAGTGATGAGGATTTTTATGTTGATCATGTTTCTCCTTGTACATTTTTTATTAGTGTGAGCTGCAAAATCTCATGAGCCTATTGCCAGATGTGTCGAATCTTGTCAATACACTTTGTTGCTTTATCTTCCTCCTTTTCAACATTGGTGATAAATTAGGTTGGATTATGGGTAATGTTATATCCATAAGAGCCAAAGTTTGATACCCAAGAAAAACCTTGAATGGGCTATACCCCATGGAGCTATGAAGTGCACGATTGTAGCTATGTTGGACATATGGTAGACTCTTGTCCCATGTGTGAGGATATTTTGAATGATACATCCATAGAATGTGAATGATCATTTGATTCACCACCTCAATTTTTCCATCACTCTAGGGGTGGAATGTAATAGACTTTGTCAACTTTGTATCCATTTTAGCCCACAATGAAGACCAAAATTGCTGGTGAATCTACTATCCCTATCAAAAATAATGTTGTGTGGAAAACCAAGATGAACCCAAACATGCTCAGATAATAGTTTAGCAATATCTTCCATAGAAATCCCCTTCTTACATGCTACCATGATAGCCATTTTTGAAAATCTATCTACCACAACATACACATAGTCATGTCCCCATTTGGTGGTAGGAAGCTCAAACATAAATTCCATTGAAACTAAATGCCAAGGTTTATCAAGGATAGGAAGAGGTATATACAAGCTTTTTTTGTGGTTCATAGGTTTTGTAATGGCACAAACTACACATGCTTGAATATATGAAGTGACAACATGATTCATCTTTGGCCAATAAAAATATTTTTGAAGCACAACAAGAGTCTTACCTATTCTAGAATGACCTACAACTTGACTATAGTATGCCTCCCATATCAACTTATTTCCTTCCTCAATGGGAACACATATATGACTTGGATATGACTAAGTATTCCATCTTACAAATGAAAATTAGGAACATGCTTACCTCCAGTTAGTTGATTGTAAATGTTAGCAAAGTCAGAGTCATTACTATACAGTTGAGCCCTAGTTATTATTTGATGGCCACAAGAATCTAAGATCATTGTCAATGTTGCAATTGGAGGCCTACATAAGCAGTTTTCCACTTTGTTACTACTTTCCTTCTTGTGGCTAATGTTGAGATGAAATTGTTGCAAATATGCAAACCACTTTTGATTCCTATTTTTTTGTAACTTGCCTTGTGTCTGCAAAAATTGAAGAAGCTTATTGTATGTGTGTATAATAGTCTCCTTTCCTAGGGTATAATACTTCCATCATTTGCAAGCTTGAACAATGGCATATAACTCCTTGTCATATGTAGGTATTTGCACATAGTATTAGAAAAGGTCTCACTATGGTATACAACTAGATGCCTGTGTTGCATGAGTATTGCTCCAAGTGCATATTCAGATGCATTTGTCTCTATTTCAAAAGATTGTTGCAAATCTATAAGATCTAACATAACCTCCTTTTCAATTCCATAAATACTCATTTTTGTGCATCTATCCAACTAAATTTTTCTTTTGCTCCTCCCCTTAATGACCGATTCAAAGGCCATTCCAAGTGTGTAAAACCAAGAACAAATATACAATAGAAATTTACCAATCCCAAGAAACTACAAAGCTCGGTGAGATTTTTGGGAGATGACCAATCTTTGATGACTTGTATCTTTCCAGGATCAACCTGAAATCCCTCACTATCCATAATGTACCCCAAATGTTGAATACTTTTCATGCAAAAAAACCACTTTTCTCTATTTGCATAGAAACTATGTTGTTGCAAACTTGAAATAACTTGTTCAACATGTTGCAAATGTTCATTCCATGTTTTGCTAAAAATAAATATGTCATCCAAATAGAAAACCATAAAAGTATTAGTGAAGGGCTTGAGTACATCATTCATCATCCTCATGAACATAGTAGGGGCATTGGTTAGTCCAAAATGTATGGCCTATTCTTCACAGTGATTTTTTCAACACTTGGTAGTCTATGAAAAGTCACCATGTTCCATCTTTCTTCTTAGAAACAACAATTAGGCTACCACATGGTGAAGCACTTGGAAAAATATGTCCTTTCTTAATCAATTCTTAAATTTGTCTCTTGATTTCATCATTTTCCAAAAGTAATCTTTTATGTATTGGATCGTTTGGTAACAATGGCCCTGGAACTAGATCAATGGAGTGCTTGAGTTGATTGTGCAATGTTACTCTGGCTAGTGAACCAACATTCCAATATCGTTTCAATATATGATCCATATATTTTTGTTGGTTTGTTATGGTGGTCATTTTGGCATGATCATTGACTACAACTAACCTTTTCTCCTCAGGTCAAATCATCATCAATACAAATGCTCCAATTTGAGCAATCAAACGCCTACATTGTTTTGCACTAGTCAAAGATGCATATTTTGCAACGCTTACCTCAAGTATATGCTATTTTCGTTCACCCAGCTTGATAATGGAACTATGTGTCCTAGATTCGTAGATACCATGATGCCTATACATATATAGTTGTCCTAGTAAAACATCACATACATCCAATGGTTCCACATCACAAAATACTTCATCTTTAAATGGTTTGATTGAATATGATAGGTGACACTATTTTTCTACCTAGATATCTCACCCCTGGCTTACCCAAACCATGGAGTATGGTTACAGATGTGGTGTCGTCTGCAAATTTAGTCTTTTGAGTATCTCAACAGAAATAAAATTCTTTTGGCTACCATTTTCAACAATGAAATGTAGATCCTTTCCACCAACCCACATTTGTGAATGAAACAGGTGTTCTTCATCTTCTAAGGTAATATTTGGGCTATGGAAATTGTTGCATAGAGGTCTAATTCAATGATATTATTTCCTTCCTTCTGCTCAAAAGGATTTTTTGGAAATATTTTAGGTTCAAACTCCTCTTCGTGTGTCTCTATCATTAGATTCTTGATAGTTTGACAATCCTTGGTGTTATGCCATGCACTCTTATGAATTTCACACCACATTCGTATTTCTAGTGGCATCTTCTTGGCACCCTTCTTCATTGGGCTTGAAAAATATTCCTTGGCTCTTTTTCTTTCCTAAAAACTTACTGCTACCTTCACCCTTTGATCTACTATTTGCAAAGTAATCTTTCTTTTGCTTTTGTTTAATGTTTTCTTCAATCTCAAACTAAATATACTAATGAATCCCCACTATGATATTTCAATACTCGATGCTTCTCTAATTCTTGGATGCCAAGTTTCATTGATAGTGCATAGAATGTATTAGTATAATTTTGAAAAAATTGATCCTTCTTTTGACAAAGCAACTCCCATTCTATATACTTTTGTTCATAGGATTCCTTAAGAAAATACTCATCTTTAATATGCTCAACAAAGTCTTCCCATGTGGGGTTACCATCGAGGTTTACATCAAATTCTTGTCTATCAATTATTTCTTTAGATGATAGCTTAACTTCCCATGCTTATTTCACATGATTCTTGGCTTTGAAGAGGGAAAATGTTATTTTCTTAGCATTTGAGAAATGATTCATAGAAAAATATTTCTCCAATTTTGACAACCAATCATCAACAATGTCTTCATCAATTTTCTCTTCAAAAGTTGGAATGTCAATATTCACCTAAACATTGAATGGAGTGTGACCACCAAATGGTAGGTCTATTGTGTTTGTTTGTAGACTTCCTTGATTTAGTTGTAACAATCGGGAGAACTAGCTCATCATCTCCTCTTTTTGTTTTGTCAATGCTTCTTCAACCAACACCTTTAAAGGGTTCTTTGATCATCCAGTCCATTATCTAGCCATCTATGGTCATGTGTGTCTCAAAGGTAGTCTAATGGATCTCTTGTTTATAACTCAAGCTTTTGATATCCTGATCGTGTGTGATGTGACATACAGGAGCAAGCAAGATTTGATACCACTAATCTGAATTAAGAATTTGATGGACAATACTTGGCATATTGGTGAAAGGGCACCCACAGTTCTTTCATGCCTCCAAGGGTCAAGAAGTTGATATTTTTTTTTGTTTTGTGTTTCCTTCATGTAACAAGGTCTTCTTAGACCATTTGAAGTTGTCAAAAGTTGTCTAATGTTGTCAAGCAACTTTTTTGCATTTTTGTCAAAAAATGAACATAATGATGTTTGTGTTAGTTTATAATTTGAAAAGTGATTGAGTACCATTGGGAAATGATTTTAAATGTTTTAAAAATCCTTGTATGGTCGAAGAGAATTAGGTTGGATGTTGAAGTGTGTGAAGTTGAAGCAATAATTTTTTTGTTTTTCTACAAATTCTAATGTTTCTTTGCTGCTCTTCTATGTTGTACGGATCTATATGATCCTATAATGATCTAAAACCAATTGTGGATGATTGTTCCTTGAATCTACTTTCTATTTCCACTGGCTGCATATAATTTCATTGAGTTTCAAGGGAGTTGTGTTATTTTCCTTCAGACTGGTTTAAACCCTAGGTTAGGTAACTAGTGAGTGAATAAAATGTAGAAAACTCCATTCCATCGGTAGAAATCTCTAAAGCTTGGTGCAATGGATTTTTTTGAGGTGTATTTTGATGTTTCAAAGTTGCAGAGGTAGGAGATGGAGTTTGGCACATGTGGAGATGCTTGAAGGTCTGATCTCTCTATGTATCAAACCTAGGAACCCTAGAGACTTAGGGAATTTTTTGTAAAGTCATTGAAGAATTATCTAAGGAGTAGGAGAAGTTTATTGAGGCCTCATGTGATATGTTGAAGGTGTTGGAATAGGATTTGAGTCTTGTTGAATCCCTGAACCCAACTGTAGCATGCATAATTGCCCAATTAGGCCTAGTCAAAAGGAGGACAATCAATTTTTGAGGCCTTCCGTACAAAGGAACCCTATCCCATTTTTGGATATGTGTATGAAGAGACAAATGGGTATCTGAAATGGGTCACCTTTTTGGTAGATCTGGTCTATGTCAAAATTTGTTCCCAAAAAGGCCTTTTTGAAAGGCTACAAACAATAATGAGGGTTTGTGAAGGAAAGGTCATTGTTTGATGTTTAAAGGCACTTGTGGTTGGTTGTCTAATTTTTTTGGAACATTATAAGCCCTTTCTCTACATCACATATTAACCTACAGTATTGTAAAATATTGAACAAAATAACAAACTTGTAATGAGATGTATGTCATAAAAAAAATTAACTTCCAAATCGAATGTTTATACAATTGTAAAGGATATCAACAATCACCAAATCCTTTGGAATTCAAAAAGAACAACAAGAATGAAAAAAAATAACCAACAAAATAAAAATGTTTTAAAAAAAACATGTGTATTTTTGTACCCCGACCTGGCAGGGTCATCACTTCTAGCTTGGTCAGAATCTTGACTTCTTTACATCATACGAAAGATCTCTAAGAGCTCTAATTTCAATAACTTGGAAAAATCCTTTCCAATGGATTGCTGACAATATTGAGGCCAAATTTTGCTTTGAAGGCCTCCAAAAATGCGATTTACTAAAATGTAGAAATATCAAAAAAATTATATTTTTTTTGATATTTTTCATCATTTTTTGTACAAACACCAACCAAGTGCTCCTATGTTGCTTTAGGATCAATATCATTACTGTGTTCATTTCTTAAATCTATTAATTTCTCTAAGTGGTCCCATTATAGATCCAAAGATGGATGCCCTTGTTTCTAATTTTATTAGGGAAGATGTGAGAAGATTCATGGATAAGGGATTGGAAGATGCATTACATGTTTAGGGAAGGCCTATGAATAAAGATAGTTGAAAAGGGAAAAAAAATAAAACTAAGGATAGATTCAAACCTAAAGAATGGTCCAAAATCCCTAATAAGAAAAAAGTGAAGTGTTAGAACTGTGGAAAGTGGGACCATGTGAAGGAATGAAAAAATAAGAAGTAACTTCGATAATCACTCCATAGATAAATCATGTGATGTTGATGTTAATGATGCACTAGTTATTTATGTAGGTAAAAGTGCAAAGTTGTGTCACACTTTCAGCCAACTTATCAACACAACTAAATTTATGAGGCCAATTTACCAAAAAAATAAAATTATTTGAAATTTTGATGTTTCAATAACTCCTACTCATGTAAATATTTTTTTCTTTTAAATATAAAAATACCCTTTTGTAAATCCATAAGTTTAGTATTCAAAAATATATTTATTTTAATAGTTTAATTATTTTTTATTTTTTATTTTTTATTTTTACTGAAAGTAGGTTTTCAACACAAAATATTAGGTTGATTACCATGCCAAGGAAAAATACTTAAACTTATTAAAAAAATAGAAAAAAATATGATGCACTAAATAAAGAATCTATATCAAGCTGGTATAATTTTTTTTCTATTTTAGATAAATATTTAATATGAAAGTTGACATCAAATAAAAACAACTATTTTTTAATATACACACATTTTAATATTTATTTAAAAATATATATTTATCAAAATTGGAAAAAAAAATATCCATGCACTAAAATTTCAAGTTATAAATACAAACAAAAAATTTGAAAGAAAAAAAATAAAATTTACTATAAAAAGTTTGACGTCTCATGTAATTTCATTTTTTAGCATTTTCTCAGGAACTAAATTCTAGTGAATTTATTAAAAACTAGTTTAAATTTTATTTTATTTTTTTAATTTTTAACTACAAACATAAAATATACTAAACATTACACATTTTACTAGTTTACATCAATTCAAAATTCAAAACATATATGCCACTTTTTAGTGATTCAAGTTTAAAAGTTGGATCAATGTTGGTTGTTTCCTTTATAAAGTCTAACACAACTTTGTACTTGTACCTATGTTATATTGACTAGTGATGGCTCTTGGCTTATTGATTTAGTTATGTTGTACCACATGTTCCACATAAGGAGTGACTCATATAAAAATTATTTTGATAGTGATGAGGTGTTTCTTGGTGACAACATTTTGCATCAAATTATTCATAAAGGGAAGGTAAAATCATGTTTAGTGATAAGAGAGGGAAAATTCTCACCTATAGTTTTCATATTATAGGTCTCACAATAAATTTAATTTATATACATAAGATAAATGAGAGTGCATGTGATGTTTGATTAGAATAGTTACAAGAAGGGGAGAGAGTGTTTGGTGCTACTGAAGGGATCTTGATGAGGAGATTTATTTACTATTGAATTTGCTACTTTTTCTAACCCTCCCAACATAACAAGTCATTCTAATTTTTTTTGCATATTATGGCACCAATGATTGAGTGACATTGGTGAAAAGGGTTTGTGTAGCATGATTAATAAAAATATGGTTTGTATTTTTTAATATTATGTTGAGTTTTATTTTTGTGGGCATTGGATGCTTTGGAAACATACTAGAGTTAGGTTTCCTTCTAGAAGCAGTGGTGCAATGAGTTATTTAGAAGTAATTTATTTGGATGTTTTCGATTTAGTGGATATTCAATCTATTCAAAAAAATTTATCATGTTACATTCATCAATGATTACTAAATATTTACCTAGATTTATTTTTTAAGACATAAATCCAAAGTCTTATCTAAGTTTAATGAATTTAAAGCTCTAGTTTAGAAACAATCAAATAAGAAGAAAAATGTATTGAGTTATGATAATAGAGGTGAATATTTCTCTATAAAATTTGATGAATTATATAGAAATGTAAGTACTGTGTGAAAAAAAACTATCCCTTAAATGCTACAAGTTGGGGTTGCAAAATGGATGAATGCAAACATTAATGGATAGTTAGAAGTATATTGAGTTCTGCATGTTTAGATTGAATTTTATGGGTTGAGGCTGTGAGGATTGCTTTCTACCTAGTAAATATATCTCCTTGTTTGGCTCTAGGTGATAAGACATCATATAAGGTGTGGATAGGTAAGAAACACTTTGTTTCACATCTAAAAAAAATTAGCTATGAGGATTTTATTTATGTACTAAAAGAGAAGTGGTCTAAGTTGGATCCCAAGACTCAAAATTGTATATGTGTTGGATATGTGAATATGTTAAGAGTTATGTGATTTGGAATCCTCTAACCTTGAAAATGTGTTATTCTAAGAATTTCATTTTCAAGAAACTTGGATTATTTTCTAATCCAAGAAAACCAAAGGAAAAAGAAAGGAAGACAATGCACCTTGAGACAAATGGAGAAATGTGAAAATGCACAGTTGAAGAACAATGAGTTAGATATAAGGATGGAGAGGAAGAAGAAGATTGATGAGATAGTTCTCATGTGGATGAGCATTCAGAGGAACATGTAAAATGTCTTACTCCAACCTTGATGTGATCTATAATACAACAAAAGCAAATAGACAAGTATAGCCCACCACATTTTTATTATGTATTTTCTTTCTCTTGTACTAAATATGAACTTATATCTATTAGGGAAACTCTTTCTTCAAAAAAGCATGAATATTGGATTGAGTCCATACTATAGGAGATGATAGTATTGGGCATGTGTGACACTTGGGATCTTGTGATTTTGTTTGAAGGAAGTAAGCCCACTGGTTGCAAGTGGGTGTTTAAAAGAAATTCAAAGTAGATGATAAATTGTAATGGTACAAGGCAATATCAATATCCAAAGGATACTCCTAGAAAGAGGAGTTAACTTTGGTAAGCTATTTTCTCTTATGGTTAAACTAACCTCCACTACTTTCCTACTTTCTATTACTACTTATGGTTTGAAGTAGGGAAAATGGATTTTAAGAATGCATTTTTCCATAGAAATATTGAAACTAGTAGAATTTGGAAAATAAATGACTACGTGACTAAAAAATTTAGTCACGACAACTAAAAATGACTAAATTCTAGTCCTTTTTTGCAACACAACTATAAATGACTAAATAATTGACTAATTTGATCATCGGGTAAAATCGCAGCTATAAATGACTAAATAATTAGTCACACAAATAAAAATTAGACAATATGATATTAAAGTGGGTAATTAAAAAAAATATGAACTTTTGGGAAATTATTGGCAAGAGTGGGTTGTATTGCACATAGGGTTAGTAGAAAATTGGGAAATTGTTGGCAGGAGTGAGGAGTAGAGTAGAGTGCAGAATTCGACAAAGGTCAGCTACTTGCATGGGCGATAAAGCTATTTTGGAGAGGACCTGGAGACTTCTGAAAAGGTGGGAAAGGAATTCAGAGTTTCTTGCAATGAATTTGAATTCAACGAGGCCCTCTACAATGAATTCAAATTCAAATTTAGGGACACCCTCTACAGTGAATTCAGAGGTAATTCAAAACCCTCATTACATTAAACAGTTATTGTATGGCTCCTTGTGAAGTTCATGAATGGTTGTAAATTTGAATGTTCCAATTATGAGTGTTTGTGGGTCTTGCTTGATCATCAATGCATCCATTATCTATATAAATCATGTTTATTTATATAGTTATTATTTTTTGTCTCATGTTGAATCTTACAGCCATAAAAAAAGGTAATCCATGTGTGTGATGTTGTGATGAAACTAGTGTAAAGATTTGTGTGTATAAAATGTAATCATTGGGGTCCTCATAGGCTCTCTTGGCCAGGGGGTAATGGTGAGAGCCATAAGGGCTTGATGACCCATTACCGGTTGGGTGGAAACTAGCCTGCTCTCCCTTTCTTTTGTGTTTTCTTTTCTTTGTGAACAAGTTTCAAAATTCAGCTGGAGTTCCTCCTTTAAAAGTACTTGACAAATTTTGTATAGTAGGAAATACTAGTTTCTTCCTATCATTGGAAAAATTTGTATAAAATAACTCTATTCATAGAATTGTGTATACCCCAAGTGTTCAAGGGTTTGACATATTTCTGCAAAAGGGTGAAAAGTAGTTGTTTGCTCCAAATGGAAATTCTAAAATATGTATGAATGAATGTCATGTCAAAGGCTTTCTATGTTGGGTTTGAACTTTGAATTTGGGTCAAGTTCCTCTTTATGCTATTTTATTTTTGGGTTATTCCAATTGAAATTTTGAAAGAGTGCTTGTAAAATTATTCATGGAGCCTACAACTGTAAATCAAAGCCATAGATAGCTAGGGAGAAAGCAAACATATTGTATTTTATTGGGACAAAAAGAAATACACTTCCTTATGTATTATAAGAGATGAGTTACATAAATAGGAGGGTACCTTGTCATAAGACATTGTCTACCATGTAAATATTTGGAGCTCTTGAGATTGTGAAAGAATTGGATGCTTTTATTCATTGTATATTCAATACAATGTAGTGACTATATCTTGAAGTTGTCTATTTTTGTTCCATGTTATCATGCATGGGTATGGTATTAATTTCTAATTTTGTAACCAATTCACCAACCTAATCCCTGAGGCTCCTTTTCACTAAGTCTTCATGGCATGAGTAGTGCGTGTACATCATAATTAGTTTGTTATTGGTTGGTGTAACTTATAGTAGTTACATAGGCAACTGAGTACCAAAACCATATAGGCAATTCTAATTTTAGTAGACTATTTTTCATTAGTTTCCTCTACGCATTTTGGAGCATATGGGAATTGAACTTGTAACATACACCCAAATTTCAATTCCTTTGATCATTTCTCCATTAAACATCCATGGGCTCATGTCCCTAGCCTAGACCTCAATGCTTGGGTAACATTGTGTGCAAGCCTAATCTATTAATTGCATGGAATCCTAGAAGATGGTCTCATATGGCATAGTTGAAAGTTATGCTAGTCCATCAAATCAATGTGGTCACCAAACTATTTTAATTGATACTATATATCCACACATGGGAGTATATCAATTGTTAGAACAAGTCATCTTATCTCAACATGTTAATAATTTATGCTAGTAAGTAATGCTCAAAGTTACAACAAATAATTCATTAGTTTGTTTGTTAGTATTTTTGTACTCATTAACATTGACAAGATTGCCATATGTTTAAATGCTTGTGGTTCATCAATAGAACAAGCATAAATTATGTGTTCCATTGCTAAAGAATTTCTTTAATTGTCATCTAGACAAGGAAGTCCCTCAATAAAACATGGATAAAAATAACATTTGTTTATTTCCAATCATCGTGGTCTTCTTTTATGCACATTGTAGATGACATGTAAACTAAACATAAATCTACATGATCAACGAGATTTTTAGAATTACAACATGTGCTCCTATAAATGAAAACAAATAGTTTACAAACACCCCAAAGTTTCCTTATTGTTGTGTATTACAATTTGACCATTATTATTATTTTTTAATTGTATTACAAATAGTATACAAACACCCCAAACCTTAGCTAGCTTGTCACCTTAACTTGTAAGCTTGTCACCTTAACTTGTAAGCTTGTCACCTAAACTTTGGTTAATGTTGTTTTACTGATACATTTATGAATGTAATCATCATTATTTCGTTGATACATTATATACAAAACGTGATATCTTCACTACTGATTTGAAGCACGTTTAAAGTTAGGTTCAATCATTCTTCTTAGTTTCTTACTTTGGTTGAAATTAATTTTTAGTTAGAATATAATTTCTTGTATGTCTTATATGTTTTTTAGATGCTAGACTTTTCTAACTTCTCTAGAACTACTAGATATGAAAAGAAGAAAGCAAGGTATAAAGGTATCAAATAATGCAACATGATACATGTGAAAGTAAACAACACTTTAAAATCCTTGCAATAAATTGTAGTCATTTCTCTCATATTTGGATAGATTTAGTTTGTAATACAACTCCTAGCCTCCACATGCATTGAATATGCTTGTGTGAAGGAAAAAATAATGAACATTTGTTCAATTTAATAATACATGTAGATATCTTAACATTAGGTCAGAATGACATTGAAAAGCCCCATACAGTTCCAAAGATTTAAGAAATCATCATATATGCTTAAATAAGATGTGTCTAGCGCCTTTACATTCATAAAAATACATTACCACACCCCCACAGGAGTAGTTCAGTTATAAGGGCCCTCGGTGGTATGACAGGGTAGAAAATAAGATGTAATCATATATCGCTATACCATGACAGTCATAAAAGATGTGTGCGGGATAGTGGTGATAGGTCTCTTGAGTATAGAATTATACCGCTACCCCGCAACAAGCAATGACTATATAAAATAAAACTATGGTATGGCAGTATGATCTCAACTTAACCATTAAAGGTTAACATGTTATCCCCAAAGAAAACTTTAGTGGTAAATCTTTGCCAATTGGTGAGTATTAGATATCGGCCAAGTTGAAATTGGAAAATTAATCACACCTAATAGAGTGGCTAAATCACTCAGATTTTACGAATTATCAGTCCAATGCATGTCCATGCATCATTGATTTATTTTATGAGGCATATTTAAGTAATCGATTCGCCATAACAAACTACACATTTCAAATGGACCAATTAATATTTTTTCCTAGAATCTCAAAAGCATGTGATGAATCACATACATATTCGCCAATACTATTAAAACAACATTGTGTATTAGGACCCATTTTTCCAATTAAAATTTATAAATAGTTGCTTGTGAGGACCCATTTCGCCAATTAAAATTTACAAATAGTTTCTTATGAAGACCCATTTCGCCAATAACATTAAAAAATAATTTCATTTGAGGACACATTTTTCCAATTTTCATGACACCTCCATGCTAATCGTAGGGCCATAATCACCATGAAAATTACAACATATCGTTGTATAATAACGCGGGATTCACCAAATTTTTAATAACCATTTAAAAATCTTGCAGAATTCGCCAAATATGGATTGATATAAATACAATCAAAATTGTCATTTATTCTTAGACATTTTGTTCAATTATGAACTTGTGAGCTCTTGATTCAAAAGTTGGACTTGGAACCTTGAAGTTGATCATAAGGAAGTTACAAACTTACAACATAGGCATTCTTGCATTAATGAATAGCAAGTCAGTGAAAACCTAAACTTAAAGGTGAGTGATCATTTCTTCATAGTGTTATAAGATTTTTTATCTCTTTTCCATTCTTGCTTCAATATTAAAGATGATATTGAGTAGGGAATGGGATCTATATTATTTTTCCTTAAACAAGAAGACATTTTTTTCTAGATTTTATTTGAAGTGAGAGATCAATATGTCGAGCAACAAGTGCAACAAGGGTAAGACTCCTCAGGGTGGTGAAGGGACTAGGAGGCCATCAAAATGCCAAAAATGTAGAGTTACCATACATTCTTACTTTGGAAATGGCAATGCTTCTGATCCATTAGATGAAGATGTAGCTACATCATCAACTCTTCCACCAAATATTAATGAAGAAGGAATTCACAATACCTCACTGCCACCGAAAGGTCAAGGTGAGATTATCATTGAGTTAAATGAGTCAAATGAGGATGGAAATACTGCAGAAGATGTTCCAAGGGATTCCCTTGTTAGCTAGAATGAGGTAATTGACTTGGATGATGTTGGTAGCAAGAAAAGAAAAGGAAAATCAAAAGTGGGGCACGAGTGGAAAATGACAAGGAATTTTCATCTTGATTGGGTGTTAAAGTACCCATTCATTGTAGCAGTGGAAAAAGCAAACAAAGATGAAACTCCAACAGAATGGAAGTGTTTGATTTGTACTTGGAAATGTAAAAGAGAGAAGTTGAAACTAAAGCTTGACACTATATAAAAGCATATTGGTAAAGTTTATGAAAAACAAATCATAAACAGAAAAGAACAATCAATAGTACGATGGAAATCAAAGAAAGAATGTCTTCATGTTAAGTATGTCGCAGAATATGAAGAGCATAAGTAAAGAATTTTGAAGCTTGTTGCATGTGGAAGTACAATTGAGGCTCAATTTGGAAAAGTAATGTAAGGAGCACAATTGGAAAAAACTATTTAAATGAGTGTTGTTTTCATATTTTTTTCCAGAGGGCGTCCTATGAAAAACTACCCAGCATATTTTCATTTATTATCTTTTTTGGGTGTTCCTCACTTTCCTAGCGCACATTGGTTAGTAAACACTAGATAGGAATGGGAAAACTGTCTTGCTACAGTGGAAAAACAAGATTTATAGGGGAAAGTACGAGTCAAACTTCATTGCATTATCTTTAGATGAAGTTACTATAGTAGATAATACTTCTTGGGTTTGTATGCATGTGTATACTGTAAAACATATCTTCCAAGCTCATCTTCTCTGTGTTCATAAAATGAATTACATTTCAACATTGCAAAATATATTTGAACTACTCAAGAATTCTTTGAATGAAATTGCAGGTATGGATGACTTGACAATTGCCAAAAAGTTGGTGTGTGTAGGAGCTGCAATAATGCAAGGTCACAGGACCAGTGTTTGCACAAAGTTATAAACTACTTGTGCACCATACATTCTTGGCATTCACTGCATGGCCCACATAATGAATTTAGCATTTAGAATTGTAAGAAAATTTCCTACATTATCAAAAGTTGAAAATCTAGTCTGTGAGCTCTACGCATACTTCTGCCGAAGTCCCAAACGTTTTACGGAATTTCAAAATTTTGCTGAGGGAATAATAGTAGGAAACAAGCTTCTCAAGGATGTTGATACCAGATGGATCTCCCTGCATGGACCAATGCAATGAGTTCTTTCAAAATATCAATCCTTGATTGGAGTAACGTACGAGCATCACAACATAGTAGACAAAGCTCCTGACCTCTTACATAGGTTAATAAATATAGAGACACTCTTGACTTTAGCTAGTCTTCTCCTCATGCTTGATAAAATCAACAATCTTAAGAAGAAATCCCAAGAAAAAACTATGTATATTAATGAATATGCCAAACTACGTAGAAATAGGTTCATGGCCCGCAATCATCTATATCTAGATCTAACTTCTAAAAGCCCAATTTTTTTCATCTAGCAAAAAATTATAGATTTGAATTAGCTTGATAATTATTTATAGTTCAATGCAAGTGGTTACTTATGTATCTGTAGACATGGATTTGAGATACCATTGTACCATTGTACGACAGCCACACACTTTATCAAAGAAGTACCTATTACAAAGGAAGATTTTAATGAAATTGTTAAATCTATTAGTGATAATTTGAAGGAAATTGCAAAATCTCTTTCCATGTATATTTATGCAGATAGATTCCCTCGACAAGAAATACTTGAAGCCATGGGTATTGTGTATCCTCAATTTTGGGTAAACCAAGATAGCCCAACCTATCTTCATGATAAAGTAAAAATCTTGGTCTTGAACACTTTTTGAAAAGTGTAAAATACAATAAGCAGACAATATAAGGAATTATAAATGGAGATAAGCTTAGACAACAATGTAATAATTTTGTAAGAAGTATGATGAACCAGTCTGATTCCATGGAGAGGCCCTTTGAACCGGGATCAATAACAAAGGCTTGGAAAAACTTAGGTCAGAGTGAAATATTGTGTAATTCGATATCATAATATTTCAAACTTGTTTATTTATGTCAAACAATGATATTGGGGTTGGTGGAGGATGAGAAAGTTTTAAGTTCATTGGTGTTTTTGAAATCAACGATAAGAAACAAACTAGACAAGAATTTGGAAAATTGTTGCTTGAGGCTGAAAGGAACTGTGTATAATGTCAAAAAAATTCCTTTTGAAAGGGAACTCACAATTTGTAGGTCCATATGCGAAAGAAGAGGGTTGTGCAACACTCCAAATGCTAGTATTAGTGGCACTGGAAATGGGAAAAATGATAGTGACACAATGAATGTTGAATTTGAGATGCAGGGCAAAGAAAATGAAGACCAGACTCGAAATCAAGATGACTTTTTTACTTTATCTCAAGTTGAATGTCAGTTTGAGGACCCTAACTTGATTTGGGAAATGGAAGTGAATTAACAGCTTTTAGGTATTTATAAAACACTTCATGAATCATTTTTCCAAACTGTAGCTGATATTTTATATTGTATTCCATGAAATTGTGAATCATTGCATGTCATGATATTTTATTTTATATTGCACTTAATTAATCATATTCCAAATTATAGTTGACGATATTTTATATTGTATTCCATGAAATTGTGATATATTATATTTTATATTGTATTCCATGATATTGAATTTGATATGTGATTCTGCATCATTTTTAAAGAACAACACTTATCACACTACTTATAAATTCCTATTGCATTGCCATTCACACAATCTTTGATAAATAACTGAAAGGAATATTAATCCATTCCTTGAATAGAAGCTAACAGTTCAACATCCATAACATAAACACATGATGTGATATGACAACTTATCAATAACCCTTGATTATTTTGAGTCAAAAGATAGTGAATACAATACTAGAGAGCAAGATAGGTCAATATTCAAAATTAAAGAAATACACTTAAGTATTTGAGTCATCTTTTTTTATTACAGAGAAAAATTACAACATTTCCTATATGTGCTATCAAATAGCTTACAGTAGGAATCCCAAAACTTTATTACAACCAAATTCTCAAACAAGAGGCATAGGAATAAAATCTTATAGTATGGTCCCATGGGGGACTTGGGCTTCTATTTTCATGGAGGAGGTCTCATGGGAAAAAAATTGTGCTACAGGATTAACTAGAATCTTTTCTAGAAAAATAGCAGCCCCTACCTTTTAGGATTGAAGATTTGAGCGGGTGAAATTGAGGGGGGGGCTAAAAATTGCTCCTATAGCTTAGGGATTTTTTTTGCCACTTTTCAATCATTAAAATTTTGATACAGTGAGATTTGATAGGCCACTCTACTCCATAGAAGAAGAGGCAACAATTGCTTTGCAGGGGTCTAATTTTAGTGAGTAGTGGGATACATTAGCAATTTGGGCCCTAGCCCCAAACACAAAGAAACGTCTAGTTGTAGAACCATCTGCAGATTAGAGGGGAGGGATAATCATTAAGAGGGTGTCAAACACATAATGGAACCCTCAAAAAAAAATTATGTTCCATTGATTTGAAACTATGTTTGGATGCCTCTATGATCTTACCTAGTTTGTTGGTGGGGGTTTTAGGTCTAGGGTTTAGGGTTTATCCTCCATTTATTCAAAGAAGCCTAGCCTTTACATCTATTTCTTATATTTTCACATTGACTTGATATGGTTGGTTCTTGGTCACATCAGTTTGAACTTATGTCATTGAGATCATTTCGTTTACTAGCCCCTTCACCTAGTCTTGTCAGTCTTTCAGTTGCTGGGAAATATTATGCATCAATGTTTAAAGGGGGTATAATATTTTGTTGTTGGTCTAAAGCCTTGGCCATAAGTTTATGCCCCCCATCTCTTGTTGACCTATTCGAGTCCCCTCTTTCAAGTTACTACATTTTACACATGCAACTTTGAAACTTTTAATGGTGGTAGTTGGATTGTTTGATTTGATCTTAATTGTTCCCCTCTTCCCCATTGTGTTTTAATATTTATTAAAAATTTCCAACGGGCTAGCAGGTGGGTGACGCATGTCCTTTCTTTCGAACGGGACCCATTAGCATGTGAAGGCATTGAGCGCTAGGTTTTCACTTATCATTGATGGTGATGAGATGTCGTGGGTTGATCCTGACCATTCCCTATTAGCTCTCAGGGGACCCACAAACATCTCTTATCTCTCAACGAGGAAGCGGGGAGGTGCCAGTGGCACAATCCAAGACGTCATAGGAACTATAATTGGATGGGAAATACTTCGACATAAGTATTATGGAGCATTAACTCCCAGACTACTAAAGAGTTATTTGATCACATGGTTAATTGAGGATGAGATGTTATAATCTTGGTTGTTCATCAGATCCGAAGGATATACACTAAGGCAAATGGCTTGAATGGTAAAGAGCATGCAAGTTGAGGGTGCTAGATTTAATCTGGGTTGCTCCCCGCCACCCCATTTCCATAAGATGTGCATGGGTTAATCCAAAAGGGGAAGCAGGGAGTTGACACGTAGCTATTTTGAAAGCTCGTGAGGATAGTGGAGCCTTCTAGATGACTTGGAAAAATATCCACATGGCATAATATGATTGGTTAGCGGTAATAGTCATCTATGGTCATATTTTGAAATTAGTTTGACTCAATCTGAGTTGTTTGGTAGGCCATCTCACTGTAGGATCAATGGTTGGAATTTGAAGTTCAAGATTGAGGCTAAGTGAGTCATTCTGGTTCACATGAGCGAACAGTAATGGCGGATATGACACTGAACTACCAAATTGGTCTACTTTAATGCCACAAAAAGCTTGTTTTAAAGCATAATTGCAATTCATTAAAGCATTCTACATAATTGAGGATTTTTGGCTGCTCGTTCAAGCTCATTTGCATATGAAATTAGGGTTTTCAAAGCATCTGCCAAATAGTAAGTAAAATCAACACCTTGTATCTAAATTGCTTTCAAATTCGCTAAGATTTCTCATTTTTTCATATTGTCAATAGATTCTCTTGTTTTCTTGCATTTCTTTTAAGGTTTGACATTCAATTTGAACAAATAGTTTGTCAAGTCTTGTTGTTTCTTTGTGTCAAACTCATACCCTAGTCGTAGGTTTCTAATTCTCTAAGAATTAAAACCCTATTTTGCAAGAAATCTTGAAACCTTGGCACCTCCATGAGCCCAAACTTCAAGATCAAAGTAGAAGAAAAGACCCCTTTCCCAAGAACTTGATGACCAATTAAAACCCTCAACATCTAATAAGCCCAAGGGTCAGTTGTTCCAAGGCACTCAAATTGTAGAGGCTCTCATTGACAAATAGTGCACTATAAAAGATGTTGCACTACCTTATACTTGATGGGCGCAATTTAAGTATTGGTTTGGAAATATAAATTGTGGTATACCCATTGGTAACCCTTGGAGATTATACATGGGAAAACTGGTAGTGCCTAATATCTACATGGATATTGATCTTCTGGGGGTAGTGGCCACAAATTATGACCCAATATCTAGGGTTGTAAGAAAATATGATGGTATTGAAATGGTTAACGTCACCAGGGATGAAATTGATGATGTCTTTAGTCTAACTGAGTGGAGTGAAGATATGATAAAGATTGATGAGAAGGCACTTAGAGCTGAGTATGAGAAAATAAGACATACCTTCAAGATCTCAATGTTGCAACATTTTCTAACATTTGTGAAGGGAAAAGGAAAGGTTATTCTAGTCCCATCAGATAAAGATCCTTTCCCTATAAACTACTTTGTGACATACTTCCAAAGGAAATTCTATTCTTTATGCTAGATCTTAGGGTTCAATCTGACTACCAACATACCAATGGCTAAAATGTATATGGCTGCTCATATCCAACACCCCGCTTGTAATACACTTTATGACTTTAGGTCATACTTGGCTGAGAGGATACATGAGGCCCTGATTGCATTGAAGAATGGAAATGATGGGGTAAGATTCTAGTGGTATTCATTATTCATTCATATGTTTCTATATAAGGGAGTTGGATTCTTTGGCAAGGATATGACATTAATTAGAAAGGAGGGTGATATGGATTTTCCTGTCCAATGTTGGACTAGACTCCTTGATAGGAATGGTCACAAATCTAGTTTTGTGGTATTTGAGAATATTTTTGCTTCAAAGCTGAGGAGGCCCTGATTTTGAATATGCCACAGATACCTACAACATTGCATGATTTCTTGAGGCCTAAGGACACGAGGTCTGATTTGAACATTGAGCACAATTGGGGAGATGTGATTCCATACCCCAGCTATACAATTCTTAGAGTTTATGGCACAAGTGTAGCACCACACATATTCCTGAGAGATGTGCCACTAAGAATTGATTTCCTTGAAGTGATGTGGCAATTGGGTGATGTAAAAAACAACCACTTGAAATATTAGAGGAAGGAACCTTTTTTCCCTACATACATTATTTTCTCTAATTTTGTCATGAAGGATGGAGGATGGAGTAAAATTATTGGCATGCTAAAACCATTGGAGATGAAGAGAGTTAGAGCAATGAATCATGATCTTGGGGGTTTCATGGCATGAATTAAGGCTAGGATTAGGAGCTCTAGGTTCATCCACAACTTTTACTTTCCTGAGGATATAATCAAGAATATTTTTTATTTCCAAAGACAGGATAGGAAGATGAAATGGATTTCATTTGAAAAGTTGGAGAAGGAAATGAAAGCAAAGGAGACACAATTTTTTTCTCTTAGGAATATAAATGATGTAATCGAGAGGATTGAATATGTATTGCATAATTTTGAGCAGATAGTGAGGAAGCTAAAAGAAGAAAGGTTAATTCAGGATAAGGGGAAAGTTGCAATAGGAAAGGAGAAAGGAAAGGGAAAAGCCCTTGTGATGGAAGAAAGGCCTTCCTACCAGCTCCCTAAAAGAGTATTAGTATTTAAAATAAGGAAAGACAAGGTAAAGGAAAAGCAAGCAGTGACCACCTCTTCTCAACAAGAGGGGCCAAGAATTCCTTCACTGGCACATGAATTGCCACCCTTGTCTCCCCCAAGGTCTATTTCCCCATAGATTATTGAAGTGGACTCACCACTAATACAACCAACTCCAAAGAAACAAAAGATATAATCAAGTGGCTTGGTGGACTATGTTGAGGACTCTGAGGATGATATTGTTGTCACTAAAGAGGAAATGCAGCAGGGCATGTCGTCCTCCCGTAGGTAGATGGTACCACAAGAGTTAGGCATCAGACTAAGTAAGGTGGATCTAATTGGCATAAATATCACAGATGATGTCAGGGAAGAGGCTTGCAAACAATTTATGTATGATGACTCATTCATCTAGTCATATGCTTTCATGGAATTTGCATGGGGAGCTACAAAGGATGAATATGTTAATAATATTGCCAAGAAGAGAATCTTAAACCCCAAACTGCCTAATAAGGTTATAAAAGCTCAAGTTATGTAGGAAATGAAAGGAATTTTTTAGAACATTACAGGACAAGAGGGAAGAGAACTGGTCAGAAAGAGTGGTCTTCTCTTGCTTCCAGAATGGTACCTGGTGGAACCCCTCAAAAAATTTCATGTTCCACTGATAAGTATTGCAAAATTTGGTTGTCTTTATGATCTAGGTGTGTCCTAAGGCTTAGGGTTTCGATCTTACTTTTGTTCTAGGGTCTATGTGTGCCTTAAACCTCTTGAAAAACTCTAAATGTCAGTCTCTTTGCATATGTTCTATTTCATGGTTGACTGGTTATCACCCGTTCCAGGTTTCCTAAGTTGCCACTTATGCCATTGAGTCCATCTGGTTACCAGCCCCTTGAGCCTAGTATTCCTGATCATCGCCCATTGATTCATTATAAATATTGCTTCATATTGTGCAGGTCAAAAATATTTTAATATTTTCCCTTTTTCCTAGGTCTCGATCTAATATTTGTTGAGGTCTTTCTATGTCATAAACCTAAGCAAATAGCCACATTTTAAGTCAAGTAATAAGTGCACATTCTTATTAAAGTCCTTAGTAATCTTTGGCAGGTTCCATTGAATGCATTTTATTGGTTCCCCTCTAGCCCGCAAGATTAAAATAATAAAATAAAGAAGTCAGAGGGATGGCGAGCAGGTGACACCTATCCACCCTCGTGGTGGGCCATACCACTATTTAATGGTACTGATTGCTAAAGGTTACTAAATTAATGGTTACAATGTGTTCTAGCAAATGAATCTTAGTTGTTCCCTACCAGCCCGTGGGGGACCCACTATCAGATCTAGGCTCATGGAGGGATAGTGGGCGGATGCCACGTGGCACCACCACCACTGCCTATAGAATTATTGAAGACATAGGAATATTTGGTGAAATATTTCTCAGCAAATATTGAAGGGCTAAACAACATGCTACTAAAAGGACATATGAGCACATGCAAAATTGTTCATCAAGATGTTCTAATCTTAGCCATCTATTGCTAAAAGAGGTAATATGCTTTGGTCATCGGCCTATTGATTAAAAGGGAAGCAAGTTTATGGTCGACAGGTTAATTTGGGTTGTTTCCCGCTAGCCCATGACCGTAGATCTAAAACTTGCAAATCTTAGAGGGCTAGCAAGTAAGCACCACGTGGATTTTCTGTTGGCTAGTAAAGTGCAATGGGGCCATGATGTTTATGAAGGAGATGTACACTTGGTGAAAACAGAACATGGCAGATGTTGAGTCAGCTAAAAATCAAGTATTCAAACTTTGTTGATTCCATTTGAGCTGCACACTGGTCCACATCAAGATTGAATCAATGGCGGACATTCAAAGTTTCTAAAGTGTACACCATTGATCTGTTTTGGTTCGCACGAGTGAACAACAATGGTGGAGATTGTTTTCTACTGATTTGATGACTTTGTTTGCCATAAAATCTTTCCTTAAGCTTATTGTTGATTGTTAAAGCATTATCGATGCATCCAAAGCTTATTGCAAAGCTGTTCGAGCATTTAGCATCATGAAATTAGGGTTTCTTGCATCATACAACCAATAAGTGAAATTTACCTCTCTTGAACTTAAATTTACCCTTATTTCCATTTTAAATTGTGATTGTTTTTGCTTGCTCTCTAAATTAGGTTTCTTTTAAGGTTTGACATTCTCTGAATTGCTATAAATTGTGCTTGTACTCTTTTCTTTGCAATCAAGTCTTTCCTTGATAAGTAAGAACCCTAGTTTAAACCCATCAAGCCCTAATTTGAATTGTATGTTACCTATGGCACATAAAGTCTGAGCGTCTGCATCAAAGGGCCAAGCCTCTAAGTTTAAACTTGTAGTAAGACCATTGGTTCAAGATTTAATTGGCCAATTGGAACCTCAACTTCTGATAAAGAAAAAGGGAAGCCTATGTATGATGGCCCTAGAACCAAGTTTGGCATCATTGATAAGTATTGCACGGTTAAGGATGCTACCCTACTGCACTCTAGATGGACCCTTTTTCATGGTTGGTGGGGAAACAAGAATGTTGGTATCCCACTTAGCAACCCCTGTAGGTTAGATATGGCCAAGTTGGTTGTTCCCAACATGTATATTGATGTTGATCTTCTCAAGGTCGTTGCTATGAACTGTGACCCTCTAGTTAGGGTTGTCAGAACTCATGATGGAAAGAATGGTATCAGTTACCAAGGAAGAAATTGCATATGTGTTCAGGTTGAACCAATGGAGAAATGACATGGTCAAGATTGATATGAGGAAGTTAAAGGAGGAACATATTAAATCAAAGCACAATTTCAGGGTCTTGGTGTTGACCAATTTTCTAATATCGACAGAGAAAGGAAAGGACAAAAGGAAGACTACTTTGGGACCCTCTGATGTTGAGCCCCTCCTCATTAAGTATTTCCTTATAGAATTTTTAGAAAACCTTCTATTCCCTCTATCATATTTTGGGTTTTGATCCTGGCTCTAGCATGCCAATTGTTGAAATGTGCATGGCTGCAAATATTTAGCATCCCAACATAAATGATTTATGTGATTTTTCCACCTATATAGTGGAGGAAATTCACAAAGGGTTGGTGGCATTGAAGAATGGGGAACCTGGTGTCAAATTCTGGTGGTTTTCATTATTCATGCACATGTTTCTTTTTAGAGGTGCAGATTACTTCTGCCAGGATATGAAACATAGGAGGAATGTAGATGGAACTAAAATGTCAAAGCTGTCATGGACTTCTTTATTGGATAGGAATGAGAAAAAGACAAGTTTTGTGACTACTACCAATCTCTTTGCTTCTAAGTTAAGAAGGGATTTAATGGTGGATGTTCCTAGGGTCCCCAAAGAATTACATGACTTCTTGAGGCCAACTAAGAGGAGGCCTGATTTAGGCATTACTCACAACTAGGGAGACATGATCCCCTATAAGGATTGCACTGTTTTGAGAGCATTTGGCACACAGTTGACACCTCACATACTCGATGCTTTTAAGAATTAGTTTTTTGGAGGTGATGTGGTAGCTGGGAAATGTAGATAATTATTTCCTGAATGAGAAGAGAAAGGGAACATTTTTCCCTACATACACTATGTTTTTAGATTTTTTTATGACAACACTTGGATGGAGAAATATTGTGGACAACTACCTCAAGCCCTATAATATGAAGCTTTGAGCATACAAGACTTATGATCCTAAGGGGTTCATAGTCTGGTTGATGAAGAGAATCAAGGGAGGCCGATATGTTCATACCCATACTTTGCCTAAGGATATTTCAGAAATATTTTTTTGACCTTGATGTCCAGAATGATAGAATGATGAAGTGGGGTGTTTTCATAAAATTGGAGAGAGCAAGAAGGGTTAAAGACCCTAATTTTAAAGCTTTGTTAGATATTAGCAACTCAATTTTAAATATTGAGATAGTTATTCAAAACTTTGATAAAGTTGTCACTTATCTAAAGGAGGAAAGGGTAGTAGAAGATAAGGGGATGGCCCCTATGACAAAGGGGGAATCAACCCCGCAACCTTCCAAGAAGGTGCACATTTATTCATGGAGGAAAAGTGCAATTAAAAAAGAAACTAACAATAGCAACTCCTACACAGTCTGAGGAGTCAAAGGTAAAATCTCCACCACAAAAACTATCTCCATTGTCACCACAACATTCTTCTACTCTAGAAATAATTGAGTTGGATTCACTAACTAGGGAGTCATCCTCTCCAAAGGAGCCATTAATAAAAAGGAAAAAGGTTGAAGCTACCGTCCTTGTTGATTATCCTGTAGAATATTTTGATGATGAAATTGTTATATCAGAGGATGAAATAAGGTAGAGAATGTCATCCCCTCCAAGGAGGTACTGAGCCAAAATTTCTAAGCCTTAAGCTAAGCAAAGCTGACCTCAGTGGAATAAACAACTCTGATGATGTAAGGTTCCAAGCTTGTGAAATATTTATGGAGGATGATGAATTTTTTAAAACACAAGCATTCAAGGAGTTTATATGGAAAGCTATGAAGGAAGAGTATGCCTTGAATGTACAAAAGAAGGAAACTAAGAGCCTAGAGAAGCCCCAATCAATCATTGAAGCTGAGGTCCGAGATGAAATGAGGGCCAAATATTTGAACATTTATGTGGCAGAAGGAAAGGCATTGGTAAGGAAGAGTGGAGTTTTATTACTCCTAGAATGGTACCTGGCATTGGAAATTTCCTTTGATATTGTGAGAAGACAAGATGCCCCCATTTTTTACAGTGAAGAAGAGGTCACATTGTCCTTACAGGGGTCATCCTTCAACCAAAAATGGGACACACTTGATATTTGGGCTTTGGCCCCAACCACTAAGAAGCCTAAAGTTATAGAGCCTACTCCAGGGGTCAAGGGAGGACTCATTATCAAGTGAGTATTAGATACATCGGCCCTGGAAGCAGCCACCATGAGTGTCAATGTGGCACAATTTACGACAGCTACAGTTGAGTCACTAACAGAAGAAAGAGACAAATTTAGGACTCAATACAATGAAATGGTGGTGGAATACAACTTGAGTCAACAGAAAATGGCACAAATCCAGACTTAGGCTCTATAGAAGCAATAGTTTCAGTCACTAGAGCCTGGTACCTCTCATGCCACAATTTTTCCTCCCCCTTCTCAAATTTTTCACCACCTCAAACTTAAGGTAAGATTACTCCCACTAAATATTAGGATGTGAAAATTGCACAATCAACTCCTGAAGTGTTAGATGCCCCTCAAACTAAGGAGGCTACCAAAGAAGAGATGATAGAAAAGCTAAAGAACTATGAAGATAGGCTTGATGATATTGTTCAATTGAACAATATGAAAATTGTGACAACAATGCTTGACCACTTAAATAAGGGATTTGAAAGGAGATTAATTAGCATTCATGCTAATTATTCTTCCATGTTTGATGATGTAAGGAACTTTGATAGGGACAAGGAAGTGGCAACCCCACTAATGGAAAGGTGGATTCCTAGGTACTAGACTTAAGGCTTATGGAAGTTGGATCTAAACATGATGTAGATAAGCCACTTAGTATCCAACCCACTCTTAAACTTGTGGGTGGAATCCAAGAGTTCCAAGGAAAAATTGAACCATTGGAAGCGAATATTAGAGAGCTGGTGAGGAGGTTTGATGAGCTGAATTTCAGTCTACTCCCAGAAATTTTAGGTGAAGATGGTAAAGTCAAACCCTTGTAGGAATGGAAGGACCAGGCAGCTCAAGTAATAACCTCCCAGACCAAATTGATTTATGAGGGAGTTGATTTGGAATTGTTAAAGAGTATGGATATTCTCACTCATATAGGAATTTTTCTCAAGGAGTTTGAAAAGAAGCTAACTAGGTGGTAGTCAAGTATGTTCCATACAGGCTATAGGATGACAAGGTCATTGGATTCAATTGGCCTTCTGAGGAGGATTTTTAGCTTTGGAAAGATAAATACCTTGATGTCTTGGATGATTAGGTTGTTGTTGTGGGGTGGTTATTACAAATTTTGGTTCTAAGTCTGCAATAATGGAGAATAATAGTAGGGAGAATACAATACATGGCCCAAAACTAATACAAATTAGGCCTTTGATATAGTAATGTTAAAATATTTTATTCTCTCCAATTTAAAATCGATGACAAGGATGCAAATGTGGAGATACTTTGTCCTTTTCCTCTTTCTTCATTTTATGCTTTTCTTCTTTCAAGCTTGGATTACATGGAATGAATTTTAGAAGCACATGGATAAATTGTTGTAACAATTAAAAGGTTCCTTTTGGAAGGCAGGACAAATCTTCATTGACAAATGTAAATTGTTTTTGTCCCATGTGATGTTTTCCCTCCTTTGAGTTGCAAATATAACTACATTGGGGAATATTTTTGTAACAGTCCAACGGGAATTGGACATGTGTAGATTATGGACAAAATCTTGTTTTCTCCTTCATTTCTATAAGAAGGAATTCACAACCAAATGTACAGGTGGTTGTTGATTTATCACAGAGCAAATTTTGTAATGAGAATACAAAGAAAAATTTGGAGTATTATCTTAGGTTTTTGAGTCTAGTTGATATGCAAATTTTAATTGTGTTAAACATGTACTTAGTGATTCATCACTCAACTCAATGCTTAATAACATATTAGCAATAGTAGCATATACAACAATGAACATCAACAATCATTTAATGTGTATCTAGTAGTTGAAACTAGACTTTTTCTTCAAATGATAAAATAAATAATACAGATAATTGAACATCAACACATTATTGAATTTGAGTTTTTTATTGATTTTCACATAAAGGAATACATAGAGGAATTGGCAATGCAAATCTTTCTCAAGGACAACTCTGCACAAAGCTGAGTTGGAACTTGGAAACTCATATTATCAATATCAAATCACTGTATCACCTTTTCTAGAAACTTCCACTGTTCAAGTGTTGGAATTATCATTTGTTCTAACTGATGTTGTTTGACTTGAAATTTTGTTAACAATTCATGATTGAAATTGGAACCTATCTTGAATTCTTCAGTCAAAATTGCATTCAAGGTTATCAGTGGTTTGATGGAATCCAAATAGTTTGCCACATTTGGGTTCTAAGGAAACTGATCCAAATCAATCTTCTTTGCACCCTCCATCTTCTTTCTGAAATCATCATTTCCAATTAATCGCTCATTTGTGTCAAAAGCCTCTAGCAAACCAAGCTCTATGAAGTTCCTTACCTTTTCATCCAGCTTCTTTATTGTGTTTGCAGCCAGATGCACAAATTCCTTTGTTTCACCCATTCTCAAACACTTTTTAATGATATATGACAACATCATTGAGGTAGCAAGCCGATTATTAATCCCTTTTGATTTCAAATCATTGTCATTGGCTTTGTAGACTGTTTGTTGAACTTGATTTGTAGATTTCTCTAATGCCAACACATTTTTGTTGTCCACTAAATATTTGTTGAGCTTCTTATAATGTAGTCTGATAGCATCAATTAATAGAAAAAAATCACAAAAATGATCAATCATCTGCATTATTTCATCCCAGATCTTTTGTTTCATATGCCTCATTGTTTCTCTACAAAATGCAGTTAACTTATTTTGACAAGAGTTAATTTCATTTTTTGCTTCCATCAGCTCTGTGGCTAATCTCTCATTTATTTTTCTCTCTTTCTCCAATTTTTGTTCCCACTGCTCATTTCCTTTCCCAATGCTTTGTCTTAATTTTTATAAAGTGAATTTTTCCTCATCATATTTATTTTTTCCTTCATCTAATCTTTTCTCCAATTTATTCACTTCTCTCTCATTTTGATTATCCTCTTTGCTTGTTTATGTAGAGACAGATTTTTTTATTCTTTTTTCTAATTTATTGCTCTTGTTATCTGCTACTTTCCTCTTTGCTTTCTCATTTGCTAGGTCTTCTAGTAACTTTTCTATTTGAGTCTGCAACCTTTTTTTCTCTCTCTTACTTTAGCAATGATGTGTACACCAATTCATTGTTCTTCTTTGATACATTAATTTTGTCAGTATTTTTTAGTCCAAAAAAATCCAATTGTAAACTACTCACCTGAAATTCAAATCGATCCATCTAATTTTTTGGTTTATTTTGAACTGTGGGAACAACAATCATGTACTCCATGATTTCTTTATTTGTGTTAAATGTGGGTAATACCATGGTTTTTGCAGGCTCTGAAGTTACAATAGACACACTCTTCATCAATTTCTTCTTTTATTTTTTTATACAATTCTGATTTAATTTTAAACTCTTCAATGTAATCAAAAATAGGGGATGCGAGAACAATGGAATGCTTGAATGGTGAAGGACTTGGAGTACTTGCAATTTCTAATGTTGTTGTAGCCACACTAACTATGGGAGTTCCTGGAAATAACTCATGATCTTCTTCGTTATCTCCAAAGTCTGCAAGAGTTTTTGGTTCACCTAGCTCCTTCCTCATAGGCCAAAAGGTAGTCATTTTTTATCGTGACCATTTTTTATCTGTAACTTCCTTATCTAGAGAATTTGGCATTTTTACTCTACTAGATGTTTTATCACTTTTTTCATAAAAAATGTTGTACCTCTTGATTTTCTTTCGGTGCAATGCCATAATTTTTGCTGACAATTGCTCAAAAGAAATACCTTTCTCAGCAACACTTTTCTCCATTGCTATTTTGACCTCATCCCAAGAATCCTTTTTTCTTAATTTTTCAAGCAAGGGATTACTTTGATGTTGAATTCTCCTTACAACATTCTTATTGGCCACAATCATTGATTTAATGGTGTCACGTGGATCGTGTTGCTAGTCATAGACAACATCAAAGTTCAAAAAATTCAAAAGATCATGTGCCACATATAGACACTAAAAATTGGTCTAGGCCTGCGACTTCAATTTCTTCATAATTCGTACCTTCATTATAATAATTAAATAATGTTAATTATTTAATTATTTTC
This sequence comes from Sequoia sempervirens, assembly GCA_007258455.2. Classification (NCBI taxonomy): domain Eukaryota; kingdom Viridiplantae; phylum Streptophyta; class Pinopsida; order Cupressales; family Cupressaceae; genus Sequoia; species Sequoia sempervirens. Next base: position 101,543 of record VDFB02252943.1, on the reverse strand, counting down.
TAAAGTCCTTTCTCATCTATTAATTAAATAACTTTAATTATTTAATTAATTCATAATTATCTTTATTCAATCCTGATTAATTAAATAAATATTCTTTATTTAATTACGTCACTAATTCACTTTATCCTCTTTCTAAAATTAAATAATTCTTATTTAATTTATTCTTTTCAAACTTTCGACTATAATTAAATAAACACTTTAATTATTTAATTATTCTCTAAACGTTTTCTCTAGTCAATTAAATAAATCTTAATTTATTTAATCCTCAAATTTTGAATGTTGAATTAAATAATTATTTGATTCATAAAAAGCTTATTCTGGACATACTCTTTTATATTTGGATAATCACTTAAGTTATCTAATTATTCATTCACCACTTAACTCGAGATTTAATTAAATCAATCACTTATCTCCTGATTTAATGTCTGATTGTCTCTAACGAATGGACTCTTTGTCTTAACCAGTCAACTATCTAGTTTTAATTCTTCTGCATGCAAAATTATATTAATTAAATATCTTTATTTAATTAATTCATTCATTTGTGCATTTGAACATATCATTTCCTCTATTCAATCTTTATCCTTTACATGCAATCATTATTCTTCTAATTTTTGAATACTTTCAACTAAAGATTAAATTATTATTTAATCTTAATTCCCACCTTTTATGTTTTATCACTCACGTCACTACTGACACTAATCTCAATGCATGTCGAATATCTCAATCTTAATCATTTATCTATCTTTCAATCTAAGCCTATCATTCGAAAACCCTATTTTCTATAAATTTACCTGACCTTCATCATTGTTACTCCTCTCGAAATCTTATGACTTTTGGAAGCAATCTATTATCTGAATCTTTGATGTTTTGTTGAATCACTATCATAGGCTATACTTGCACAGAGAAATCTGAGGGAAATTATACTACAAATGACGAAATGGAGAAGGACAATCGAGGTTATGCATGGAACTACGTAGATTTTGGGTGAGATTGTTCTGTATTTATGTTTTGTCTTTCCATTGTTCTTTGTTGTTAGCTTAGTTTACATTCGAGTTTAATTGCATGTTATTGCTTTGATATCCTTTCATTTTCATGATGTTACACCACACTAAATGCTTTTCTCTCAAATGTGAACCCTCCACATGAAAAAGGTAAAGAAGCAAATAAGGTCTTCTTTTGCTGACCAAAAAATGGTAGTTCATCAGTACTTTGCATCTACCTTACATATTCTAATGCAAAAACCCTTTTTGTCACAAGTATTGGAATTTTGTATGGCTCTACTCCCGATCCATAAAATATCAGCATAGTATACTCTTCCATTAAGTACCAATCAATCAATTGTATTTATTTTCCTAATTGAATGCAATTTCTACATGACATAGACAATCTAGGAATTGGAGTATTTGTAATTGCTTGATGCAATGGAGTCAAAAATTAGTATACAAAATGATTGTAGTTCCTTCGATAATCATGCATCCTTATCTTAGTGGTCCAATCATATACTAGAGCCATTTTCCTTTCCTCAACATTACTATAGGGTTGAATCTGAAGCTTGTTGGTTTGAAACATTCCACTAAATTTGAATAGAAAAAAATAGAACAAGTAGGTCATGAACCTAAATGTCTTGGTGGAACCTCCTTTAATCATTAAAAATTGTTTATGCATGGATTCTACAATGTGATCAATAAAGTTATATTTGACATGTGGAACACCATAATGGATATTATATACCATTTCAAGGAGGTTGGCACCCACTTCCCAATTGCTATCCATTCTGAGGAAAAATGCCAGCATTGAAATAGTATCCTAAGCTCATGATCTAAAAATTTTAAAATGATAAGGAGGCTTATGGTTACCTTTCAAATTGTTTCTTTCTAATAATCACTAGCACCCTTTTCTAGGTCAATGTGGACATTTCCAAATTCTTCGGTTGTAAACCCCAACACTTTTCCAAATTCTTCTACATTAATGGATAAAATTTATCCTTTAGTATCTTTATTTGCAATTTCTCTTTTGTTATCATCATAATTTTGGACACAAACCATGATCAATTTTGGGCAAAAGAAAACCTCATGTAACATCATGTGCCCTAATCCAGTTACCCACGGTGCACTATAACTATTAACTTGAATTTGGTTTGTAGCCTTATTATCACATGAAAATCTAAGTTTTAGGGTAATCCTACCATAGATTTTAGGATCATAAATATCATGGTATTGATCAGTGAAACCTGAGGTTTTAAGCAATCTAAAATAATCTATTTTTCTATCTAAACTTTCTCTACATTTCCCAACAACTTTGTATGGTCTGATAGTGGTGGTAGACATGCTTATACAATGTGAAATTGTGAACTCCCTCTTAAGTCCTTAATTTTTCTTAAGTCTCTTAACCCTAAACCCAAAGTTTGAAAAAATAAGATTTTAAGAAACGATGAAATGTAGCCTAGGAATTCTTTCTTTTACTTACCTAAATTTTCATTCTTGAAAACATTAATACTAACAGGCATGGACTATCTTTTTTGGAAGTGGAACCTAGAATCTCCCTGGTGCACTGCATTAAGCAATTTGAAATCTCCCTGTGTGTTGACCCTCTCACTTAAAAGTAAAATCACTTAGCAGTAGAAAGTTTTATTTTTATCAAACAATAAAGTGAATGAAACGTCAACATGTTGCTTCCAGACTACACAATTAGTACATGGTTTTCCTTCATTGATAGAAAATTCTAAACCATTGATCTTTGTAAATCTAATAGTTATAGGGTGATTCTAGAGGTTTAAGTTCGCAAGCCTAGCGCTCTGTGCATTTCATTCCAGAATGAAACTACAACCATCCTTAAAATGTTCATCGAATGGCTGAGTAATTTATGATATATACAATAAATATGTGTTTTAAAGTTGTTTTAAACTTTAGTGCACTAGGATACACAATCCTAATGGAGTCATTGAGATGAGTCCATGTGTCCATTTTGTAGTTCCACGAGTCACATAGAGATCTACTTGAAACATCTTGTAGACTAGAAAAATCCCTTTAAAATCAAGACAATAGATATTGATTGACATCAAGGCTAAGTGGTCGGTAACTTAACGTTACAAAGGACTTAATAAAATTAATAATGATATTGGGAACTGGGGGAGAAGGTCAATGAAAAATTAGAAATCAATAACATTTCGGTAAACCCCAACAGGTGTGACAACTTTAAGTGTTTATAATATTTTTTGTCAATTTGATGGCAACTTTCTTTTTTCATTTGTATTACTTTATGTTTTAAATTTGTATGCAAATATTTCATAAATAGATATTACTTAATTTATTAAAGGAAAAAATTTGATTTGAATAGAGTCATAGACACTGAACTCAAAAAATAATTCTTTATTGTAAATGAATAAGGAAGAATAACACAACCATTTATTTTATTACAATTGAATTACAATGTTACATTATTACATATGTTTTTAAAGATGAGTAGAGCATGCAAGCTTTTGTTTTGTATAAATGGCATATGTCACTTTACATAAACACAATTGATTCCAAGTTGCTACTCATGACAATGGATTACAAATTGTTTCCAATATTTTGTTGGTGACAACGTAATACAAATGTGCCTCTAAAAATAAATGCAAAGGTTTTGCATTTATAATATGCTCATTCTGACCCACCAGAGCAACCCAAAATGACACAATTTATTCCAAGTTGGTAGTGGCAACTATGGGATCCAGACCGTATTACCAAACAAATAAATTTGAGAATCCATAGGGCTTGCCTACCATGTTGGGGAAATGGGAGCTATAAAGATTTAAAAAATGTACCTATCGTAGCTTCCATGCATCTGGATAGCTCATAGTGAGTTTCTAAGTCCACATTTCCTCTTTGAGGGCCTCTGTCAAAATGGAGTGTGAGAATTCGCCAACTCTAAATGTAAACAAGATTAAAATAGTTATGTGGCAGGACTCTCTGTGAAAGCACTTATCTCCATCAGAGCTCCTCATCTTGGCTCAAAACCTATCTCTGAAGTCCGGTAAACGAGATCAACTTCTTTCCAATTCCACCCATTTTGAACTTGAAGGAAATTGGTCTTTTACTTTGTAACTACACAATTGGAGGTAGGAGAATTTAGAGTATCCCCAATAATAATACATCTTCTTCCTTATTAACCTTACAAAATGAAAACCCTTATTAAAATTTAGAACATTGCACTCAATAGTACAGCCTTTAGCCTTCAACGAATGATTTTTGTGTTCACTATCCCTATTTATGGGCCACCAGTACCACTACCAGCTTGATCCCTATTTACTTGTGAGTCGTGTGAGGTTGGGTATAATGATAATCACGCAAACCAAAAAACCAACTTAATCAATTCGTGTAACTTAAGTCTTACATTTATAATTAAAATATTTATTTTGATTAAAATTTGGCTACATGAAAATTGTACCTCAAGCTGACAAGTTGTCAAAATCACCACTCAAATGATATGAAATTATTACAAATCTTGTTTCAATTGATCACTAGATTAATGACATCATCTACAATACGTCGTGCATTTTTCAATATCAAGCTATCCAATCAATCGCTTCAGATGTACATATGGCATTAATCTATAATACCGCAACCACACTTCAATATCAAGTTATCAAATCAAACATTCCACTTGCTTTAGATTAGAAATTTAGAGGAGAAACCTAATTTTGAATCTTTGATAACCGTTGATCTTTGATGAACTTAGCACTAACCGTTGATTCCTTTTAGACCATTAACCATGAGTTGAATCTCGATCCCACTGAGAACAGATGTCACAATCGTTAATCGTTGATCTCAACCGTTGATTTTTTGTGAGTAAATATTTGCCACCTAACTTTGATACTCCACATAATCGGTAATCGCCTAGGTCAAGGGGTTGGTCACCACAATGACTTGAAAGACTTAAGTCATAACTTAAGTGACCTTCAACTGCTGGTAGTCATTCAATGATAAAATATTATTTTGGTTGTCATGAATTCAAGTGATTTAATAAGTAATAAAATTTCAACCATTGATTTTTGACAATCTAACGGTTCTAGTGTTATTCCAGAGGTTTGAATTTGCAAGTCTAGTGCTTTAAACATTTGCTTCCAGAATGCAACTATAGTCCTCCATCAAAAATTAATCAAATAGTCATGGGTTATATTGATTTGCACTAACATCTGGCTTCATACATAATGAATATGTTGACACTTGACCCCATTTTGGACACTTGATTTGCACTTAGAAGATGCTTCTCCTTCTTTATTTTCCCTCCTCTTTGCAACTGAAATATTCTTTGTCAATTATCTTTCCTTCATTCTCATGCATCTCATTCATCAGCTTTGTGGCCCCCACCACTCTTTACAAGCCAGCAGAAAATCCACGTGTCAGCAACCCGCTTCCCCTCTAAGATTTGTAAGTTTTAGATAAATAGTTGCGAGCTAGCAGGCAACATCCCAATTCAACCCAACGACCATCAATTTGCTTCCCCTTTAACCAATAGCCTTCATTCTCTTCCATCTCCTTAATCAACTTTGTAGTCCCCATTGCTCTTTACAAGCTAACAGAAAAGCTGCGTGTCAGCAACCCACTTCCCCTCTGAGGTTTGTAAGTTTTAGATCAACAGTCGCAGGCTAGTGGACAACGGCCCAAATCAACCTGGCGACCGTCAAATTGCTTCTCCTTTAACCAATAGGCCAACAACCATTATGTATATCCTCCTTTAGCAATAGACAGCTGAGATTAGAACATATCGATGAAAAATTTTGCACATGCTCATACATCCTTTTAGTAGCATGTTGTTCAACCTTTCATAATTTTCAAGAAATATTTCACCAAATATTCCCATGCCCTTTATAGTTTTATAGGTGGTGGCAACGACGCCATGTGGCTCATGCCCGCTATCCCTCTACAAGCCCATATATGAAAATGGGTCCCCCATGGGTTAGCGAGGAACGACTGAGATTCATTTATCAGAGCACATCTTAACCATTGATTTGATCACGTTCAGCCATCAGTGCCTTTGAACAATGGTAGGGTCTGCCATGAGGGTGAACAAGTGACACCTACCTACTATCCCTCTGGCTCCTTAATTTTATTTTTTTAATCTTGCGGGAAACATACAAGATGACCCTTCAATAAAATGAGGAGATCAGAAAACAAGTTCAGGAGTTGTTAGATAAAGGACTAATAAGGGAGAGTTTATGTCCCTGTGTTGTGCCAATAGTATTAGCACCTAAGAAGGATGGATATTGGAGACTTTGTACTGACTCAAGAGCAATAAATAAGATCACCATTAGGTACAAGTTCCCTATACCCCAGATGGAAGACTTAATGGATAGTTTAGTTGGTGCTAGGTACTTCTCAAATATTGATTTAAAAAGTGGATACC